>CM070535.1:7470857-7793194 GCA_036346415.1 Raddia guianensis
TTGTGTGGAATCATTCATGATTCAGCGGAGGCAATTCTTCTTGGGTTCCAACATTATCTGGTCATGCTGGGAACTACCGTTATCATACCGACTGCACTTGTTCCACAGATGGGAGGGAACAATGTGAGATTACAACTTTACTCGTTTGTTTTGCTTTGTACACAAGCTGTCAATTAAAGACTAATGTTGATGCTTCCTTTCTTAGGAGGACAAGGCAGTGGTTGTTCAAACATTGCTCTTTGTCGCAGGGATCAACACTCTTCTGCAAAGTTTCTTTGGTACCCGATTGCCTGCAGTGATTGGTGGATCATACACCTTTGTTCTGCCTACCATCTCAATCATTCTAGCTGGTCGCTACGCTAATGAGCCAAATCCACACACTGTATGTTGAAAAGAGATACAAGATTATTTGTTTTTCTAATATTGTTTGTCTATATCTAGACCTGATGAATCACCTGTTATTCTGTATAGAAATTCCTCCGAATCATGCGTGGAACACAAGGTGCTTTGATCGTTGCTTCTGCACTACAGATCATAGTTGGCTTTAGTGGCCTTTGGCGTAATGTTGCCAGGTAGGAAAGTGAACAACCAGTAATTGCTATTTATTAATTCAATAGTTGCTCCAGATTTACTCAGGCAATAAATCAACTTTTGATGCCTCGTGAAGTTGTATATACTGATTATTTCAGGTATCTGAGCCCACTGTCAGCAGCTCCTTTAGTAGCACTAGTTGGCTTTGGACTTTATGAGCTAGGTTTTCCGTCGGTAAGATTGAAGTTTTGTGTTGGTTTGCACTATTTGTTTAAGCTTAAATATTGCTTATGTTTGAACTATAAATACTCAGGTCGCCAAGTGTGTTGAGATTGGTCTGCCTGAACTTATATTACTTGTGATCTTTGCCATGGTATGATTGAATATGCATGTGGTTGTTGCCAAGCTTTGCTACCTAGCATCTCTATGTGCTCCAACTGACCTTTCCCTCTTTACTGTTTCATTTCTGCAGTACCTGCCTCATGCTATACACATGCTGAGGTCTATCTTTGACCGATTTGCTGTTCTGTTCACCATTCCCATAGTGTGGCTCTATGCATATCTGCTTACAGTTGGAGGAGCATACAGGAATGCGCCACCAAAGACCCAGTTTCATTGCCGCACTGACCGCTCTGGACTAATTGGTGGTGCTCCCTGGTACTATTGTGTGTTTTTTTATTTTTAGAAAAAATTATACGGTTGTTCTGTCTGTACCAACCTTGCTATTAAAGTGATGCAAATGCTTCTTGTCTTCTCTACAACTACAATGACAGGATAAGAGTGCCATATCCTTTTCAATGGGGTGCTCCAACTTTTGATGCTGGTGAAGCTTTTGCAATGATGGCTGCATCATTTGTTGCTCTAGTGGAGGTATCCCCATGCTCTTATGAATATCAAATTATACTACTTAAGTGCTTTATTTGCAACTTGTGTGATTTTTTAATAATGAAATTACCAACTCCCTAACACTTGTGTTTGTAGTCTACTGGGGCCTTCATTGCTATTTCAAGATATGCTAGTGCCACACCTCTCCCGCCATCTGTACTTAGCCGTGGTATTGGTTGGCAGGTAGGTGCTGTTTTTACATCCACCACATATCAGGCCTAACTAGATAAATTTGCTAATTTGAAGTCACTTAATGCTATGTAACTACTCTTACTAGGGCATTGGTATTCTGCTAGATGGGTTATTTGGGACAGGAAATGGATCTTCTGTATCAATGTAAGCATTATATTGTACCCCTTTATGGAATACATCTTATTTCCATTTTGGTAGAACTACAATTCTCTTTGAGGAATACATGTAATTTCAGTTGTGACACTATCAATATTTTCCTTCTCTATAGTGAAAATGCTGGGTTGCTAGCCTTGACACGCGTTGGTAGCAGAAGAGTTGTGCAGATATCAGCTGGTTTCATGATATTCTTCTCTATTCTGGGTAAGTTTCTCCAACAAATTTAATATTTTAATTCCGTAGATCATGGGAGACAGCATATAATAAGTCACCTTTTGTACTAATTTAACAGTAACTGTAAATTCAAAACCTCCAAATTGGTCTGCTTTCTACGTGTTATCTAAGCCTTCTAATAATAGCAACACCCCCCAAGGTGCTTTCTTGAGCTTTATTGTTATTATTATTATTGCCAAGGAAAAAAAAATCTGAAAATTCTATTGAATAGATCATTGGTGTTGCATGATCTCACCTAGGTAATTCCGAGTCAAATTTATAACATAAGTTCTCTGAAAAAACTGAACTGAGATAATCAACAATCCTAAGCACTGGCTCATGTAATATATAGCTGGCATGGATCCTTAACTTCTGAATGTGCTTTTTTTTTTTAACATTAAATGGAACAATTTGTTGTTATCTTGATTGTTGAGATGTCTGTGTTACTTGGACATGCGTGTCCTGAAAGTTTCTGCCACGTCAACATGCGCCTGATGCGGTGCGACATGTATCTGGCTCGATGCCCTGCAGCACCAGAGAGGGAGTAAGGTGCAACACAGCGCTGGAAGGGGACAATTGGACTGCACAGTGACGGAGGGGGAGCAGTAGGGGCGGAGCAGGGAGGAGGCAAGGCGACACACATAGTAGCAGCAGGGAATGGAGTGGGAGAGAATAGGAAGGAGAGGGGAGGCGGCTCTAGGAGGGAAGAGAGGAGGGAGGAGGCTGCAGGGGGGTGGTTTTTGGTGTTAATATATTAGGGCTAGGTTTGGAAGGTCAGCGCTGGTCTTGGCTAGCTAGCCATATTTAGTCCAGTGGCAAGTTTAGTTTTTATTTCATTTTTTGTAATGAAATTATATATATTGGATGAGTTCCAAATCATATTTTTAAGAGCTTGCCGAATTGAACACCTGAACCCATGTTGGAATCAGACACCCGTGTTTATGTTCCGATAACACAGGTTTTTTGGATAACAAGCAAGGTGTCCTGTGCATTTACGGAACTAGATCTCATATTTGATATGTACTCCTTTTCTAACCTTGTATTTGATATGAACTTCTTTTAAATTGTTTTTATTATATTATTGTAGCTTTTAATCTAAACTATTATAATTCGGACACACGATAATTGATGGTGTAGATCTTCCTTTCTCTCTGATTAATGTGGGATTTTCTAGTATTTTAGAATTGATCTGGTGGCTGCGTTTAGTTTTGCTTTAAGGTAATAATAGATGGAATAATATTCCGATGTATGCTATAGCTCATCTGTAACCGAATATTCCCACTATAGTCTTCCAATTGGTGCACGTGTAGTACATACTATCCTTTGCATTAACAAATCACATTTTAGAAGTTAAGATGCTCCTGCAGCCAAATCATGGGAATGTTGCCTATGGTTAGTCACTTCAAATGGGTATACATGATATGTTAGGCAACAGTTGATATCCAAGAAGACAGTTGTAGGATAATTAGTAAAACTACTTTTAATTTATTCAATCTCAAAAGTTTTTTTAGATAACTGCACAAAAAACATTCCAGCCTCTACATCGTCGAACATAATGGTTTTTACATTACTTCATTGCTGCTTGACATTTTAAGTTTGTCCTTTTGAAAGTATGTAGCATCATCATTAAAATTAAATTTGTTCTCACCATTGTAGACTGTAGAGAGCACACACTTGTGTTGAACTAATAAGTTCTATTTTGTTAACACAGGAAAATTTGGAGCAGTCTTTGCATCAATACCTGCACCCATCTTTGCAGCTCTATACTGTGTCTTCTTTGCATATGTTGGTAGGTGGAAGCTGCAGGCCACTTGTTTGTGATTTTAATTTAAATTACAACATTTGACATTATGATTATAAGATATTTGAATTTGTCATAGAAGCTGTGCTATGATTGACCAACAGGTTCTGCTGGGCTTGGTTTCCTTCAGTTCTGCAACCTCAATAGCTTCAGGACCAAGTTCATCCTTGGGTTATCAGTTTTTCTGGGCCTCTCAATTCCTCAGTACTTCAACGAGTATACATCTGTTGCTGGTTATGGCCCTGTCCACACACGTGCAAGATGGGTATGTAACACTAATCTTTCACTCATTTTATGTCAACAATTACTGATCATTTGCTTCATCTACCTCTACAGTTCAATGACATAGTGAATGTAATATTCTCGTCAAAGGCATTTGTTGCTGCATTTGTTGCATATTTGCTGGACAACACTATCCACAGGCATGAGAGTTCTGTGAGAAAAGACCGTGGGTATCATTGGTGGGATAAATTCCGCTCATACAAGACTGACATAAGAAGTGAGGAGTTCTATTCCCTGCCATTCAACCTAAACAAGTTCTTCCCATCGGTGTGACTACATTGTGATTATGCAAGATACTAAGGTTACCTGTATTATCTGTTCCCTTAGTTCTCTGGAAGTGGCAAACTGTTGGCCTGAATTTTCTCGGTATATGGAAATCCTATGCTCTTAACCAAAGTGGAAATTCTATGGTATAAACAGAAGTTTCTGTAGCCCCTTGAAATTCTCTTCGTATGCTAGGTTGCTGATGTATATGACTACTCTATTTGGGGCAAAACGTAGGAAATTTTGGCTATTCATTGCATATGGCAATGGCATGTTAGTCCATACCTCTTGTAGTCAGTCCCACTCAGAAGCCAGAAGTGAGGTCAATGGATCGACAGCCATTGCAGTGTTAGTACTGTGGGAATCATAATTTCTACGTAGGCTTTGGTGGACAATGAAGTGTTACCTTTCTGAGGTTGTGAACGGAATGTAGGTGGTGATTTACTATTGCAGAGTGTAGTACCTTTATGGGCTGCATGACTGCATCTATCCAGAAACAAAGATGCAAGTACTTCGAAGGGTATCTCTAGTTCTCTAAGCTGCTTCTGACCTACTACCTAATTCTACACGTTTCTTCTGTATTTTGTTGGCCGTTAGTAGTTGATGATGACAAGACCTGCTGTTTGCTATCAATGCTATCTCCCAAGTGAAAAAACTGGAACTTGACTACGACAGCCTCTCAAGGGACATTTCTCTTGTTCGCAGACGTGCGAATCCCTGGTTTGCTACCGCATCCGTGACTCGACAGCCTGCATGTGCTTGCGAGTGCATTATTGCACCAATGATTTGTAAAGATAAAAGATTAGATTCTCAACATTCTTCTGGTGGTCGTTAAGGTCGGCGCTCGCGATTTTGTTTGTTACAATACTAGCCCCTTCTGCCATGTGATGCCATGAACTGAACTGTTGCAAGTTACTAGCCCCTTCCGATGCATGGCAGGTTAGGTTGGTTTATGGGTTTCTCGCATAATTGTACGTATTTTTGTAGCGTTCTCCTTGGAATCACTCCGCAAAGAGGGACACAGAAAAGGGTCGTGTGTTTTGATAAAGAAATGGAGATTCCATGTGAAACCATGTGAACTGCCTGTTAATTTTCTGGGCTACATTTTGACAACACTTACGGTACCAAATGAGTAAATGACCAAATCAGGTTGCGTCTTGTATATTATCTGGAGTCTAGACTCTGGAAGCGCTCTATCCCTAGGGATCAGAAGTTCAAGGCGTCTTTTATGATACACATCAAACAAATACTAGCATGATAGTATATTTTAGATCTCACCGTTCATGTTTTAGAGTGTTTGTCTTTTTTTTTTCCCATGGCATTATTGGAAACAACCGAAATTGAAGTAATTAACGCATGCAACAGATCGGATTGTGAGCTAGCGTAATTAGCAGCAGAAGCGGCATGCATCATGATCGGATTGTGAGCTAGCGTAATTAGCAGCAGAAGCGGCATGCATCATGACCAGTAACTGACTGCATAATTAACATGCAAACGAGGCTGCATGCATCATGCCATTCATGGAAATAAGAGTGATGGAAATTAATTAGGTGCACGATTTAAGAAACTATGCATTAGTTTGTTTACTTCTATTCGTGCTCTTCTCAATCTAATTTTTGGTTTGAAAAAAAAACTCGATTCTTGAAGAAACAATTCAAATTCTCGATTTTTTTAACAATTTCCTATTAGTTATAATTAATTTGCCCAACAATCCAGTGATTTTCTGTTTTCGTAAACCCTGTTCAATTTAAATCTTAAAAATTAATTTTTTGGGTCAAATTTTAATGGAAAATCATGAAAAATCGAGAATAGCTGGGCGTAGCGGGATAGGGACTGAAAAAATGATTTTTGAAACGCATGATAAAAGGAGTAAGATTAGGATACCACCAAATTTGGGGTTTAATTTTTCACTAGAGTTCTTATGTTCTTTAATTTGGGTTCGAGTGGAAAAATGGTTTCATTGTCTTATTCTATGTTCTGGTGTCGTTAAATTCATACAATCAAAATGGTACAATAACTAATGACGACACATTTAATATATTACTTTAATAAATTACTTATTTGTCATCGTATCTAATTATATCTGAAGTCAATTACTTTCACTATAGTATATACTAACTTTGTAGTATAGAAAAAATTAAAACTAATCTAACCCTTTAGATCAAGAGAATTGAACAGCTCGTATGAATTCGAGTGCACCATAAAAGAGCCCAAAGTCTAATCCTCTTAAGCAAAAGCAGAAGCAAGGCTGCCTCTGAAACGAGTGGATCGAGTCACACCTCGAAATCAGATTTTGAAGATATGTCCACCGATACTTAAGGCCGATCTAAGTTAGTCCTCTGGCCTTAGAACCAACGCGTGGCCACTAAACCGCCGCCTCTGAACCGACGAGGAAACGAGCGAGGTGAAGCCGTGAAGCTGCATCGAATGATCGAAGCAACGAGCAGAAGGAGCTAAGCTGCTAGCGAGGGAGCAGCCCGATCGCCCCCATTTGGTATGGCGCGACGGACCACCACCACACCGCATGGCAATTCGATCATTGCTCGCCTGCCTCCACTCCATCCGATGGTCGACAGCTTGGAGATGTTCTCGCGGCCATGGAACCTGACAAGGCAGCCGCCCCAGACGCCGCCAGGCGGCACTGTACAGACACGGGTGTGTCACGCTGACACACATCAAGCGGAATAGGCGACAACGGTGATGATGATAATGATATGGATGATGGCTGATGAGGGGTGTGTCAGGCCGACGAGGCAGCTCAATTGGTGCTTCTAAAAAATTTGAAAATATGGTAAATCGTTTTTTTTTTATGGGTTTTGGATCCCGCTCCAAGCATGGTTCAGCTATGCAGTGACCAGTGATCACTGACTACATAGACAGGTGGGTCAGGAATGCACACGGATATACTGTAAGTGCTCCTATTATTGGGGAGATGATTCAGGTGGGCCAGATCTGATCGGGGCCCATGCACGGCGCAATCGCATCATGAATTCGCATTGCACGGCCAACAGCACAATCATTCACTTGCGTTCGTAGTGTTAGTAAGTAAAAACGTATAGGAGAAGGGAGCCACCATTGCCTGCCTCTCACGCGAATGTATATGAAATTCTGAATTCAGCGACGGCCGCCCTAAGATTATCCGACTTATCTAGCTTATTTGTTATTTACTCATTTTCATTTCTTTAAAATCTTTTTTTTTAATCTCCGAGACTTGTCTATATCTCTAATACACAATTCAAACAAAGCGACTATCGAGAAAAAAAATTAAAATTAGAAAATAAGTTAGATAAATAAATAAGTCAATATAATTTTGAAAAAAAAAGGACTAAGATTCCCATGATAAACATTCAAGATTTAGCAAACAAACAATTTTGTTTGCAGGGGAAAGCAGAGGCCTATGGTACCAAAATTCAAAGTAATTTCTTTTTTCAGAAGAAGTACCATCTCAAATATTTTTGGAGAAATTACGAAACAATTTAAAAAAAACGTGTATTTGGGAACATGTGGTTTCCGGGTTTGGGACTTTGGGATTGGGGAAGGTTTTTTTTTTAGATAATGGAAAGAGTTCCAACCTCTATATCAAGATGAATATGGTCCGTACAAATAAAACACTCAAAACATTTATGAAACATGGCATAAAAAATTAAACATCATGGGAATAATGTTTACCTAGCATTAAGCCGAAAATTCATCTACCAATCATTATTAGTAAAGAAGAACGTCACCAAAGAGAAGGGGTGCATCTGTAACTATGTTAGTCATGAATTTGCAATATATATAGACCTTCTGCCAGCATGAAACATAGACAAGGTTAGTGGGCCCAATAATGATTTTGTCATATTTATATGTTTATTATGCTACGTGGATCCGGTCCTACATGTCATGGATATATAGGAGGGTGCTTAGGCCTTGTTCTTTTCGGCATATCGTTGCGTTGGCGTAATACTGTAGCAAATTTGAGAGCCCCTCGAAAAGAGGTCTAAAGATTGTAAAAAAAATAATTTAAAAATAGTTTTATAATCTTTGGAAGGACTACTAAAAGCCATGAAAAAAATCGTTACAAATTATCACAACATATAGGCTATATAAAAATAATAAAATTTGCTACAATAATATGCAACGATATACGTTGAAGAGAACAGGGCCTTAGTCATTTCCTTTCCAAAGAGTGAAAACGTGGCGTCGTTGGCGAAGAAGTGATCACGGCCCTCTTTGATAGCTTGTTTAGTTTTAGTTTAGTTTTTGTTGGTAAAAATTGACCACCTTTAAAAATGGTATAAAAAGGGTAAATAAATTTTAAAAAATATTTTTAAGATCTTTAAGAAAAAACCTACAAAGTTATAAAAAATTTATTTTCAAAAAATAAAGTGAATGGTGTATATAAAAATAACAAAAATTACAATCCCAATAAAAACTAAACTAAAACAAGGTATCAGAGAGGCCCCACATCGGCACCACCCAGACGCCGCACGTCTGTTGCAAGGGAGACGTCCTTTCTCGTGTCACCGGGCCATCACACTCACCCGTGTGTGTTGCTCGTTGCTACACATTGACCAAACCACACACCCAAAAAAAAAAAACCCAAGAAGGTGTCCCTGGCAAGTCACTGACAGGGGCGACAAGCTCATTGACTGGGCCCACCTGTCAGCAACACCGGGTAGTGTTCACTAGCACACTCCCTCCTGGCCGCAGCGGCGCACTGCAGTAGAAACGAAACGGCGTGGTAGATGCGACGGGACGGACGAGACGCCAAGCCGGGCAAGGCAACCCCCAGTGGCCAGTGCACATGGCCTCATAAATTCAGCATTGAAATTAGCCCGATGGCCGGGGTTGGGATTACGTGGCCGCGATGACCTTGACAACACGAAGGATACGGACGTTTAGCTTGCCTCGATAATTGCGCTGCCGTTGTTGAGTGTTGACCTCACCGCCTGATTAGAGAGCACTAGTAGAGCAGAGCACACAATGCGCCGCTAATGTTAACACTATGTGGGATAGCACTAATTGGGTACAGAGCGCACTTGTTGATTGCCCGACAAGCAAGGAAGCCCGCCCTCTCCACGTTGTTTTACGACGCTTAATCACACGCAAGATTTTTTAATTCGTGTGTAGAGTTATCTCTTGCATTGGAGACAGCTCAACTCTCTATGCGTACACTCTCTTCTCCACATCATTATCTATCCTACATGGCAAACCTTATAGATGGTTTAGAGATAACTGATATGTAACATTGTACATGCTCTCACATCAACAAGGAGGTTCTTGAAAGAGAATCGAAAGGAATTGAAGTGCTTGCTCTGCTACATATATAGTCGCATTTTATTTTGGGCAAATATTATGGTGAGAAACGCTTATATATTGAGGAGCCCTTGCTATTGGATGTAGTCAAAAGAGTTCTCTGAGAAAGAATTGCAAACAAGAATACAAGAAGATGTACTCAGATATATAGAGGACAATACTTTTATTATTTCTTAGATTTATTTAAATGGGATATCTTCCTCTTCATAACGACGACTAGAGTTTTTCTCAGGTCTAGCTGGGCCTTTTGTGGTCTGGTTTTCCAACACCATAGCCTCACTCTGTCTTGCTGCATTTTCTTTTTTCTTCAACGAGAAGTGTGCTCGAAACAGATTAGCTACTACTCCAGGAAGCCATATTAGGAGGGACTAGCTTGTTTCCAGGAAGCTGCTGGTTGGAAGGTGAGCAGAAGAAACTCTGGCCCCAATTTATATAGTCCAATATATTCCATTATCAGGAAGCAGCATGTAGAGAGGAGAAAAAAAGAAAAAAAGAAAAAAAGAAAAAGATGAGCAGGCCATCATACAATAGTGATGGAAGCCATGATATGTGGCATTTATTATGGAGCTTCTCAATGACATCTGTAAAACAGAAGGTACCACAAAAGATGTCATGCAAATATGCAATTAGACTTCCTCTGCATTTGATATTGTCAAATAGTTAGTTGATGCTTGGTGTAGTATAATGGCAGGCCTTTCTCTCTTAATTGTGGTCGACTCTATCTTTCCGTTGATAATCAGGCAGTGGTCACAAAACCGCAATGTGATCCAGCACACTGGGCGAGAGGGGCTAACTTCATCCTGAACCAAGTATGTACCGTCCTGAAGCTGATTTAGGTTCTCTTTAATTAGCAGTTTTGTTTGCTTGAGCCAAAAGGTATCCATCTTTAACAAGAGTCGCAAAACACTAAAAAAAATATTTTAATTTTTAAAGACATTTAAGAAAAACCTTTCCACGAAGTTCAAAAATATTATAAAATATTATACTTAATGGTATAAAAAATAATAAATTTTTGTTTAACCAAACCAAACAGCAAATCCTAGAGGGCCTTAGTCCCTTGTTTTAGACGATTGGTTTTTAATTATCAATTGAAAAGGAAAGATGATAGTGGCCGGCTTTAACGTTGGCCTTTGGAGGTTGGAGCATCTGGAATTGGATCCTCGGGATTTTAACGGCAGAGGGTCTGTAGGACACCCTCATGGCCGTCGGATCTCGATCCATCGGCTTTTATTTACAACTTACACAAAAATCGAAACATTTTTCTCTCTCCTCTTCACTCACAGGCGACGGCAGAGAATCCCGATCCGGAGCGTCTCCGTAGAATGTATTAGGAGCGCGCGCGCACAAAAAAGAAAAGACAGGAGATTCTCATACAGATGAATAGCCCCAAAATCCTCCTCTGGCTCTACTAGAATACAGCAATTTGGTTTGAGTTTTGTGCTCAACCAACACCAAAAAAAAAAAAAAAAAGCACAATTGCGTGCGAAATGTTAGCGAGTCGTAGGCCCATTGTCTAAGGACAGGTTGAGCTAACTAGACCGGTCAATTGGTCCCGAGTTAACACACTGTTCTATTTGCACTATGTTCATATTAGAGTAGCTTAACTGAATACTAAGTTGAATTTGAGAGATTTTTTAAATCAATTTTTAAAGTTGGCTCACTTTATCTATGTTACTTTTAGAAATTTTTAGAAGTAGCTTCGTGATTAAAAAAAATAGACTAAAAGCACAAAGCATTTACCTTTTCAATTGGCTTGGGCTTAAGTTTTACTGTATTTTCAAGACTCGTCAGCACTTACCGAAGGTTCATCGGCCTTTTTAAGGTCCATAAGGAGCTTTCCCAAGTTTCAACCATTCTTGTCTAAGATTCATCAGAGTTTGTACATATTTCACATGTATATTTGTAAGGGTTCATCATTATATTTTGTAAGATTCCACTGTTATTTTTCTAGAATTCCATGGTGACGTCAGATGTCCAATTGGGGACATCTCATTTGTGGCGCTCGTCTAAGTTTTAGGTATTTTTTTCTCAACTTAATAGCTTAACGATTTAATAGTATAACGGCTTATCTGCATTTTTAAAAGACACATGCTTTAGGTTTTTTGAGTCCGTTTTTTTGCTGTTTCGAAGGTGAGTCCTAACACTTTAAAAAGCAAATCAAACGAAATGGATCTGAATCTCGAGACTACCTCGAGAAGTTCTAGAAATTTAGTCATTTCAGCCATTCAGCTATTCAGATCAGCTCAAAAGAATAGGACCTAAGATGAAACAGCCTATTGGTCGCACATATATGAAATGATTTTAAAGATAAAAGGTATATGCAATATTTGGACGTATTTACAAAAGCATCCATTACATACCTCAAATGCCAAAGTCAGAAAATTCGGCATTTGGAATTCTAGTCTAGATCACAGACATGACTACTAGATGACTACACGGCGTTGGCTGCTTCCAAATTAAGCTAGGCTACGGTGCGGTATGCATGAACTGCTAGATCAGAACAAAGCTAAGCAAACTTATCATGGGTCGATTCGATCGCCATCGTCCGCACGCCGACGACCCACGAAAGCGACCAGTCGAATGGGCGTTTTCCTCTCCTGCCAAGTCCAAGCCGATGTTGTGAACGGAAGAGCGATCAATATAGCCGGCTATATATGCGGCATTCTGGGAACAATCTGGCGTTCATTCTAACGACGATGATAGTCACCGCTCACTAGTGTAGTAGTATTTCCGTATTTGAAGGTGCAGATGTGCAATACCGTCAAAATCACCAGGGCGTGGTACGTAGTACCACTCTACAACTGTACCGTTGCTGCATTACGAAGACAGCAGGATTATTTCGTAGACATTTCACAGTCCCCCGTTTCAAAAAGAGAGAGGAAAAGAGAGAACGAACGAATGAAATAAACGAAAGAAACAAGAAGATTTACAGTCTTGCACCGAAGCACGGCGAACCAGTCCGTCCACGTTGTGTATCTTATTATCTATCTATCCACTGCACAAATAAAGCAGAATAAAACAGTGCCACCGCAGTAATACTAAAATACTAGAAATTTTTATGTTAATGGCAGAAAAAAAAAAGATCTACACCGTCGATTATAGTGAATTAGATTATAATGGCTTAGATTTAAAAAAAGAGAAATTTGCACCGTCAATTATGGTGGATCGGATTACGATGACTTAGATTATAAGAAAGAGTTCATACATGATACAATTATAAATCAAAATAAATTAAAGATAAAATAATGGAAATAAGAATACATATCATATTAAAAGAAAGATCTCGTATCAGCCACAATAATAGACAGTGTGTGGACTATAGTATATGATCTAATAAACACCCATGGAAAAGGATAAGAGCCCACCTGATCTAGTTGCTTATGGATAAAAAATTAGTGTCCGGGCATGGACAACGCAAAATGCCGTAGCATTATACACAAGTACTTAATGAGATAGATTATGCCACATCAATTAACACATTTTTTAGATAATAATGAAATAATACTCCGACCTCTATGTCTAACTATGTGCACAACCACATAAAAAATCTCAGTTAAGACGAATCAACATACAGTAAAACAAACACACGAAGGTGTAGCTTATTGCTAAATCTCCATCCAAGATGGATGAATAAAAGGTGAATAAATCCATGATACAAACAAGATCCATGCCCAAAGAATGCGGAGTCCAAAAGACATGCACAGTCCAAAGTTGTTCTGCGATGAGGCTCGTCCGGCGACACATCAACAACGCACAAACGACTTTGTCATGATCATGGTGCAAAAGACACATGGCTAAAACATGTGAAACTGAATCGTAGTAGGTCCCATAGCTAGTGGCAAGAACACCAAGAACAACAAAAAAATTCTACAAGATATCGACCCCGCTAAACAACCATTCTCCATGCCTGGATAGGGAAGTTGTCGCAATCGGTACTGACCGTCCTCGCCATAATGTCAATCCGATTTCCGGTAGATTGGACACGATAGTGTTCGCCTATTGCTATCGGATTTGATGTTATCGCCATTGCCATAACTCTTTACAATGACATGCGCCTTGAGGAAAAGAGGATTAGGGAGCGGAGGAGCATTGCACCCTCCTATTTGGAGGCGCGTAAGAGAGAGAAGAAGGGGTAACATCACCACCTCATTCGTTTGAAATTAGACGTTCTATATAATAAATCTCTATCAATAGAAATAATTTTGTATATGTGCTTTAAAAATTAACGACCAAGCACCTGCCCATCCTAAACAGAAAAGAAGCATTTTTCTTTGGGAGTGACTCCAGCCCAGTCGCCTAGGCATGCGCGAGCATCGCTCGGGCCCAGCCGCCGGCGAGCGGGTGGCGCAAGTGCAACCCAGACGACTGGGTATAAGCAAAACCGTTTTTCTTTACTAAACATCTCTCAGCATATACCTACGCTGCACACGATCTAACACATTAACAATCCACTTTAAAAATTAACGATCAAGCACCTGCCCATCTTAAGTTGAAAAACATTTTTTTACTAAACTTCTCTCAGCATATACCTACGCTGCACAAGACATTAATTCCGTGATAAACGGATTGGACGACGGGCGATAGGAATCCCAGGTAATCGCGACGGATTGCCTGCCTCCTGGGTCAGAACTGGCCTCTTCTGTATCTCACACACAACCCATTGGTACCCACAAGTAAACAAACCCTCCAACATGTACGTGCTAACGTCCGTTCACGAGACGGGACGGGTCGCCCAAAAAGTAGCGAAGACGATCCGCAACTTCCCCGTTTTCTCTGCACGTATAAACCGCGCTCGGCTCTCAAGAAGTTGTCGTCAACAAGCATGTAAAACAAAAGGGCAGTCCTACGGATCGGACGTCCGATCCGAAGCCAAAAAAATCAGACGCTTTCTGACATGCGAGGTTTGTAAAAAAAAAAAAAAACATGACACTGACATTAGTAGCATTGAAACAAGGAGGATATGTTCGATGAAACACGATGAAACATTGATAAACATGACGAAACATGACCCTAAAAAACTACAGAACATGGCATGTTCTAGCATGTTTTCATATGTTTCTATTTGTTTTTCGAATAACAAATGTTGCCTATATCTAGATCTGGGATTATTGGAGAGAGAGAGAGAGAGGAGGAGGAGGAAGGAGACAGAGAGGAGAAGTAGGTAACCACACCTCGCCGCCGCGGGGCTCCTTCGTGAGACTTCCGACGGGCGCCGCATGACCACGACGGGGAGCCAGCAGCGGCGGCTGCAGCGCAATGGCGAAGCCGGGCGGCGGTGCCTCGTGATCGACGAGCAAGGCTTGCACCACCACGCTGGAGGCGACGCGATGGCGAGCCCACACAATGGCGGCGCCACCCGAGCTGCCAGGCGCACGGCCGAGACGGAGCTTCCGATCCGCTTGCGCTGTGAAGAAAGAAAAAGGGAGCCGAGCGCATGAGTAGTGGACCCATCGCAGTTAACACACGCGGCGGGCGCGCATCCGATCCGTTCCAAGCGTCCGTTCAGAAGCATTATCGAAAACAAAAACACCTCAGCTGACAGTAAGAGCTTCACCTAAAATTTTCTACTGAGATGAACAAGAGAGAGCAGCAAAGCCAAGCGCTAGCACTACATCAAGTGTTGGGCGCTACGAGCCCCCAAGACGCTTCTCTCTCTCTCCCCTTCCTTCGCCGTAATCGTAGGGATCATGGTCTTCGCCGTCGCCCGAACCTAGCCCACGCCGCGTCGTTGTTGCCACCGCGTATTGGTCACCACTGTCTCCGGATCCGAGCCCTTGCCGCAACGACGTCGTCGTCGCCGTCGGATCCAGCCTCACGCCGCGCCACCGCCGCCGTGTCTTGGTCTCCGCCGTCGCTGGATCCGAGCCCTTGTCGTGTCGTCATTGCCGTTGCTGCCGGATCCGTCCTGTGCCGCGTCGTTGTCGCCGCCGCCCTCGGATCTAGGCCCACACAGCTCCGTCGTTCCCGCCGCCGCCGAATCGGGGCCCTTGCCACTCCATCATTGTCGCAGTCGTTGCCGGAGTCTCGACCCAAGTCGCTGCAGCACTGTGCGTTGTGCCGTCTTGCCATGGTGGCGGTCTTCCCATGCTCTGCGGGACCTGCCACCGCCCTCGGGCGCTGGTTACGGCGAAGGGAGTCACGCCAGCATGGCGAGTCAGTGAAGGGAGGATAGAACGCGGTGGCAAGTCGACGAAGAGAGTCGGTAGGGATGGCAATAATACCCATGGGTCCGGATACCGCGATGGGTCCAGGTATAGGTATCATTTCTTATCCATGGATTTTCTGGTACGTGTACCCGAAATCAATGTGTATGGGCATGGGTATTGTTTTGTACCCATAGATGCTCAATGGATATCCGAAATAATTGAAAATAGTTGTTTATAGTATGTGATTTAGTAATTAGTATCTGTGATTTCAATTTTTCAATTTATAGTCTATGTGCTTTATATATCTCTGTCTAAATGTTAGCAACACATGTGTTAAATGAAAATATACTTTATTAACTAGCAGCTGTGTGATTCAATGTTCTATATTCAGCAACTCTGGAGTGTACGGTATGGGTACCCGCTGGGTATGGGTATGGGTATGCATGTGTACCCATAGATAGAATCGGGTCCTGGTTTGGGTAATATCTTCGGGTATCGGGTACGGGTATGGCTCAGGCGTACCCGGTAATACCCACTCGATTGCCATCCCTAGGAGTCGGTCCGCATCGGTAAGGAGGCGGAGGAGAGATGGGGAGAAAGAGAATCGGAGGCGGGAAGAAGGTGATTAAAATAATATGGTTCGTACTGTAGCCAAGCTATTCGAGTAAGCTAACGTGAGTATGTTATAGCTAGCAAACCGACTCTACCATTGAAGATATAACGGCTCGATGTTGGAGGAATTGAGAGGAGAGGATGGAATTAAAGATATGAGTTATAAATCGCCTTGATTGTTTGGAGGGAATTAAGAGAGGTAATGAAAATTTGCAAATTAAAATGAGGGAATTTAATTTTCACCCACTTCCCATTCCCATTTCCTTATTTTGCCAATCACGCACTAAGAGATTGCCAAGCGAAATAAGAGTAAAAGAGATTTTTATCCAAGATTTAATAACTGGCCCATTCTCATCCTGTGCAAGGTCCATCTTGTTGTGACAGAAATGAAGCGAAATAGATAAGCTTTAGTTAATGTAATAAATATACTATTTTTTTAAATTCCGTCCATTTTATTCATTTGGAAAAACCTTAAAAAAGATACAGTATATTGGAGATAGAGAAATTCGACTATTCGAGCACATTTGAGCAGTGAGTGCACCGTGCACGGCAAACGTACGTGGCAGCTGTACCGGAGGCAACGGCGGAGCTGACCTGACCTGACTCTTCGTCGCATATATACTACCTCGGCACCCGAGCTACAGCTCCTCTCTCTCGCGCGCGCGAGCACAGTCGCACACACACACCCTCTGCTCTCTCTGTGGCCGGTGCGGCGGGGATGGGGAACTGCCAGGCGGCGGAGGCGGCGGCGGCGGTGGTGCAGCACCCGGGCGGGCGGGTGGAGCGGTTCTACTGGGCGACCAGCGCCGCCGAGGTGATGCGCGCCAACCCGGGCCACTACGTCGCGCTCGTCACGCTCCGCGTCGCCGAGGAGCGCCACGACGCCGTCGCCGGCGCGCGCCGCACCGTCCGCCTCACCCGCGTCAAGCTCCTCAAGCCCAAGGAGACCCTCCTCCTCGGCCACGTCTACCGCCTCATCACCACCCAGGGTACACCCCCCGCCCCCTCTCTTCCGCCGCCTCTTCGCCTCCATGAAACCAAACCTAATCGGTCGCCGTCGCGTGCAGAGGTGACCAAGGCGGTGCAGGCGAGGAAGGAGGAGAAGCTGCGGAAGGCGCAGCAGCAGCTGCTGGAGTCGAGGCAGGGCAAGGCGCAGGCCGCAACCGGGGCACCGGCGGCGGGCGACGACGACGACGAGGCGGCGTTGGATGAGAGTCTTGATCAGGTGGTTACATGGATTAGACCTCGCCCCTTTAATCCAACTACTACTTTTTTTTCCGCCCGATGCCACCATGCATGTTCTCTGCATGATTGACAAGTCTTTAATTGCTTTCCCTGTTGTTAGATATAATCGGTGGGAAATAGGATGGCGACGGCGAGTTTGAGGTCCAACTCACATCGTTTTTACACATACGAAATTTTAAAGAATTTTGAGGAACCAAAGAGAAACTGCTACTTTCTCACGATTTTTTTTCCAATGAATTAGCAACTAGGAATGATTTCATACAATTTCACATTATCTTGCCAATTAGAGAATTTGAGCTGTAAGAGGACAAAGCTCTCATTTTCAATAGCTGTCATGTCTATCCTCCCGGACCCGGAAGCTAGTTGCCTATCCAGATGAATGAGTCAGTTGTTCCTCGTGATAATCATGTCCACCCACCCGGTAGTTTGTAAGCAAAAGAAGCGTTTTTTTGGGGGGAATTGTCGATTGAATATCTGCAACTGTAAATTTTTATGAGCCGCCGTTAACGTGGAAATCGTGTCCCTTCAGTCGAGCCATAACGTCATTAATAATTCCAAGAAGACTTTGCATATTTGATAAAACCAACGCCCCAGTGATAAACTTACAGGAAGCCAAGAAGACCCTCAAGAAAAAAGGAAGCCAAGAAGATTTGTGGTCCTGTGGAGGCGACTGGTTGATGCCATATTGGCATATTGCTATCATAGCTTTCAGAAGGAAATTTAATAGTAGTAGATGATAAAGATTAGTTAGTGAGCAGCAACTGGCGCCAGGAGGAATTAAGAACCATTTGCAGTATTCCTTCCTGTTACTGAACTACAACAACATGAAAAGGTTCCATACTTATCTTATGATTACTTTACCTGACTGCAGTTGGCACGCCCGGACAAGGACGGGCACCGGAGCTCCAGCGCGCGCCACCGGCAATGGCGGCCGTCGCTGCACAGCATCGACGAGGCCGCGAGCTGATGCCCGGCCAGCCACGCCACGCAGCGCAAGGTGGCCATGATAGTGGTGGGTCGTTAACCGTTGACAGGTGAGCCTGTATTTCCAGCGTTCACCCAGGCCTTAATTAGCACGCAAGGTTTGCTGCGTTTGCAACACTGTGGAGTGGAGTTGGACGCCTTGGCGTGTTCAGAGGAGGACGAGGTGACTCTGTCCATCGAGACTAGTCCTGGATCCATGTAAATTTTTCTCAGCCTTCAGGTTTAGGCCCTGACGAGGCCTTCTGTTTAGTGAGATTTCCTTGCTTTCTTCTTGATACATCTGCAAACGAACAAGAAGAGCACTGTACTGGGAAGCTGCTGCTGTCTTCCGAATGGGGATTGAGCGCGTCTCATGATCGTAACCTTTTTCTGAGGATGTTCGTGTGTTTTTGTATCGTTCTTGATGCCCAAATTCTCAAATCATAATAATCTCATTGGTAAGCTGCCAATGAGAGCAGACGCAGCTGTGGGATCGTCGGGAGTCAGAGGGCGTGTTTGGTTCATGGCCATGAGTTGCCATGCTAAAAAATTGGCATGACCATCTCATGGCATGACCAAAACTTACCAATTTTTTCATCGTTTGGATGGTAGCCAATTGAGGGAAGCCAAATGTTGGTAAAATAGCCAATATGTTTGGTTCATTACCGATTGAGAATGTGCCAATTGTATTTGTGATCAAATAAATAATCATATAAGCATGTAAAAAAATTAAAATTTAAAAAATGTAATTTTTGAAGTTTGTGATATATATTAGTACATAAAAATATAAACCATTGAAAAAAGCAAAAAAGAATTATAAAATGCAAAAAACCTAGATAAATTATAAAAATAACAAAAATGGGTTGATTATGATTCTATATGAACTATAAAATTTGTTTCATGCAATTTATACACCGTTTGAAATATAAAAATATTAAAAATTATATAAATAGGTTGATTATGATTTTATATGAACTATAAAATTTATTTGATGCAATTTGGACACCGTTTGAAATAGAAAAGGTATTTAAAAAATTTTAAATTACAAAAAATATTAAAAAATTTAAAAATTATAAAAATTATAAAAATGGGTTGATTATGATTTTATTTGAATTATAAAATTTATTTCATGAAATTTGGACGTTGTTTGAAATATATACAAAAATGAGAAAATAAAATCAAATGAAAATGCATCGCAAGCTAACTACTAGTCGCTGAGCACGCTGTGACTGTCAGTGGGGCTCGCGAGCGTTGGTGCGTCGGCGCAAAGGCGCGGGCGGCCGAATCGGCCGCCCGCGCCAATGGCTCACGCTGCGTTGAAATGTTTTGGCACGGCAAATTTTTGCGTTGGCGAGCTGATGAATGGCTGTGAACCAAACTGCTTCTAAATCATCAAGGCGAGCCAAAGATTGGCATGGCAACCGAGGGCAACAATCCAAACAGCCCCAGAGTCTTTGTGGCTGGAAGATCATTTTGCGGATTCGCGTCTGCCACGCCGATCGGGGCACGCACACACATTTGCACTTAAATACGTTGCAGGTGTTGCAAACAGTACAAGGGCTTGAGCTGAGCTACGTACTTGGAAAGAAAATGAAAATAGCTGTTTTCACATGCATGCCTCTGCAGCCTGCAATATTCTGCTGCGCTGAACAGTACAAAAGCTGGCACTTCCACTGTGGATTAATGTGCACTTGCCAGTGCAGCCTGCTAAACACGCATCACGTAACTACAGTACTAAATTTATAGCATCATTGGCCATTGAACTATTCATATTTAGGTATTCAGCGTTTGCTTGCTGTCTTCTGTGGCCATTGAACTATTCATATTTAGGTATTCAGCGTTTGCTTGCTGTCTTCTGTGTACTCGCATTCGCATATGGTTTGTGCTGATCTCTGTATGAGTTTGGCCAAGTTTCGAGCTGCATTGCGGCGGCGGCGGCGAAGACACGAAAGTGAGACTGCAAACTTAGCCGTTCCCAGGTTGATCTACGTACCAAGATGCGCCCCCTGCGACATCTGCAGCAGTACAAAAGCGAATGGCATGTTGCGCTCATCTCTCTCTCCTGATCTCAATCCTAACGAAACACTCGATGACTCGAACAGGGATCGGGACGAGACGGGACAAAGCTGGCCCGGCACGTGCCGTCCCTGACCTGCGATCAGACGGCCGGGAGCATCATGGCGCGTAGCCTGGCGCTGATCTCGCCGCTCCCGGAAAATCATAGTTGGGATACATGTGATAGTCAAATCAGTGCACATAATAATAATAATAATAATAATAATAATAATAATAATAATAATAATAATAATAATAATAATAATAATAATACAAGACCATAATTGTTAAGAATAATATGATATAAATTGATGTTTCTTACGGTTAGGTTGCAAGATGAACAACTATGATGTCTTGCGCATTTGTATGGATAGTTTTATAATTGACAAAGATTTTTTTATATAAAATTATATTTCTTTATGAAAAGATTGTTTTGATCAGATTATCTGGCTTATTCAATTTACCTGTCTACTCTTTGTTTTGGTAATAAAGAAAATGGATTCATTTTTTCTACCTATAAGATTTATCGAAAAGAAAAAAAATGAAGGGCTATTGTTGGGACAAGATTAAAAACGAAAATTATGAAAGATTGTAGGTACCATATTCTTTGTGTAATTACACATATGAGTTGTCTTGCTGTTGATACACACTAGGTTTTTTTTAGTTTGCCTTGTAACATTTATTTAGAGCAACGAAGGCCATTTAGTTTGTTCTAGAAAAAAAAAGGAAAGAAGAGGATGCACACACCTTAGAAGTAAGAAAAAGAGGATTAAAGAAAGAGCTTCGAGAGTCTTAGAAAAGTTTATAAAGCTCATAGATAATTTTAGAATTATCAGAATAATATCGAGTTGAAATTTTCTTTAGAATTTAAAATTTCAAAATTTGATTAGAACGTGTTTGAAAACCATGATAGTAATATTAGAATTGTTAGGGATTGGGTGTCCGTACCGATCAGATGTTTCGCTCTGTCCCACCTTCACACATGCATTTTAGCTTAGGCCACCGCTGCTAGTGAAGGTGATTCATTCTGATAGTTCAAAGTGTATGTTTTAGAAGTATGTTTCATTTGTTCTACGACTTTAATGCGCATGTTTTTTTTATTTGTTCCACATTTTAATTCTTTTGATTTGTTCCCGTAGTTCATAATGCATGTTCTACCAGTACATTTCAATTGTTTCATTAGTTATTTCGACATGTTCCAACAACTTTTCATGTTTCAACACTAGTCAACCGTGTTTCACCAGATTTTTTGGGTATGGTCCAAAATTATTGTCATGTTCCATAATGTTTTTTTTGTTATAGTCCAAAAATTATATTGTCATGGTCCATCAATTTTTTATATGTTTTAATAAGTGTGTTGGCATGTTCTAAAGTTCTTTTTACCTTTCGATGTCATCACATTCACATGTTCCATCAACATATCATAATATTTCAACAGATATAATCAAATGTCTTAGCGGCATGGTTATCAAGTCGTAAAGTCGAGTCGAGTCGCATGAGGGGAGACTTGGGGACTAGTCGTGGACTAGTCGTGGCTAGTCCATGACTAGTCGACAACAACAACATCTATTTTGTTTAGAAAAGTAGTTGTGTAGTTGGCATGACTACTTGTACTTTTGTAAAAAAATAACAATTACATTAAAGTCCAAAAGCATAGCAAGAATGAGAATGCAATGCCAAGTGACTAGTTTTCTTCTAATGTTAGATGATGGAACTCACGGTAGAATGCCTAGTCGAGTTGAGGTCCCTAGTCGTACTAAAAAAGGAGACTTATGGACTAATCGTGGATTAATCGCGACTAATCGCTGGACTTGATAACCATGCTTAGCGTCATATTATGTATGTTTTTAATAGTTATTGCGCATGTGTTGATACAAGTGGAACAAGCATCCGATGAATAAGAATCCATCAGACGTCCGATCCCCTACTTGGGTCCTAGTAATATACCTCTCCATTGTTTTTTAGGGTGTGTTTGGTTGAGTGATGAGCTCAACCTGGCCCAGTTCAACCTGGCTGAGGCAGGGCGGCCCGATGCATACAGCCATATGAGATGATGTTTGGTTGAGTGTTTTGTAGCATAAATTTTAAATTTTAAATATTTGAATTTTATATGGCAATTGTGATCTATTTTGTTTGAAAAAATGCCAGGAATCCATTTTTGAAATCGGTTAGATAATCGGAGGTGTTAATCAAAAGATATAAGAAAAAAAGAAAAAGAGGAATACTTACCTAGCACTTACTGAAGCATTGCATAGTGGAAAGGTGTGGTCGGCAGTGGGCCTCTTGGGGAGAATACGATGCACAACCATCCTGGCTCGTCTGCACGCTGGATTTCTTCGTTATAGCCTGGCTAGAATGGTATTTTCAGGCAACCAAACACACCTATCCTGCATCGCTTGGATGAGACTGAGGCAAAAACAGGCAACCAAACACACCCTTAAAAACAAGTATGCTCCATCCTCCATCTGGACGTAGTATGTAGTAAGTAGTAACGTGGCAATTGAACTACGTAACTAACAAACTAACATGCGCATATGATGGTCTACGGCTCTATGCTATGAGTATAAAGACTTACAGGCTGAGTGCACTGGTCTTTACAGCCCAATAAACGCCGGCCTGTTTATTATCTTACGTTGCATTGGCCCACGAAACAAAGCCCGAGGCCCGAGAGGCCGCTTCCCAGCTTCCCTACACGACTTGCGAGCTGCGAGCCTGCGACCTCATATTGCTGCCTCCACTTCGCCGTCTGGGCGTCTCGTCCGTCTCCACTCTCTCTCGTTCCATTCGAATCCCTTCCGCTTCCACCAGACCGGACCACCGCCGCCACCCTCCCTCTCGGCGGCGGCCGGCAAACCCTAGAACCACCTAGCGCCACCCGAAACCCTGGGTAGGCTAGGGAGGGGCCCAGCCTCCCCGCCCCGCGCGCGGCGATGCCGCTTTTCATGTCCGATGAGGAGCTCCGGCTCCTCGGCGGCGACGTGGCCGCTGTCGCCGAGCGGGCGGACGCCGCCATCCGAGAGCTCCGGCAGCAGGTGGACACCGTCCGCGCCGAGGCAGACGCTGCCGCCATCGCGGCCGAGCAGACCTGTGCCCTCCTCGAGCAGCGGTTCGCCACCCTGTCCGCTGAGTTCGATCGCTCGCAGGCCGAGGTCGTCGAGCTCGCCGCCGCCTCCGAGCGCCGCGCCGCCGAGCTCGCCACCTCCCAGGCTGAGATACACCAACTCCGCATCCAAGCTGTACGTACCCTAGATTTTCGGTTCACCGATCAGTTTGTTTGCTTTGGCTTTGTACACTGATCACCCGGTGCTGCTAATGGGGCAGATTGCAAAGGACGGTGAGGTTGAGCGGCTGAAAGTAGAAATCTCGGAGCTTCACAGGTCCAAAATTCAGTCGCTGGAGGTGATTGAGCAGAGGGATGCAGAGATAAGGGAGAAAGATGGAATCATCCAGAGCTACCATGATAAAATAGTGAGCTCCACTGATAACTTCATACTTCTACTTCTACCAATATTCATCAATCAACAAATCGGATGGCCATATGTAGAGTGTATAGGTTCACCTGAACAATATCTTGCTTGATGCAGCACAACATGGCGATGCTTGCAAATGCTTTATTATTGATATACAGAGAACACACAGATTATAAGATGGTTCAGGACTCAAGTAGCTTGTAGCACTGTACTGTAGGATTATTGGCTGGCTGTAGAGTTTTGTTATTGATATGTAACTCTACGTTGGTTTCAGTAGCTTGTTGCTGCGGCAGGGCTTGATAAAAAATCAAGAAGGGGCCACCTATTGAGATGGCGTATCAACACTGAAAAACTAGTTGTTAGGATCAAAGATGATGAATTAAAGATGGCAAAAGTAGCATAAGCTACTAGTTTCTCTCAAGGTTCAAGAAATTGCTAATCGTTAATTGATCAGCAAGCTGGGGACTAGCCAAGACAGGATTAACCCGTTGGAACAAATTGTAATTAATCAAGACTAATCAGTAATCGCTACTAGATGGTGGACTGTCGATTAGGTTAATTGGGGATTAATCCCAATTTTTAGAACAGTGTTTTCTTAAGTGCCATTGCAGAGATTCCAAGACAAAAGGAGGGCGAATACTGCCCTTGTAGATGGTCTACTTGAAGTTCTGTCTTTGGCTTGTTGAGCATTAGAACACATTCCAATTTAGCTTACAAAGGAGCCACATAATTTGGTTTCTTCATTTTTCTTGCTACAAGCTATATGTCAGAGTGGAATATATATTGAAAGGATAGACAACAGCATCTGACAAAATTTTTCTGTCTTTGACCACTATTTTTTTTTTGCTCAAAAAACTACTTCGTATGGATGGATAAACTTTATATCAGCTATTATTTCTTGTCACTCCTATTTGCTGCTTGCTGAGCGCAGGTTGTTTATAGTTCATGACATCCTTTTTTGTCTTATCATACCATGCTCAATAGGTTCATAACCAATTGATCATGAAAGATGCTGATTCAACTAACTAGTCATTAGCTGTATCCATCGTTACCCTTTTAGCCATCCTTTTGGCAAGCTTGCCTGTATGAAGGACAAACCTTCATCTCTGAGTAACATATTCGATTTTAAACTATTTTGGTATCTAAATTTGATTTTAACTCGATTTTGCTGTAGTCTGGGCAAATTATACCTTTATTTATGACACATGTATGGTCATTGTTAGTACTGATGGGATACTTCTATCGTAAGTTTCCTTCTAGTTCTAATATAATTATTTTTAATAATATAATCTTTGTTTGGTCTTAGTTGTATACTTGTATGTGTTTTCTAGGTATTATGTAGTTGGAGGCTTGGAGCTGTGTATGTGCCATGATGAATAATGATGTCATGCATCACCATGAGTTTATGACACATATACATGATGTTGCTTTTTAACAGATTTAAAATTACTCTTTTGCAATGCTGTTTTGATCTCATGCCGCACGAGTGTGTGCGCGTGTGCGAGCGCGCGACTTGGACCGGAGCATATGCAAGATTGCTTCTATGTTTTTAGACAGTTTCTCACTCTTTTTCTTTTTTTCTTATATAGCTTTTTATGTAGTTTGTCTGTTGGACATTTTTAATTATGATTGCCTATTTGCCTGGTTAATCAGTTAATGTGTTTCTTAATTTACTGTGTTTTTTTGGACAATTGGACGAACTTGTGTTATCCATGATGTGTTATTTTCTGGTTTGCAGTGAGGACATGCCTGTAACTTTACAATCATATCATTTTAGTTATCGCTGCAAGCATTGCATTTCCAATGCACTCTAGTATGTTAAGCCTCTAAAAGTTCAAATTTAAGATTTCCTTGTCTTTCATCCTTGAAAGATGCTTATTTGTTTATATGTTCTGTATTCTGTGTCACAAATTAACTGTGTGCTAAATTTATTCTCTTCTCAGGTAAATCTGGCCGACTCTTGTGCTGGTAAAGAGGCTAGGATACAAGAGGTTGAAACCAAGTTAACTCATTGTCAGGCCACATGTAACTGCATTGCACAGGTATGGATATAAAAAGGTTTAGTAATGTTCAAATGCAAGATCCTTGTACAAAGTTCTGCAAAACCTTATTGGAATCAATGCAATCAATTCTGTATGACTCGCCACCTCCCTTTTCTCTCTGGTTTAGTACTGCTTTCATAAGATTAAGTTTTGACCATATCTTTACATTGAGCAGTTTTTGGTTCTTATCCTTATTTAGCTGGCTTTCCTTATCAGGAGAAGGAGCTGCTGGAAAAGCATAACCTGTGGCTTGATGAGGAACTGAAAGCAAAAGCTAAGAGCTTAGCTGAATTAAGGAAAACTAATATGGATGAGGAGGCTAGGATGTCCGCAAAGATTGCAGAGGTGAGTTTTTTATATTCGATTCGTGACACATCAAATATGAAAAATAGAAAGCATCGACCTGGTTTTTTTGGGGTTTCAGCTTGAAAGAGAGATTTCTGAATCTTCAAGTTCCTTGAGGCGTAGCAGAGAACGTATTTCTGGCCTGGAGCAAAGGATATCCCATATGGAAAAGGTAAAATTTCAAACCGTGAGGTGGTGATTATGATATTAGTGTCTTCATCTAACCTTTGCTTTTTTCTTTTTTTGATGAATGAAGGAGTTGTGCTCAACAAAGGATGCTGCAGCTGTCAATGAACAACGCCTTGGTGCTGAGCTTTCAACTGTATGGTTACCCCTCTTGAACTCACCTTTGTCTATCTTTCTAGTTTATGAGCAGATTTGCTGCACTTGACTAGTTGACCCTGCCAAAATTATCCTACATGAACTTCGGAATTGCGAAGCTCATCTATCAATCATCATAAACCGGTTCGAAATATGAGTGTTTTAAGCATTTTGAATTTATGCGCCCTACCAGACTGGATGATAATTTCATTTTGGTGTGTGGCACATGATACTAGTGTTGAAGGTCATATTAATTGCGCACTTACTTTTTGCTCTAGTAGTAATAAATTTAGACAGAGATAATTTGTGTAAGCCTATGGAGTAGTGCTATGGAGTGTGTTGGTGCATGGTTGCAAATAGCATGCCAGAGACATCTGTAGTGCTCTGCATAACGTTAGCTTGTCTATTATGTGTTTTGCAGTTATGCCATCATATGTATTTGTTCGATTTGCACCTGGCCTTACACCCATGAAGCTGCGCAATTTTTTCTTTCTGAGAAACTATCTTGAACCTTGGCTTGATTGCTTATCTAGCTCCATCTGCTATTATTTTATTTCATCTTGACATGCTGTGCCTAGCCAAATTTTTTTGAATACAGGATACTTGTGAAAGAACATCAATAAAACTTGCACAACTCGTTAAAATCTAATTCCCTCTATTTGATTACGTCTCAGTCTGGGTAGTTGATGACTTGCAAAGTTGCAATGACCCCTTCCACTTTTCCGTCGGCATTTATACTTCCGCATTTGGCATATCTGGTAGCAAGGATGGTCATTTTACTTTTGATATTCTGCTCTTCATCTCTGACAATAGCTTTTAATTTATCACCCCATAAAAGGTAATGAAACTTGCCGAACTTCACAAAGAAAGTTCTGAGGAATGGTCAAAGAAGGCTGGGGAACTTGAAGGTGTTATAAAAGCATTGGAGGTAATGCCTCTACTTATGTTTCATATCTATTATTTTTGGTCCCAGTTCATGGGCAGGAAAATCTCAAGCTCAATTCTTGGTGCAAATCAGACACATCTGACCCAGGTTGAAGATGAATACAAGGAAAAGCTCGAGAGGGAGAAGGTGGCCAAGAGGGACCTTGAAAAGGTGAGTTTGCAGAAAATAAATTATGACACTGAATACAATTCAGTAGGTCTTATGTGTACATCCTAGCTGAACTTTTGGATCTATTTCTTCGGTTTATGTTATTTTCTGCAGGAGTTTGCTGACTTAAAGCAGAAGCTTGAAAAATGTGAATCTGATCTGGAGAATACAAGGAAGTCTAGTGAATTGAGCCTCATTCCATTGACCAGCATTGTGGCTGATTCTACTGATTTAGCAGACACACCAATGAGAGAAATGTATTATTTCTGAAACTCAATTGCATCTTAGTCCAGTGAGACCTTTGAAACTTACTATTGTAGTGCTGTTCATTCATGGTTGCACCATTAATAGGAAGTTGTTCTAGCCTTGCAATTTATGTATGAGAAACTAACATGAAAAACTCTATATGATGTTTCACAATATAAAATCGCAAATTGAAGCTCGGTTGGGGCCTAATGAAAATAAAAATGTCACATTTGCTAAATCATAATTAAAAAGGAAATAGCACAGTGAATCAAAATGATTACTTCCATTTTAGTTCTTTCATTTAACTTCTCTCTTGTTTTCAATTTTGCAGGCCACTTTCTGATGCTGTAAATCAAAATGACCTAATGATAATTCCGAAAGTTCCTAGTGGTGTTTCTGGAACCGCTTTAGCTGCTTCTCTTCTTCGTGATGGATGGAGTGTATGTTTTATTTCTTCCGCTCAATGATATCTGTGTACTGTTTTCACATCCAAATTTTGTTTGATATCATCCATTGGACCATCAGCTTGCTAAAATCTATGAGAAATATCAAGAAGCTACTGATGCTTTACACCATGAGAGGTGGGGAAGGAGACACGCAGAGGGAGTTCTTGAAAGGGTACATTATTGCACTTCTCATTATCTTCAAGTTCTAAACCTATCCATAGTTCATCATGGTTTTACCAGAATGTAATAATCTGACACCTTACAACTAGTTGCATATTTTTGAGAAACATACCTTGATCGAAGAATCTTTAGTCAATGTAATGATTTGTTATGTATTAAACACTGAATTATCTGTGTGCAAGTTTTATTTTTGTACCAACCGCCATATGGTTTAACCTGATATTTTTGATTGACATGACAATTTGATTTTGTATGTTGGATATGGCTTTGATAGTTAAACTTATCTACTTAGTAAAACATTTCATGGCATCTGGTTCTGCTCCATTGCATGCCCTTTGTGTGTGAGTTTTGAAAGTTTCTCTCTGGAATCACCCGTGGTAAACTTTCTTTCTTTTATTTGTAAGTGCTTACTATTTTTTGTGTAACTGCGAAGTGTTGTACGTCAACATTTTGTACTGCATATGTTTTTCCTCAGTCTGGCTTACTAAAATAATGAATGAATCCAGAGTAGTTTTTGAAAATAAATAAAAACTTTAGATAGGTAAAACATGAGATGGCTATGGACCATGGAGCAAACATCTCCTGGCTATTCCCTGTTTCCAAATAAATGTCATACGGCACATTGGCATGATCTCAATTTTTAGTACACATCTTTGATCTTCGGCATGTGCCTTTTCTAATTATATACTAATGATAATTAAGAAATCAGAATCATATGGAAGTGCTTCCTATTAAATAATGTATATGAGATGTTTCGGATATCGAGACAATCCCAACCTGTAACTTTGATCATCACTTTTATATAATGTTTTTATTATGTTATTAAAAATACGTTCCATGATAAATATGATAATCTCAAATCTCACAATTCACCCACACCAATTTTGAGACGTTTAAACATCATATTTTTTTGAATGGAGCGTGTAGATTTGATGAAAATTACTACCCATTTGTGCATGTCAGTATTCAATATTCTAAAAATGGGCCGCTTGGCACTAGAAAACTGCATGTGTGTATGTGGGATGTGTTTTGAAATGGAGGGAGGTTTTAACACTTTCCCTCTTCCTATATAAAGTGCATAAGAAGCATGGTTGTTAAGGCGTCCTTGAAGCGTTGCTTCATCGACGCTTAGGTGGTAAAAAGGTTTTTCGCGGACGCCACAGCCGACGCCTTAGCTTCGAGGTGTATGGCGTCGCTTCATTAGCCGTGGCATCGCCGTACGCCTTAGTGTTCGTGGTGTCACCTTAGCGTCCGAGGCAGAGGCAAAGGCAGAGGCGTGAAACCCCTAGATCTGGAGCCCAAACCCCCCAAATCGTCGCGTACCTTGGAGAAGAGAGAGGCAGAGTGAAGGCAATGGCTGGCGGCTGCAAACCCTAGCTCCGTCGGCGTTGAATCGAAGCTCCGGTGGCGAACCAAGCTCTGGCGGCGAACTCAAGCTCCGGCTTCTGTCTCCCTGTCTCTCTCACCTTGCAGAGAGCGGCGACTGAGGATAGGGGCAGGGCAGCGGAGAGAGCAACGACCGAGGTTAGGGAGAGAGCGACGGCGGAGGTTGGAGAAGCAAGAGAGGATTAGGGATTAGGGTGAAGTGGAGTGTGCCTGTGTGTGTAATGTGTGAATCGCTGGATGTGTAGCTGTAAGGAAATGGGCCTAGGCCTTGGATTGAGGATTTGGGGTGATCAGGTGGCCCATTGGCTATTTTCATCTTAGCATTTCTATGGATCCTACTCTGCTGAGATCAATACAAATACTCGGTATTCCCGATTCGTGGGATGCTTATATGTCTATGGTGAGAAAACTATCTTATTTTGTGGTAATTTATTTGCTTATATTCGCCATACTTATGTGTCTATGGCGTCGCCTCGCCACGCGCCTTAAGCGCTTAAAAGATAAAAAGGTCCGGGCGACCGCCGCGCGCCTTAAGCGCCGTAACAACCATGATAAGTAGTCATCATAACTTTATACAAACTGAAAAAAGCCATTAAAGTTTTTTCATATCCTTCAATGCATAGCTTGTTGGCTTCTGTGTTGGATCTTTTTTATATAAAACTGCAAGTATTTATGTATATTAACTTTTGAGGGGCAAATAAAACAAATTTCCTTCTGTTGTGCTACAACTCTTCCTTCATTTGTGTCTGTCATACGAGCATTAGTGAAGTATCTATTGTACAACAGGTCCTGCATGAAATTGAAGGGAAGGCTGAGCTTATCTTAGATGAACGAGGTAATTTTGTAGTAATTGTTCTTACCCCCTTTGCTCAATTTGTTAAACATCTATTTCTTTATGATATCAGGGATAGCATTGCAAGTTTGCAACAATGTTTGCTTTGTGATGCATACACAAACATTTCGGCCTAACATTTCCTTCTTATTACTATTTTTCTACTTCAGCTGAGCATGGGAGGATGGTTGAAGCATATGCTCTAATGAATCAAAAATTGCAGCAGGCGTTGTTGGAGCATGATAATTTTGAAAATACCATTAGGAATCTAAAGGTATGCAGGCATAGCTTGTTGTTAAGTTCCTTGTAATGAGATCTGACATCATTTTGACTTCCAGTCAGAGTTGAAAAGGTCGGAACGTGATCATAGTATTGCACAGAAGGAAATTGATGACCTGCAAAAACAAGTGAGTCTTTCATCACTATATTTTCTTTTTTTTCTGATCAAGGAAATATGCACCGCTTGTGTTTTCGAAAGACTGAACGATTGCCCTTCTGTGATGCTACAGATTCCTTTGCTAATTATATGCTGCACCTCCTAATTATTTGTAGGTTGCTGTTTTATTAAAGGAATGCCAAGACATTCAGCTTCGATGTGGTTCTACACTTCTAAATGTAGGTCATGATTTTCTTTATACAAGAATAAGCAGTGGTGTGTCTAACAGCGAGAGCAATAGTCATGACCATGTAAGTCTCATTTTTATACTTTTAGGGATTTGTATTTTACCCTCAAATTTGATACAGTGATATCTGATGTAGCAATGTGATAATCTGTTGCAGATGACATTTAATGACATTAATGGGTTAGTTCAGCAAAATGTTCAACTTCGAAATAAAGTTCACTTGCTCTCTGCTGACCTTGACAAAAAGGACATGGAACTCAGGGTATGCATGAAGTTTACCTTATATTTTTAACATGAAACTTATTTTGTTCATTCATGAGTATCAGGTCATACTTTTTGTCTCAATGACATGACCAAACATATGATCATCTCTGTCCTTTTTAGGAAAACTTCCAAATTGAGTTGAAGCGGATTAAAGATGATGCTGCATCCCGAGTTGAAAAAGTGATGAAGAAATCTGAAGAACAAGCTATAATGATTGAATCTCTTCATAGATCTGTATGTTTTATATATTCTCCTTGCTTGGATATGGATTTTTTAAAAGCAATTACAAACTACATGCAACATACGCTCTAATATTTTATATTTTTCTGGGTAGGTGGCAATGTATAGGAAGCTGTGTGAAGACCAACAGAAGACTCGATCTAATGTTGAATTCATATCCAATAATTTGCAAGGTTTGCTCTATTATTTTGTATTGTTTTCTGTTGTGATTACATTGTTTAATATCTATGATATCTGCTGGGATGGCATCTGCGTGATTGAATTGGTATCAACACAGTTTGAGTGCATGTTAATGTTATGTCATGGTTATATTTTTGTTCTCTAGATGATGGCAGAAAGGACTTGATGGTTCTTTTTGAAGGATCACAGGTAATTTTCTCAATGATGCTGGTTATAGAGCCTACATAATACCATAATTTTGATGAATATTATGATTGTAAGTTGAACTTAATATTGGCTAGGAGATCTCAAAGAAAGCTTATGAGCAAGTCTCTGAGCGAGCAAGAAACCTTGATGAAGAGTTGACTAAGTTGAGGTAATTTTTTATTCCATTCTTAACATGGGATAATGCTGTTTATGTGGGTTTTTTTTTTGTGTGCGTGGTGGGGTGTGTGCGTGGGTGTGTGTGTTGGGGGGGGGGGGGGTGCACAGCGTATGCTACATGGTTTCTTCCTGGACTCTTTTGGATATTATAGTTCATTACATCCACAGTACTTGAAAGTGCTCTATGCGAAAGCTGACGTTTACGCTTTTACCATATTTTTTGGCTCATGCCGAGGTTGAGCCTTTACTCATTATAACTAAAGATGTCTGAATGTACTTTGATTCACTCCCAAGTCAGATATCATGTTAATTTTGCATACACTTCCTTTTTTGATTGCATCATATTTTTTTTGGTTTTTGATGGCTGTGTGTTGATGTTGATTTTTAGATACAGTCGTTGATTTTACTTTGAATATCTGATTAATACTTGTTATCATTCATTTAGGGCTGAGCTTGTGTCTTTTCGATCTGAGCGTGATAAAGCAGTGCTTGAAGCTGAGTTTGCTCGAGACCGGCTTAATGAATTTGCAGTAGAGCTTGAACATCAGGTTCTTTCTTTTGTGCCTTGTTATCTTTTTTCTACTCTGAACTGACATCTTGCATACTTACGAGAATAACTCTTTATTCTTTGCGTTATTGTTTACTCTAATTTAGTTTGTACTTGCAAACACAGAGGAAGGAAGCTAATTCTGTTTCACTCAGAAATGCGGAGTTGATGCATTTAGTTGTTGACTATGAAAAAAGGCTTCGTGAAAGTTCAGATTCTATGCAAGCTTTAGAGGAGAACTCAAGGAAGCTGTCAATGGAGGTTTGTTAAAAACTTAAATTTCGTCACATCTTTCAAATATTTCTAAGATCTTGAATCCTAACATTTTTTTCCATTTCCTAGATATCTATTTTAAAGCACGAAAAAGAAATTTTAGTTAAGTCTGAGAAGAGAGCTTTGGATGAGGCCCATGATTTGACTGAGCGAGTGCATCGTTTGCAGGTTTCTTTTCACCGCCACATATTTTGTTACTTTGAATACCATGTCTTGTTATCTTTGTATTTTTTTTACTTAGCTTCTGTTATGGTTGTGCAACCAAAAGATGACATCAGTTCTGTTTTCCTACAATCATTCTTCATCCTTATAATTATCTACATTTTTTAAATTAGAGATTGTCACCTGCATGACAAATCCTGGAGTGGATTCGTATACAGACAACATATCTTATTTTCTAGAATTTTACGAGTTGGGCACCCGAACCCATGTCTAGTAGCTAGCTTGTTTATTTTTTTCTTATTTTTTATTTTGACAAAATTATATATATTTTACGAATCCCCGAATACTATTTTCTAGTATTTCCCGAGTTGGACACCCGAACCCGTTTTCGTGCAACACAGAAGCCGTGGAGGCTCCCTGGGACTGGTAGACGTGGAATAGGAGTGGATGTCAATTATTTATTTTAAATGTGTCCACCAGGACTTGTGACTCGAACTTGAGGCCTCTGGCTCTACTACCATATTATGTTGCAAATTGACCAGTTCACCCAAAATCCTAGGCTAATGGGGAAGGGTGGGTAATTCACTTATACTTCCCATATTTACTGTGGTCTACTCTCCTTATGATTCCAGATATATTTGTGTCCAAAGAGCTATGTAATCTGAGCTATGATAACAGTCTATTGCCTTTGCCTTGTAAATAGTATTTTTTCCATTACGTCGAGGGCTTCACTTTATATTATAAGCAAACACAATACTTGTCTGAACTTGTGTTTTCATAGAAGTTTATCTTTTATTATCTACAAATAATAATTAGATGCTCTTTTTAAGCACACTCAATTTCATATCATTATTATTCTTTATATGGAAGCGCAATATCTTTCATTGCAGGCCACCATTGACACAATACATACCACCAAGGAGGTTCAAGAGGTATGTGTGTGATATGAGTCATGGGAATGCTAGAAATTTGTTCATCTTTGTTAACCTGTGGACAATTTAGAATGCAAGGGCAATGGAAAGAAGAAATCAAGAGGAGCACATCAAACGACTAGAAGTAAGATTCCTTTTTATGGCAGCAATATGCTTTACTACTGCACGTTTTTTATCTTGCTTGTTTCTTTCTTGTGGTTTGCCTTCTCTACTTTCACTTTCTGCCTTTGATTAAACAGTTGGTCTAGTTCTTTCAATATCAATCTTCATTGTGCTACATATAACTACATGTACATCTTGGAATTTTTTTGGAGATATTATAATTATTCTCAAAAACATAAGTTACCTGGCATTTCGTTGATTATGGTAATCTTTTTCTTTTAGGAAGATGTCAATTGTTTTATTAATTCGATCATTCCCTTTTCTGGTTCTTTAAATCTAAATGGTTTTGTAGAGGGATTGGGCTGAACTTAAGAAGGAGCTTCAAGAGCAACGGGATCATGTTCGTGTTCTGACACTTGACAAGAAAAATGCTTTTGACGGCTGCATGAAGCAGGTTGAGGATATGAGAAAAGAACTACAAAGGTCATGGAAAGCTGCTAGTGATGCTGAATCGAGGGCTGCTGTTGCAGAGGTTTGTTCAAGTAATTTTGTACCAAGATTGCTAGGGCAACATCTATCTAATTTAACATATCTAATTTAACATATTTTTTTTTGGTAGGCCAAGTTTTCTGATTTGGAGGTGAAGCTTAAAACAAGAAAGGTAGGTACTTAAGATGTAGAAAAGAAATTTTTATATTTGTTTTTCTGCTGATAATACTTTGGCGGAAATTGTCATTGTAGAATGTTGTAATCTTATTAAAATGAAACATTATCTGTTCTGTACTAGTGACGAAAGTGTAATTCTTTGTAGTTTTCCTATTAGTGAAATATTGGAGTGATGGACAAATGCAAGAATGTGCATGTTGCCCTTTCACGGTTTAGGTTCGTATAGTGATCACCGAGAATATAATCAATATATGCCCATTGGAAGAAAAGAGGTATAGGTTTCACCTTTTCATGTTGTGCTGTTATATATGATAAATCTATATCCAATATTTTGTGTCAGGTCTTGCATGTGGTAGAATGCCCAAAGGGGTCACCCTGTCACTGTGAACATCGGCAAAGTTGTCAGCGCTGATGACTAATCTTTTCTACACAAATCAATTTTGGATGCGTCGTTTACTTTTTATAGTATAGTAATATAGTATACTATTAAAAGCTAGTCTATTTACACATTTCAGATTGCCTGTTTCTGGATTTGGTCACATTCTCTGAAATCGTATGGCAGGGTTTCTCTGCCGTTTCCTTAAGTGTGCTTGTCTTTGATTGTGCTGTTATTATTTTAGATCAATTTTCGGGATGGTGGTCGTGACAACTCATCAGCTACTGAGGTGTGCTAGTTTTCTTCTTCCATCATGTTGAAAATATATTTATGCTTATATTTACCATGTAATAGTTCAATGCGCTTATTTTCTTAAAATTCCATGCCTTCTCATACTTTCCCTGTGGCAACACCTTGGTATCCGGAAACTTTTATGGACTTACTTTTAGTGCAGTTTTGTGGACTATTCCAATGCTCAATTTGTCGTTCATTTAATGCTTGGTGTTTCATCATCATTATAGGAGAATGATGAGCTATTCCAGCTGAAAGAGGAGCTGGAAAAATATAAGGAGGAAGCACAAGCAAATAAAAGCTATATGCTTCAGGTCACATTTCTTGCAATCTCTCTATAAGGAGGACACCTTTTCATGTTAATCCAGACCTTCTGTTAGACAGAGAAATGCTTATACTAACATACAGATCATACAAAGAGATACATTCCTCCTTGTTTCTCGTAGCAGCACATGCAGAGGCTATATCACGGTAGTGCTACATGAATTCACACACATGCAGAGGCTGTGGATCTGGTTGTAGGCTGGTCATAGGTTATTCATACCAAAGTACAAACACCTGCTTTGTGATATTCAATTGTATAGTTACAAATAGGATATGGATGGATAAAATAATTTTCTTCTTGGAAATATGATAGTATTATTCTAATATTCTTGTCTGGCATGGACTTTAACTTTCCTTTCTCGCAAGCAGTTATATTTCCATTAGACATGAGATTGCTTTTGTTTAGTAGGAGAGCAAAATGCTTCGAAGTTTGAGTAGAGAGGACCCTCTTCTGCAATTTTTCTTTTTAGTGAAGTTGCCTTTACAGATCCATTTATTTTCTGACTCCTTTGAAATCATATATTAAATTCCTGTACAGTACAAAGAAATTGCAAATTCAAATGAAGTTGCATTGAGGCAAATGGAATCTGCATGTCAGGACTACAAAACCGAGGTACTGAAATAAGTCATTTTCTGAGGCTTGTGTAGCCTTACTAGGCGTGCACGTGAACTTCCATGTTTTTTTTGGAAGATGACTTGTTTTCATTTTTAGTCTGAGATTGCCAAGAAAAGCTTAGAAGATGAGATTGCTAAATTGAGGAGCAAGTTGTCTGAAATGGAGAAGAGCTATGCAGTGAAATGTGAGCAAGCTGCCAGTGCAATTGAATCTAAAGAGAAGGATGTCACTAATCTCATGAATGACATTTCGATTCTGAGAAATGAAGTTTCCCAGAAAGTGTAAGCATTTGGATACCCTAAAATGCTGCAGGGAGACTTTCTTCTACAATTGTTTCTAATACTTTTTTTGTTGCTCATCTAACAGAGCTCAGATTGAAAAATTAGAAATTGAGTTGGCTTCGGCAAAGAATTCTCTTGATGAGCAGTATAAGCGTTGGCGTAGTGCTCAAGACAATTACGAGCGACAGGTATGTTTTAAATGTTTCTATGCGGACCAGTTTTGTTGGGCCATAAATAAAATCACCCTATTTCTTCTCTTGATTCATCATTAACCTTACCTTGAGAATAGTTACAAGAACACTATTGGGTTCTGCCATTTCATGTGTTAGGTGTAATTCACTAATTTACTTGTTGTCAATTAAATACAAGATAATATAATGTGTTGCAAGAAAGGTATTTAAGGTACTGTATCTGTTCAATTAGCACTTGGTATGTCTATTACCATCATACGTTCATACAGTTAATGGTTTGTAGTCTTTGTGCATGTTTGTTATGTACTTTTATCAAACAATTTTCATGAAAATGTGGTAAATACCAGACCATTCTTGCTGCTTGCTGTATTTATACGACACTATGCTACATAAGTTAATGGTCAATCGCCACCTTTCATGATTTGATGGAATAATGCATATTAAGTTGCTAAACCTAATGTATTTATCTCTTTACATAAATGGTGGGCTAATATACACTAAATAGTCTTTACCTTTACTAGCAAAGATCGGACCACTGGCTTGTACCTGCTATGATGAACAGATAACGTCGGATACGCATTTATTTTACATGATTAATTTATCTTACTTACCTTTATTTGTAAGCTTATGGTGGATTTACCTTGTGTTTATGTACACAAGACTGTGCTTACTGTATTCCTCGAGAATGATTGTGTGTCTCCACTTATGGTGTGACATCTTCTTACATCTGCTTCTGTAGGTTATCCTGCAATCTGAAACAATACAGGAGCTGACGAATACTTCTAAGCAGCTATCTTCATTGCAGCAGGAAATTGCACTGCTTCGTCAAACAGCAGATGCACTAAAGGCTGAAAATGTAAATTGCATTTACACCCGAATCTTCCTTGAACATTATGCTATTTTTTGGGTTATAATTTTCTAGATAGCAAATTTGTGTCTTTGACAGGGCAAAAGGGTTGTTTGATTTGTGATCAATGTTTTGCTAGACTTAAGCTAGGTGATTTGTAATTTTTATATTCAGCATTTTGTTTGCAACCTATTGTGGTGTTCCACACTTTGGATCTCCTGCCCCACTCTCTTAAATTACCACAGATGTGGCGTTTGATTGGCTGTCATGAATTATGTGGCTTGCCAAACACATAATTTTTGTACAAAAAGCTTGTACTTGGATAACAAATCTTTAGTGGTTGTTGTCTAGACCTTTTGGCTGCGCTGTGTTCTTTTCTTTTTTTTTTTTGTGTGTGAGAGCAATGTGCTAAAGTAACTGTGAGACTTAAATCCAACCCCTCGTTGATATTTACATTCTTTGCAGAATGGCATTTGTTTAGCTACATCAGTTTAATCTGTTCATTCAGCATGTGTTTCAGTATTTGTTTCTATTATGAATATGAGGTGTATTTTGTATGGTAGGTCAAGGGCCTGTATATTTAGGGTAGAGAGGAGAGCCGTATAAGGGAAGAAATCTATCCCTACATGGACACTAACTCCAGATAAACACGGACTCTTAAATATACCCTAATACATCTCTAACACTTAAATTGTAGGTTCATTTTAAAAAAAGTCACAAATGTACATTAGGAGCAGGGCACCGGTTCATTTCTGCAATAGGTCTAACTGCAATTTGTGGGTCCATCTACTTAGGTCTGCCTTGTCTACACCATTAGCTATGTAAATATGTTTGAACATTAATGATTTATTTAAAATATTCCTCGAAATGTGGTTGGCTGTGCAGCTACTTTCAATCGTCTTTAAACCCTTTTATCCTGATGGAAAGCTGCAATTCAAATGAATAGACAAGAGACAAGAAATCTTAACCTATCCCTATCCTATGCGAGGGCAAGGGAAATGACCGCGGAAGACAGCGTGGCTGCTAGGGTTTCGAGCACATTAGGTCTGATAGCATGTTATGAATATGAGATGTATATTGATCTGTAGACCAATGGTCTGTATTTATAGAGTATAGAGGAGAGTGGAATAAGGAAAGAACTCTATCCCTACAAGGACACAAACTCTAAACTCTAGACAGACATGGTATCTGTAGACCTTAATCCCTGCTGTGCTGAGTTTCATAATCGTCATTGCTCATTGTGCAAGTAATCCGTACTGCAATTTTTTCAGGCTGCTCTGAGAACATCTGGAGAGCAAGAAAAGATAGAATTAGTGAATGAAAAGGATGAAGCCCTTCGGAAATATACCGAGTTAAATGATCAGGTTTTAAACTTACAACTATTGTAACTGTATTATTCTTTAACTTCTATTATCTAATATCTAAGCATTTTTTATGTCACAACATTTGCGTTTCTTGCATATTTGTGTCTCGAATGTATTGTTGTTTTTCATCTTTATCTTTATGACCTAATTAGAAGATAATAATGATATATTTTATTGATTGTGCATTGTTATTCTTGGTGTAGTATCGTGACTTGATGCTATCATTGCTATCTGTACTTTAATGATGTGTTTCCTTGATCAAGTATGTTTCTGCCTTGTACTGCTGTTAACAAGTAAACAAGTTCTCTGTGGTGTTGCGAATTTACTAAAAAAAATTCAATACACAGATTTGTTACTTAGGTGGTAACAAGAGTTCATTGGTTTCATTATGATGTTGTTTAGGTTGTTACACTATTTACTTATCGTATATTGACATCCAGAACTTAAATATAAACATTTATATTTTTATTTTGTGATAATGTTTGATCTAGCAGGAGTTTGTGCCTGACAACCTGGTAATTTACTACTGGGTTTTCATGCATTTTTTTTTAAAAATAAACCCTATCAAGGATGTGCATAGAAGTTACCAATGTTTCAACTCTGAGAGTATTTCTCTTCCGTATACTGTACTAATTTGTGTGCCATGTTTCTTAGCCTCATAGTCTAAAGCTGTTCTGGTCAGGCTAATATATTCAAATCATCATGTACTAAATAGTACTTTAGGAATCAATCCTAATATGATGTGATCATATGATGCCATATATTTGCTAGAACAAACTGCACTAATATTCTGCTTTTAGTACAATTATGTTAATTTTGTTCGAACCGTAACATGAAATGGTTAATTAGTAGTAGACTAGTAGTCTTACTTGAAATGGTTATTGGTGGAAGTCATATGTATATTTTGTTTACTTCCTAATTAAACTAGGGAACTAAAAAACTTGGGACATCCCAGAATTTGTGGGCATATGTTAGCCACCTTTTTACTCATCCCTCCTTGGCTATCCAATTTTTAATGCCCTTTCGTTGTTGTTTTGAGTATGTCGAGTAAGTAACTATCATTTGGCACCAGTATAGCATCTCCTTGCTATTCTATGTGACATTTGTGATGACAAGTTAGTGAGTTACTATGAATTGCATTTATTCCATGTTTTTTTTGTGGCGAGTGCAGAATAAAATTATACACAACCAACTAGAAGCACTGCACATTCGTTTAGCAGAGAAAGAACGGAATATTGCTGGACTTTCATCACAACACACCGACTCGCATATAGAGAATGATTTACATAGTGTCATCAGCTACCTACGCAGATCGAAAGAAATAGTGAGTATTAAGATTCGTTGCGTTCTTTATATTGCCCTTTTACTTCTCCTGGTAATGGTATATATTATTGTGATGATTTCAGGCAGAAACGGAGATATCATTACTTAAACAGGAGAGATCACGACTTCAGATAGAGGTATGTTATTCTTACCCTTGTTTTATGTTTTATATTGATTCTTGCTTGAAATTCCTTTGAAATTATAGCGATATAACCACCAACCACCGCAAAGTTGAATTCTAAACTTTTGCATTTTATCTCGTTTGTGATGATAAAACAGCTGTTCTACTTGTGTTAAATAATTGAATTAGTTATGAGGTATGTTGACTAGGATTGTCATCCTCTAGTGTTGCCGTTATACCTCGCTTAGTTTATCTTGTCATTTTGTTTTGCTCAATCAGACTGTACGCTGATGCCATGAATATCCTTACCTAAACCTGGTTTGTCTTGCATGAAGTGAGAAATAGTTTTTTGACTTGATTTGAACTAGTTGATTACCCATTGGAGTGCCTTGTGTGATGTGGTTCTATCTTTGTTGAACTTTTATGGATGAGAAACTATATATTTATACCTTTTTTTGCTTCATGATTGGTGCATCGTGTGATATGGACAAGTTGTATTTGATGGAGCATGCCAAGTTGCCTCCGCTCTTGAAATTTGAGGTGTCTCACTGATCAGCTATATTTTATTCTCATGCTAATATAGCTGGAAAGCGCATTGAAGTCTACCAAGGAGGCACAGGATTTGCTCCGCAGTCAAACTGATAGTGCAAGAGCATCAATGCTCAAGGATGAAGAATTCAAGTCACTGCAGCTCCAGGTGCCATTAATTTCTGTTAGATTTCCATGACATCTGCTACATTATTTTTGCTTGACATTATAGCTTATTTTTGTTGTCTTTTAAATGGACTGTGTCAGGTGAGAGAGATCAATTTGCTTCGTGAAAGCAACATACAACTTAGAGAGGAGAACCGACATAATTTTGAAGAATGCCAGGTCAGCTAAACAATGATACATTGTTTGCACTTTTATGCTCTATGTCTGGATGGGCTTCATCATTCATTTATTGATTCCCTGGGTGCAGAAATTCCGTGATGAAGCTCAAAAGGCTAAACTGGAAGTTGAAAGATTGCATAATCTTCTACTGGAAAAGGAGGTAGATGCAGACAAATGTAAAAAGGAACTAGAAAAGCAGAGAACTGAAACGGCATCTCTCAACCAAAGGATTTCTGAGGTATGCTTTGGTCATTTTGCCACATGATTTTTCCACTGTGCTGGTTGAACTTTACAAACTTCAACCATAAATTTGTTACTAGATATTATGATACGGGACTAGGTAAAAATGAAAGCATAGGGACCAGGGGATCTTGCAGCTGTTGGTTATTAGCCATATATTATATTGTTGATTATATTTATATATCTTTTTTTTTCTGTTAACCAATATGTAGCATATTGATTATGGGCCCAAAACGGGCTTGATATACATGTATAGGGGAAAGAGAAATCGCAAATAAGACCGTATGCATATCTACTTCAACTTTTCATCCATTTGTCTAGACTAAAAGGTAAAATGCAAATAAGACCATATACATATCTACTTAAATATTTTCATCCATTTGTCTAGACAAAAGGTAAAATGCAAATAAGACCGTATACATATCTACTTAAATATTTTCATCCATTTGTCTAGACTAAAAGGTGTACTGGTGCTTCTCCCTAAATCCTAACTTGATGAACAGCAATACAAACATGCCATTCCTATACGTCTACGACTTATTTATGCTTTCATATTTAAGTTGCAGCCCTGGTAACATTTGATGTCTTCTGCAGTTGGTTGAAAATAGTAAAGGCATTGATTTGAACACATATGAGGCCATGAAGAATGAACTTCAAAATTTGAAAGTTAGTGGTTTGTTTTCTTATTTGCCCTCTGCATATTGCCATATTTTTCTGTTACTATTCTACACTTTCTTTAGCTATTGAATTTGCTCTATTTCCTGAACATTTTTTCTTGAGAAAATACCTTTTATCTTTTACCATATGCTGTCTTATCAAATTTATTTTGTTTGTTGGTTTGTATTGGAAATTTATTTTGTTTGTTGGTTTGTATTGGAGGGAGTGTCAAGGATTTGTTTTATCTATATCACCCACAAAACAAATAACCACGATTAGAATATTATGCTTATAAACATTGATGATTCATTTAGTAATATTACACAGCCAGACTTCTCTTAAAATAGGATGCCTTTCTTGCCTTAATACTTTAATGAATAATACTGAATTTTTATGAGTCTCATCTTTGTGACGTATGATTATTATCACATCTATATTTCTTGCATTCAACAGTCAACCTTGAGAGAGAATTCTAGTGAGCTTGAACGTGCAAAAAAACTTCTTTCTGAGAGGGAAGTTGTCATAAGAAATTTGGAGGAGAAACTTGCAGGATGTCAATCTGAATTGGATGTCAGGGAAAAGAAGCTGAATGATATTGAGGTCTTAATTTTTACACACTTAAATTTTTGCAATTTTAAGAGCATCCTCTTATCCAAATTGTTTTACACTTTGAGTCTTGGTTATGTTAGTTAATAAACGCATTTTATTGTGCAGGTTAGTCTGAAATCTGAAATCGACAAGCTAAAAAAGGTTAATTTCTCCATTAAGGTTAGGATCTTTCACTTCTTTTTCTTCTGCGAGCACTAAATTTCATCGATATTTTTGTGTGCTTATGTTAGTTTGTTAAATGATGTAGAGAAAGCTTGACATATTAATGAAGGAGAAGGAAGATGTTATCAAAGAAAATCAAAGCGTTTTGAAGCAGATGGAAGATCTTAAATCAAGTACTTTAATACTCTTCCGCATGCATATACTCTAATATATGTGATTGCTCTTGTTGTAAATATGATCTACTTCAACAGGTCAGAAAACTATGTCGGAAACTGCAAATGAGCAAGCTATTAAGGAAAAGGACTTCAGGATACAGGTTAGCTGCTTGTGGTTAAATGACATATGCACTTTATCAAGCTTCTTACACAAATATAGTTACAGACATTAGAAAAAATTTTGGAGAAGGAGAGAGATGATAACAAGAAAGAAAAAGCAGCCCGCAGGAAGGCTGAGAAGGTATTTTATGCCGCCATGGAAAAAGTGTCGAAGGTAACCTTCCTTCTTTTGAGTATTTTAATATGGATTTTACTATTAGTGCGTCAGGGACACCATGATTTCAAATGTGCTCATTCAACCTGCATTCATTGTATATTTTTGTGGGCGAAAAAAATATGTTTATGGGGTATATGTACTTTCTATAAAAATTCAAATGAAACACTTACATGTATTTTTTTTTTGAACGAATAGGGCAGGCGCTCTGCCATTTCATTAAGAAGAAAGAAAGAATACAACACCAAGAAAAGAACGGCAGCCACTAGCAAAACCAACAGGGATGCATGGCCGAAAAAACGGACCGCCACCCCCTAGGTAATGCAAGGAGCCGCCCACCACCACGACGCCGGACAAGACCCATGCATAGGATGCACGAATAACGTTACAAACGAAGGCGCACCGCTGAAGCAGGCCCAAGGCAACCTCCAGACCACACCACCACAAAGGATGCACGACTAGAGAGCAAGGTGCCTAGAGCCAACTGAGCCGTCACCACCTTGCGGGATGCACGGAGCATCATCACCACCACAGGCCACCGCCATGCAGGATGCTCGATAAACCGCCACCACCAGAAGGGATGCACGACTAAGAGGCCGAAGACAACACACAGACTAGACGCCACCACCTCACAGGATGCAAGCCTGAAAGAATGACACCAGACCCAACTACAACAGCACGAACTGGAAGCTCGGTCGCCAGCCGCCACCACCGCACGGGATGCAAAGTGTAGAAATGGAGAAAATCTTGTCGGCGCCGCCACCAAAAAACCCGAGATGCTCAGGCCTCAAAGACGCCACCGCGGCTTGGGATGCACGACCAGCGCCACCGCCACGCCTGGAGCTTCGAAGAACGCTGGAGGCACGGCAAGGACCAAAGTCGTCTCCTACGCAGGATGCTTGGTAAGAAGCCGTCACCGCCGCACGGGAAGCAACAACAGGCAGCACAAAAGATGACGCCTTTAGCATTCGGGGCAATGCGAGGGGTTAGCACGGTGATGCCTCCAGGAAGGAAAACGACGACAAACGGCAACGCCATCACCAACCCAAAAGGATGGGCGAGGCTTTCGCCTAAAACCCCCCACCAAGAGCCACGCTGCAGCGAACAATATCCAGATTGGAGCCGCCGCCGCAGAGGTGCACGTCCCGCCGCCGAAGCCGGAGCCGGAGATGACCACCAGCAAGGAGTCCCGCCATCGAGCACCTCAGCAGGGAAACCCCGACGCTGCCACGCTAAGGAGCAGACGCCACCGCCGGAACCGGTTGCTCGCTGCCCGACCCACGGCAAGAAGGCGTTCCCGCGGAAGGAGAGCGCGGACGCAGGGCTGCGGGTCCATTGACAACGGTGAAGGCAGGGGCGAGGGACGACGGAGGCAGGGGCGCAGGCCGCTGGCAGCGGCGCCAGGGACCACGCTGCAACCACCGACGGCGCCGGAGCTCACGACCACGTTAGCTGGGTGCCAAATGGATCGACCGAAACTCCTTCCGATCGCGCAACGCCACCGGATCAGATTGCCCGGCGGATCAGCTTCACCAGCCGGAAGCTGGCTCGCCACCCACAACCGACGCAGACGACGCGAGCCTCACGGCCGCATCCCCGACGGATGGAGGAAGGAGAGGAGGCCATTGCCGCCACCGGAGGAAGGGAGGCAGGAGGCGGCGACGGCGAGAGGCGAAGCAGCGGCGGTGGGTCTCTTGCGGCGGCGGCGAGGTCGCCCCGAGTCGCCTCGTGAGTCGCCTCACGGGCGGTTCGGGGTACAGGACCGGTTGCCCAAATCTTACACTCACACCAGCCACATGCATGGTTGCGGGTGTTAATAGTATATTGTATAGGGGTTTATTTGCTATTTTCCCTTCACCTGTATCTTGTATATCTTGGCCTATTTTGGCCAATTGTAATTGCTGCCCATCTATCATGGTATCAGAGCCATGGACCTAAATCCTAGCTACCCTTAGGGTTTCCTCCACTAGCGCCCTTGTAGTCGGGTTCCTTATCGGCCATTGTCGTTGTGGCGACCTCATGCTGCGTGCCTCCTCTTCCTCTTGTCGCGACCTCCTCTTCTCTCGCTAGATCTGCGCGCTTGCCATCGCCAGATTCAGGCTCGGCACACGCCTGGCCGCAAGGCGCCGCTTTCTCTCGGCGGTGCGCTGGGGCCATCGACGCCGCGTCGTGCGCTTCGTCCGGCCGTGCCGTCTGGGGTCGATCAGCTAGCCGCCATTGTCTTGGTGGTCTGCCATTACGTTGCCGTCTCTTCTTGATCCATCGCTTTCATGGCCAATTGGTGGTGGTGCCGTACTAGCGCAAATCTCTTCTCCGGTCACCTCCTCGCCGCCTCTTCATGGCAACCTCAGTAGGGGCCGCTTCCCCAGTTGCTCGCCTCCCGGGTGCAGCTCGCACAAGTGGTCTTTGATGGGACGAACTACCGGTCATGGGCCCCCATGCTTCGTGTGTCTCGACAGTCATCGTCTTTGGGGCCATCTCACCGGGGCCACTCTACGGCCTCCTACTGTGACTACTCTAGAGGAGCCTCAGCCCGCTGCAGATGGCACCCCTGTTTCTGATGCTGCTAAGGAATCCTATGACAAGGCTGTGGAGCAATATGTTGCAGATGTCGAGACATTGGAGGTCTAGCAGGCAAACGAGGCTCGTGCAGTTGCTATCCTGATTGGCAGCATGAAGGTTAAGCTTGGATTGGATCTTGTCAGTTTGCCCTCGTCGCGTGAGATGTGGACACATGTGCAGTCTCTCTACGAGCTGAGCAGTGATGCACTCTACACTTCGCTGCTGGACCTTGCTAGCTCGCTTGCTCAGCAGGACAGTGCCGTAGATGACTTCTATCATCAGATCATGGATGTGTGCATCAGCTTGACTCACATGATCCAGACTACTGCCGTGTTTGTCGTTGCTGTCTTCTACGTCAGGCTGCTGAGCGACGTTGTCGCCTATTCGAGTTCCTTAGGCGCCTTAGGCCTGAGTTTGAGCAGCTTCCTGCTCAGATCTTGGCTCGCTTGCCGCAGCCTTCACTAGTCGAGGCTCTTACCCTGGTTTGGGCGGAGGAGACTCGCCTTCGTGGTGATCTCTCGACCGCCTGTCCGTCGTCGCCGCTCCTGCAGCTTCGGCGGCGCCAGTCTCTACTACACCCTCGGCTGGCGCTGCCCCTTCTTCCTCGACACCGTAGAGCCATCGCCGCTGCGCGCTCGTTCGACCTACTAGCTTGTCTGCAACTCATCGCAAGCGGTCCGCCACACCATTGAGCGCCACTTCTGAGCGGCCTCAGAACCGCAGGAGGGGCACAAGTGGAGGCATTGTAGGGGCAGGTCCTACTGGTAGTGCGACCCTTCCTTCGTCGCCTGACTATGTTCGCCTGCTTCACGACATCAGTCAGCGCCTGGAGCGTATCGAGCGCCGTGATGATCGTCCAGTCTTAGCTGTTGACACCGTCAGCCTAGCCACTCAGCCCGCCACTTTTGGTGTGCAGATTAGCCGCAAACCCACAAACATCCCGCATGAAGGAACCACCAACAAATAGAACAAGCAGATGCTAAAACGGAAGGCACTCAAGTACTCACAAAGAATAGCATGTAGATCGAGTAAAGAAATTATTAAGACGTCCATCGGCATGAGCAAGGAAGAAACTATATAAGCAACGAGACTCATCGGCTTGCCGTGATGGTTGCAGAGTAGATGTGTAGGAAGCTAAGGGCGAAGAGAATAAACAAAATAGAGTAGCAGCGATTGGGTCTTGGGTGAGGCAGGCAAGCAGGCTGCAAACACAGTCCTCGAGGCGACAGGGGTACAACTGCCACCAACGCGCTTCACGTAGCTAGGTTTGCAGGTTTGATCGTGGGCAATTCCATGCAGCGGGACCTAGCGGCATAGCGGGTCGAACCGCTTTAATCCGTTGCTTGTTTATAGTCTTAAAGCGGGCTTTTTAGACATTTTGCAGGTTTGCAGTTTAGCGGTAGAGGTCTAGATGGGTTAGGTCGGATCGGATTTCGCCTCGACTTGTCCCCAACCCGGCCTGCTCGGGTATTTTAGGATCTCGCCCCAACACGAACCCAACCGAAACCCGAAAAGAACACAGAGGACGAGTTGTGGAGATGCTCACCATGGGGAGGATGGGAGGGAGAAGGGAGCCTACGCCAAGGGAGGGCCGCCACCGTGGCCCTGGACCTAGCTGCCTTAGTAGGATCTAGCCGTTACCGCCATGCAGATCTAGAAACTGTGGGGATCAAGCCGCTGCTGCTGTGGATACGGAGGCGGAGCCTAGATGAGGATGTGTAGTGGAGCGTTGTCGCTGGCGAGTGGGGATGGAGGCGAAGCCGTGGTGGAGTTGGTGAGGCTATAGAAGCGGAGGCCGAATGGACTTGTCGTGCTGACTAGCTCAGAGATGACAAGGAGATAAGAGGGGGGAGGGAGAGACTGAGTGGGAGGAGAGAGACTGGGAGAGGAAGAATGGTTGTGGCTTCTGCTGAGCGGTGAGTGTTATGTGGGGCAGGTTTGGTCGGGGCAGGGTTTGACCCGTACCTGACCCGGGAAGAACCAGGGACCCAACCCAACTTCCACCCGACTGTCGGGTCAGGTTGGGGTAATATCTAGAACTCTATTTAGTGGAAAGCCCATGCCACTTTTTTTTTTTTTTTGCAAAAGGGGACCCACCCCCAATTCCATTCCAAAGAACAGAATTACAAAGTTCACAGTGACGTCCTAGATACCAACTTCAAACATAACAAGTACTAGAATAGACATCACACCAAAAATAAACTTTTAGCCTCACTCTTTACCGGCAGAATGAAAACGTCTAGGTTTTCATACAACAAGACCACATCTCCATCCAAAAATCTGGTTGCAAACCACACTAATTCTAAGCTGAGTCTTTAATATTTCAAATTCCAGATCACCACAGCAAACTCCCCTTATATTGATCCTCAGCGATCTTCTGAAGCATTTTCTTAAGATGTTCTACCCCAAGACGAAGAGTCTCTTATTCATTATCCTTATATAGTCCTGCCCAATAAAAAACAAACGCACAAGCCGAATGAATGATTGAAAAAGGTGTGTACCACGTTCCCCTGGAAGCACCAATTGTTTCCAGCCAACCAAATAGACCAAAGAATAGATAAAATGCACACCCCTGAAAATCTTTGTCCATTCGCCCAAACTTTAGTAATCCAACTAAAAGCCGCACCAACATTTTTAGGACGGTTGTTAGAACCGAAGCTCATAGCTATCACATCCCAAATAACCCGAGCTATTGAGCAGCGAAAAAACAAATGATCAATATCTTCAAAGTCAGAGCAAAAAATGCAAGACGGGTTTCCACTCCAACCTCTACGCAGTAACTGATCGTTGGTCAAAATAGCTTTGTGGAACACTAGCCAACCGAAAACCTTAATTTTCAGAGGAATATTAGCTTTCCAAATCAACTTAGGCCACCTAGGAGAAACCCCTTCCGGGTCACAAATGAAATTGTACATACCCTTAACTAAAAACCCTTTCTTTGACAGACCAGAGCTCTAGGAAAAAACATCCTTATCCATAGAGAAACTGAAAAGCTCACAATCATGAATCACACTTCCCCAATCATCCAACAGTTCTTGATTAAGCCACCGTCTGAAAGGGAGCATCCACTCTTTTTGTCTCGCTTTTACACTCACTGATCTCAAACAAAACAAGGAATTTTGACTTAAGGTTATAAGACCCGAGCCACTTATCATTCCAAAAGTCCACTAACCTACCATCACCCACCACCACCTCCCTACAACCCATATAGAACTCTTTAGTAAACATAATATTTTTCCAAATAGCAGAATCCTGATTACTGATCTTGATTTGATGAAAAGATTTATTTTTAATATACTTCTGCATCACAAAATTTTTCCACAAACTCTCTTCCCCAGAGTCAAGTTTCCACCACCACTTTGAAATTAAACTAATGTTCATTTCTCTCAATCTACGATACCAAGACCCCCAACCTCTTGGGTTTGCTGACATTTACCCACTTAATAAGATGATATCTCCTCTTACTATTATTTCCTTGCCAGAAGAAAGACCTCCTTGGATATAGTAATAGCAAGGCACTACTCATTTTTAGGAAATTAGTGGTTATTTTATAATTTTTAGGGATATGGTTAAGATTAGATTCTGTTTATTAGGGGAGTCCATCGATATTAGTGGGTGACACCTGCTATTAGGCAAGCAAAATATATCCAAATGTCAAATAATCATAAAACTACCTTCCCCCTGCCCTGTAATCCAGGTTCATGACAATCACATGCTTTGCTGATTTTTTATGTAAAATCAGTATATACCTTCTATGATCCTGTCATAAAAATGTATTTTCAGTTTAATATTTGAACTTGTTTGAACTAGATAGTAAGCAAGTTGAGCTTTACATCAAAGATATGTTGAAAACATTATACGTCTGATACATAGGGGGAATACCTACTTTAGATCCTGGCATCTCCTGATAACTGTTGATACATATATGTTAAAAACGCATGTTCATTAATGTCACATGGTATGATTTGAGATGCTTTCGTTTATTGTTTGCTGCGGAGATTTTCTGAAGATTTGCAAAACTAGATAACTTTAAAAAACGGGATTATTAGAACTAGAATGTTCAAAAATTGATTAATAAAGTGAAATGGGGAAGTTATTTTTGATTTTTTTTAAAAAAACAAACTGTTAAAGAGTTACATGTTCATGCAGTATGAAAAAAATTGGGGAAATATCCCAACATCTGATTTCTGAAAGGCAGAAGGGGAAGAAATGGGTAAAATTTGGAATTTCAGTAGGTTCTGTAACTACACTGTGGAAATGGAAAAAAAAAACTGCGCCATTTTAAATGCCCCAATAAGAGAATAGAGGGTTCTGTGCATAGTGCCAAATTACTCCAATTTTTGCTCTTTCAAAGTTTATCCTGTAGAACTAATATAGGCTTCCATCTGTTTTATGTTTAATGGTTTGTTTTAGAACCTGAAGTTCCGCTATTTCTACCTTGCACAAATGAAGCTTTATGCGCTTTGGATTGACGATGGGGTCCAGTCAGAATTTCGTTAATTTAGTTGACTTATGGTAGACTGATTGGATGTTTGTTATTTATGTTACTTAACTGCTTAAGTATGTGTTGTTTAATGATTTTATGTTATAATAGTAGTTACTTGGTTATGTTCAGCCTCTATCTCTTAAACTTCAATTATTTTTCACGATACGCATTGCTCCAACGAATCTCTGTAGTATCTAATAGTTGCTCTGACACAAGAACAAAAAATATAAAAAAAATAATAATGTGTTCATTTTCTCTATTTGCAAGTTGATCTGTTTTTCCTTTAAAGTAGAAGTTTTCATGTTTATTTTACTTGTTCCTCAAACTTGCTTGTTTCAAATATTTGTCACAGGAGAAGAAACAAGTAGAGGAATCAATAGAGAAGCATAGGCAGGCTGTGAAGGAGGTGGCTGAGGTAAAGCTATCTGTTCTTGTAGATCTCCTATTTTGTTTGGCGCTGTCCATGATGAATGTTAATTGAAGTTTTTAAAGTGACATAACATGCTTGTCATTCAATATCTTATACATCATGACTCAAAGTTGATATGCATCCTTTGCAGCATTATTCTGGGCAACCATCTGGTCAAATCCCGCCTGGGTCTGCAGTGGAGGAGCAGTTCTCTTCATATTTCCTTGCTGCTAAGGAAATGGAGGAGTCTCCTTGTCCCTTCCAAGATGCTGCATCGAGTCAGACATTGCTTGTTGAAACTCCCAGTGTGGATGCTTCTACAGCTGCTGCAGGTCCTCCATTCATTTTATAATTGCGTGATGGCATTATATTTACTTGTTATCCAATGGTGTCAATATTTTTAGGTTTATTAATCATCATAAAAATTAATTGGTTGTCTATGCTATTTTTAGTTGGAAAAATTACAGGGTTACGTGTATTGGAGTATATAAAAAACGATTGGTTGTGTATGCTATACATAGTTGGAAAAAAATACAGGATCAGGTCAAGAGTATTAGTTATCACAAAATTGAAACATAACACAGGTGTATAACTTGCATTTGCATGTTCTGAATGTGATATGACATTGAATTTATAATCCATATTGATTGTATGGACCCCAATGTTTGAAATTGACAATGAGGATTTGCTTTCCCCCTTTCTTACCCCTCTTGAGCAAGATGGGAGTTTATAATGCTTCTTTGTTCCTACAGGGCGGCAGGTACCTACTCCGCCAAGACCTGCTCGAGTTAAAGTAATGGAGGAGAAAGCAATTTCTACTGTGCCCAAACCAAGTACTGAATCACGTAGACCAGGAGGAAGAAGACCACTTATTCGGCCTACTCTTGAGCGGGTTGAAGAGCCCCAAGCTGATATGGATACATCAGTTGTTGAAGGTTCCACGCTTGTTCAGGATAAAGGTGGCCTGTCACTAGAGCGTGAAATTTCTGGTGGTTTGTCTGTATCACAGCCGTCAAGTCGTAAGCGCCTTATCTCATCCTCACAGCCGCAGCTGAGGGATGATGCTTCACAAGGCGAGGCTAATGATGCCAATCCTCCATCAAAGAAACCCAAAGAAGAAGAATCTTCCCATGTTATTAGTGAGTTAAGAAATGATCAATCAGTTGTGGAAGATGTAACAGCACAGGTTCCTGTTCTTACATCTACAGACAACCAGGATGGACAGCAGCCTGCAGAGGACATGGACACGGATCAGGTTTCCTTGACAATCGAAGAGGTTGATGAAACTAGGGAGGATGATGTGGGTGATAAAGATGATATGGAAGCGCAGATAGATGCATCAATTGACATCAAAGATCCAGATACGGAAGCTATTATTGACACTGATGCAACTGCTGTGGAAGCTGTGCCCGTCAAATCAGAGGCTGCAGTGGAATCTTTTGATGAAGACCAGAAAACTGAATATGTGAAGGAAGAGGGCCAGCTTAATTCAGCCACCGATGCTGAAGACGAACGGGAGGAGGGTGAGTTGCCAGAGGAACCTGAACATACAGACAGTAGTCCCCCAGATGTTGGCGAGCAAGCCACTGATTCTTTCAGGGTGGCGTCTCCGGGTGGTCCAACAGAAAAGAGTGATGTAGATGTGTTAGAGGAGATTGGGGAAGGTGATGCTACTGCTGAGCGTGCTGCAATGGAACCAGACCAAAGCCCTCGAGCACAATCTGGTGGAGCAGATGCTTCCCCAAGCCGAACCACAGATGCATCTCCTGCACGTGAACCGTCACCAAACCCAGCCCAAGCCAGTGCATCTTCTGTGCAGCAAAACCCCAGTATGGCAACAGAGAGTGTTGAGACTCGTTCCAGAACAATCAACTTAACTGAGAGAGCAAAGCAGAATAGGCAAGCCAGGATTCAACGCTCGACCTCTCAACAGGCTGCAAGGGGTCGTGGCCAACAATCTCATACCTACAGAGTATGGTGTTATCATCTATAGTTAATTTCTATTGTATTCTTTTTTTAAAAAAGTTCCATTTCTGCTTATTAAACCTAAACATTAATCTGAACGAGAACCTGGTGTCTTCTTGCAGAAAGATTCTGGCCGAGGACCTCGGGGTCGTGGTGGGCGCGGTCAGCCATAGAGAACTAGAATCGTCTTTTGCTCAAGTGCGGAGGATACTTTTTTTTTTTCCCATGAAGATTCTATTAAACGCCTGCTGGCATTGTTCAAGAGATATTATCTGGCTACTAAATGCAAATTGCCCGTTGACAAAATTGCTAAATGGAAGTCATTTTCTCCAATCCGGTCGAATTGCATATTATGCAGTAATGTTGGTTTGCATGGTAGTATGTACATTCATATTGATTGGTCCTTGAGAGGTAATTCACTCTTTACGTGCAATGTTTCTGTGAGCACTGCAGGCTGTTGGGCGGCGGCGGTGTAAATGAGTTCCAGGATGGAAATTATCATGATAATATAACGAGAGACAAAAGTATCATGACATTTTAGAAAAAAAGAGATCCAAACATTTTCTTCATTGGTTTAGTAACCTTCATCTTTTAGGTAGTCGAAACGAATTGTCCCTTGCTATAAATGTTTGCTAGGGGGTGTCACTATTGGTACGTTGAGTGATTGAGATAAATGAATTAAGTTAGTTTGGAGTGATTGAGCTAAATAAGTTAGCTGAGCTGAAGTTATGTGTTGTATGTGGGACTAAATGAATATGCTGGCTGAATGAATAAACTTAAAATATATTTAGATATGTCTGGATTATAGGATTAGTCCTGCGAATGTGCAGTTGTGAGGTCTTCACAGCTCAACCACCTACTCGGGTAGTCGGGTCTACTTCCAGCGATAGTTCATTTCTGTGAAAAACAATAATTTATTTTTAAAGCTAGAAGTACTTCGCTAGCTTAGAATATTTAGGAGATGGGTGCTCGCGGAATATGTGGTGTGGTTATACTGGCATCTCCAACGTGGTTTTTATTTAGGTTGGCTCATACACTATTTTGCCATTATTCATATCATTTTTACTATTCGTCGGACAAGACTACATATCGGACGTTCGATGCACTTTTAAACAATCGGATGGCATTGTAGTCAAATGAAATAAATATTAAAACATGTTAAAATAAATGTTACGGTATTTTGAATAAAAAATGTTGCACCAATCAGACAATGTCGCAATATGATAAACCAATTGTTGCATCATTGAAAGTATAAGCACTGCAACATTGAAAAATAAATACTAAAACATTGAGAATGAAACATCGAAAAATGTTTGTTGCAAATATTCGAATTACATCGCTAAAATATCATAAAAACCTACTGCAACATTTAAATTAGAGCAGTGCAACATTTGAATGGAAACACTTCAACACTTTGAATTAGAGCACTAAAACATCGAAAAATGACTACTGCAACATTTGAATAGAAAGCACCAAAACATCGTAAAGGGAAACAAATGTTTCATATTATTTCCCAAGACAAATATGATGTTGTACAAAAGCAAACGAAATATTGTAGCACTCACATGAGAGTGTTTTTACTTTTTAGGCTAAATTTGGGAATCATTTGCTTCCCCAAAACTGGCCATGTGCTCTCAAAATCCCTTCATCTGCTCCTAAATCCTGGCCATATTTTCATTTACGCTGACTCAGCGACCAACAACTTCTCAGTGTTCTGCTAAGTGGCGCAGCTGGCGCTATCATCGCTGCCTCGCTAAGCTAGACGACGTGCCTGCATCACCTGACTTTTAGCTGGTCTCTTGGCCGCTGACGCTAGTACGACGTCCGATAGATCCAAGGTTGGCGTCTCCTCGGCAAGCTTGCCTGAGCTTGCCTGGCCATCCAAACTTGGCGGACACCGCCAAGTACTCATCGAAGAAGCGATGTGGCGGCACTCTCGGACGCGAAAAATCTAATTTTGCGGGGCTGCAACGTCGTGTCCACGTCCGTTTTTATCTCCCTCCGTGCCGTGGAGCCGCGCATCCTGTGGGGTTCTTGAATGCACGCTTCTGGATGCCCCAGACGTCCTGCGAGAAGCATTCTCCATCTTTAATTCTTTCTCTTCTATTTAATTTGCTACGGTATTACAACGATCTAAGTTTACATCCCATTAGACGTGCCATGTTAAGACATCTACAGCCATCCGGATGGGTACCTCCGTACCTTTTGGTAAATGCAGGCAGTGAGTATAGGAAATTTTATTAATTCATGCCTCACACAGCCACGTAAATGTTTCACAGCGCAGTTGCATCACTATTTGAAGTGAGAGCTATAGTGTATTTGGGCAGCTGGATGTCAGAATTGGCTATCATTATACTCCGCTTTTGAAATGTACAATGTTGCAGGCTGAGGCCATCCAATAATGTTTTCTTTTCTTGCTTTTCACCCTATCTTGGTCATCCTATAAACGTATGGCAGTATAACCTCAGCAACACAAAAAAAAGAAGGGGGGGCTCTAATAAACCCCCAGCCACAAGCCACAGTAGCCAGCCATACTGCAACTTCTCCTCCTGCATGTTACTGATTCTATCCCACAGTCATCATCAGTCCTGCATCTGTGGCTAGGAAACAAATCTGGTACATGGCAAGCACTCTCCCATGGGGAGTCAACACTTTGTCGGAAAATTGTCTCTGGACAAACTTGAGATGACAATGCACTCGCACGAATGGGTTGGTTGTCATCCTGCAGAATAGTTGTACATATAGTTACAATGAAAAAAAAAATAAAGTAACCTAAACAATACACATCCAAATCAGATATGGAATCATAAAGAGGAGAGATCACCTTAACAAATGTCCAGTTGCTGGGAACGTGCATAGAAGGAGTTTTCTCTTGCCATGTGTTCCTTACTGGAAGGGGGTGACCCTCTGTTGTAAATATGTAATTTTGGTTCCTCAAGAATGAATCGTCATAAAGAAGAAACAGATACTTGCAACTGCAGAAAAAGTTATCATTTGTCATGTCAGCGGTGCCTAAATGTATCGATGTGCGTGAATAATATAAGCTTACCAACCGCTTCAAAGAAACAACAGAAAGACTAAAAGATTACGTTTCTGAAAGAAAGAAGCTGTGTTGATGATCTTCAAGTTTCATGGTTGAAAGACTAAAAGATTACGTTTCTGAAAGAAAGAAGCTGTGTTGATGATCTTCAAGTTTCATGGTTGAAACGTCTCTGACACTGGCGAAACCTCCATCCACTTTAGTATAGTAATTAAGTGATCTAACAATAGCTTCACCCACTTCCAAGTACCAAGGGTCTACAAGGTTAGCATGTGTTAGTGATCTGGGAACGTGGAAGGGAAAAAGAAGCTGAATGACTTCTACAGTAAGAGTTTGCACCATATTCAGAGGGACTATATATTACTGTCATAAACGTGAAAAAAGGATAGCAATACATATGAGGGCTGAAGATCTAGCTAAACATAAAGAGTGAAAGTGTTTTTTGGTTGTTGAGCACACCTTTAGTTGCTTGATAAAGATAAAACGTAGACTCAGCAAACTCTGGACGTAAAGGATAATACTTCTCTGTCGGATGCAGCATTCCATAGTCTAAAAGGTATCTGCAGAGTCAAAGAATGCATCAATACAATAGATCATTAGATTGCAAATCTAGAAGCAAGTTTCAGCCTCATTCTTATACATGTTATGCGAAAGATGTTCTTTGTTATTTTTTGCATGATGTTCTTTATTATTTTTTCAATGAGAATACTATTATTTATCATTTCAAACAGTTACAATGGGTGGTCACAAGTATAATTATTATTTTATATACTAATACATGGGCGATAGCAGTAAACAATACCTTTCAGGCAGCACACCAAACCTTTGCCATATATTATAGAATTCACGGTGTGACAGATTTGCAGCAGAAACGTCTCCTAGCAGTGTCTGATCATGATGATAATAGTAAGCAAATAATACATGAATTAACATTCCACAGTCAGCCAGTAAGGTGGAGTCAGCAAACCTGAAGACCAGGCCAGAAAGCCTGAAGGCTAGTTAGTTGCCAATGTGTTGCTTCACCAGTTCTGATATCAGCCTCGTGATACCTGTCATGCAGAGGACCGATATTATTCGGTACAAGCATATTACAGTGACAGGTAACTTCGGCGAAATGGAATAAATTTAATAATTATGCTGCAAAATTCAAAAAGTATGCACCATGGGCCATGTCGGAAATACTTCTGCACCGCAAGGTAAGCTGAATGAAACATATCCCAATACTCATCGCTTCCAAAAAGAATGTATGCTTTAATCAAATACTCATAAAATGAGTCGACCCCTGCAATCATGATGCAAGAGATGCCGTTAGGTCTCAAACATATAACTTGTCTAATCAGAGAATTCCATGAAATGTCAGGAATTAACTTGTTAAACAAATGATGATGCTACAAATTTGGCATGTGGAATGTCTATAAAACCAGACATGATCACGTAAGGCTAAAAACACATCACACGACACAAGAACATGCTCAACGAATTGTATGAGCTAGTGTAAAGAGTAGTACCAGCACCAATGCCTGATGAATATTCGATCCACTTGCCGGTCAAAACATCAAGTGTTGTGCCTACGAGATTCAGTGAACTTCTCATGCTCCATAACTTACGAAGAGCGCGAAGAGCTGCAGCTTCATATCTAGAATCACCCGTCAAATGTGACAATGCCCCCATTTCAAGGATAAGGGAACCTGTAAAAGTTTGACTTAATGAAATACAAGATACCCAAAAAAATATTTACCGAGGAATACAAAGAGAATATTCTGCCACCCACCACACCCTGATGTGCTAGTTTCAGTTGTCTCATTTTCCATCACTCCATACTGGCAAAGTGGTCATAGCATCATAAGAATTTATCGACAAAATCATAAAAACTCCGATTTATTAGTACAATTGCAATACCCTCGAGTTATTGAAAAAAAATATGAAAATTAAGTTTGCGTTTAATACCAAACAAGGTTATAAAAAAAAGGAAACAGAAGTAATTCTCCAGTCTCCACATGCATGCTTGCGGCTCTCACTTATGTAATATGCTAGAGCTGCAAAGTGTCCTGGCCATCCTAACACTTGCACAATGAGCATGTCTTTGTTAATTAGAACTAGTCCTTCCAGCACTGCAGGTAAGATTATAATATACTTGTGGACAAATGCATTAGCTTCCTTCAGAAGTTCCTGCCCACTTTGACCTATTGAAAGCAACTTGTGTTTACACCAAAAATGTCCAGTTGAGGTTATCTCGAGTGGCCTTACATAAATAAACACAAGACTGTTAATTACTAGCACTAGGCTTTAGTAATTATTTTATCAGGAAGCACATATGCCTGCACAGGCTACTACTTGTAAAATAAAAAGGGCCAGAGATTTGTAAATGAACCTTAAGGTTGATCCAGGCATATGGCAATCCAGTAGGTGTCTCAAATGCTGGTAGAAACCGACTGCCTAAATTTTTAGCAAGATGTAGTAATTGGTCCTGATACAGTCCATCTTTGAGCTGACTGATGTAGTCCTTTGCAAGAACATGAGCAGAAATAAGCCCACCAAGAAGTCTTATGTTACACTGTTTAAGACAAAATAAGACATGAACAATGAAAAATAGTGAGAAAAATAATTGCTGCTTCCAACCTTGAGGCCAATATGTCATTCTTCTGTGACAACTGTGACAAATACCAAATGTTATTACCTCAAAAAGATTAATCCGAGCATCGACATCAAATGTTAAGTTCTCTGAAAGCCAGCTAACTCCCCTTTCAAATTCTGTGAGGTTACCTAAGACAACAAGACTGCATGAGCCAAAACAGAGGCATTACCTATCGTTCTTATGAATATAGATCTGCTGATAGTACAAATCTCAAATACAAAGAAACAATACAGGTTCATTAAGTGTACCTTGATAACGATTCAACTAGTGTCAATGCTGATCCATTATAACTTTGTGGCAAGTGTACAAGCTACAAGAAGGAACAAAAAGGTGATTTTATACCATGGAATCTCTAAACATTTATAACATCGAACTTGTCAATACATCAATACATTTAGGTTGCCAAGCTCACTAAGGGAGTCGGTGAAACTTTTAGTGAGAGGCTTCAATTCATCATGCTGAAAGGGCATTAAGAAACAAAACATTAGACTGTTCTATTCCAAGAGCAAATGAACTAAACTTTGTTCAAGAATAAGTAAAATAGATGATGGACATACAGGGAATGCATAAGCCATGTAGTTGTCATAAGCATGGTAAAACCTGCAAAGAATGGAAATGCATGAGTACGAGAACACAAACATTTCCCACATTTCGTGTGTTGATAATAGTACTCATGCCAAAGTTTAGTTCATTTGCAAAGAACTAGAAATACATTGTAGGTAATAGGCCAAAGTGTTCTACATAGTGGTCGGTGGTTTAGCGAATGGACACCCCACATTCATGCACTTATGTGGGTTCACAGCCCTGATAGTGGGGACAACATGGTGCTACGCAGGTTAATGGTCTCTAATCTTGATACACAACTTCTGGGCTATTTCAGTATCTTGAATGTTTTGTTGGATGAGGCTCTTGAGGCATTGATTCAGCACACTGAGTAGTTCATCAAATCACAGACGCGGTCAACTATGATTGCTAAATATTTTTTATCCATAGATCAAGGTAACGACACTCTATTTTGTAAATGTAGAACTGAAGTAGAAACCATGCTTTCGCACAACTTTAAAGGGAGTAAGCAATCATTCATTGGCAACGAAATTCAAGATAGGAAAGGCCAAGCCTAATTCATCTCATAAGGTAATCACTTTCATTAAAAAAAAAAAGGTAATCACCAGCGAAGGAACATAAAAACAGCTACAAATATCCACGGTAACCTACTCAAACTTTTTTCTCAGATTCAAAGAACCATTGACCACTTGGGCACAGGCATTTTACTGCGCTATCTACCATGAAAAACCTCAATTCTCAGTACAGAATCACTCGAACGGCAGACTCGTGCCTTAGTTCCAGACTTGAGCTAGAGATGTGAACATTTCTCGCAGCAAATTGAACAAAGCTTGCATCTTAGAACTCGCGAGCCTGACGAAACAGCTTAGAGAGCTAGTGTCTTCCTGTCCACCGAATCACGCAGACATCTCTACGACAAAACCGAATCTTTCAACAGCTTGAGCTAAACCCGACCGAGAGAAACATTGTGGACGAAGAGTGGAGCGACGAGGCTCGTGACAATGGGATCCCCATGACAATTGGCAGTCGAGTACTCACATCTCCAGGACCATGTTCCTCATGTACATCCTCCTCGCGCGCCCGTACCCATCGCCCCTGGTGACGGCCGCGGCGGTGCCCCCGGCAAGAGCCGCAAGCAGAAGCAGAAGAGCGACGGCGGCGAGCCGCGCCGGCGCGGCGCGGCGCGGCCGAGGAGATCGCATGAGACTATGGGAGCTTGGGGCCTTGAGCCGGCAGTTGGTAGCCTGGTATTGCGGGCGATGTTGTTGCTCGATGTCGATGGGGATCGGGTCGTCGCTTGCATCCGCGCGTTGCGTGTCAGATCGAGTCGTCCAGAGTTCACATAAAAAAGAACTACGGAAATGCCACATGTCTCCTGTTCGGTTGTGTCCAGTCGAAACAACTTACAAAAAAAAAATACGATCAGTTTATCTTGGAAATGAACCATCTAAACGCTCCGTAAAATTGACTGCGCAACGCTGAAATTAGTCTTATGCAACAGCGGTAAAATATTTATTTCAACAAAAAACATACGCCTTTTGCAACACTCGAGACTTATTCTTTTCGAACAGATCATTACGTTCAGTAGATTGCAAAGAAATTTAAGAATTTCACAAAAAAAACAGATCTAAAGATTTAAAAATAATTTAAAATAGTTTTATAATCTTCGAAAGGATTATTAAAAGTCATGAAAAAATCGTTACAAATTATCACAACATATAGCCTATATAAAATAACAAAATTTGTTACAGTAATACGCAACGGCACATAACACTGAAAAGAACAAGCCCTTGAGAACACTAACCACAACAAATAAAAATAAGCATCATTTTTTTTTCGTTAGGTTTGTCTAGCACTCATGGGCTCGCTACCAAACCCTAATGTCTCTTACCGCTAGAGAACACGTGCAGCCAAAGTAACAAGTGTCGTAAGCTTAGGGGAGGAGGAAAACTCTCTTGACAGACACGACGTTAATTAGAAATCGATAGTGGGAAGATGGGTGCGGAGAGCTATGGGAGGATCAAGGGGGGACAGATGAGTGGGCAAAACTCAAGGTGGACATATGCGACGAATGATAGAAGGTCGGGGACTTGAGAAGGATGCAAGACAAAAGGGAGGGAATAGAGAGCGAGAGGGGGGGGGGGGAGGGTGGGGGATTGAAGGAATAAGGGAATGCCGGTGAGTTGGAGACGGGAGTATGATGCATCGGGTGTCATGATTCTGTTTTATTTTTTATTCGATATTATTATTATTATTCAATTTTGGATTCCTAGAAAGAGAGTACCTTTTTTATGTCACTAGAGTCAAATTGTGTTGATGGATAACAAGTAAACAAAATAATATTTATTAGTGCCCCATATAACGCAAGGTGGTGTGTACCAAGTGGTAAGGCAATAGGTTTGATCACAGAGGATCAAATTCTTTCATTATAAATTTTTTCAAAAAATCATATTATAATACCACGCAAGGCAAAATAAAGTTTATTAAGTGTTGTACTCGTCTTCGTCCTCCTCTGTAGCGATCATTCCACATTGTGTTTCCTCCCTTCTCCGCAAACCCCTGTTCCATGCCCCCACCTTGCCCTCCTTCCTCGTCTCCTTAACCTTCCAACATTGGATTCACCCCCTTCCTCATTCCCTCATAATGTCTATCTCTTCATAGTCGATAGAATGACTGACTCTACCACTGTCCTCCACTGATCCTGTCACCTTTCTTCCCTTCCATCGTTGGCCTCCTTCTAAACATGCACCAAGCATCAATCGTTGTGCTTCCATTAGATTGGTCTCCTTCTAAGCATGCACCAAGGGAGGGGTTTGGAACATTCTTAAATAAACTTGAGCTTTGTTCTATAGTTCATTGTTTGTGTATTTAATTAAAGAATGCCTTATTTTTTTCCTCTACGGATTCTTTTTTAAAGTATATCGTCCATTTCCATCAGTAATTACATCTAGTTGGTTCCAATCACATACATGGCAAACTTTCGGGGGAACAAAGAACATGGGAACACGGGATGCAAACAATTACTGTGATACAAAAGTGAGGAAGAGGACATGACTTAACAATCCATTTAGCCGCCAAGACGGCTCAAAAGTAGCGGTAGTAAATAAAAGCAAATAACACGCACGTATGCCATTTTCTCTTCTTTTCCACGGCGGCGGCGCCGCCGATGGATGTGGTACTAACAATATTTATAACGTAGAGACGATGAGAGAGACGGCGAGCGAGAGAGCAAGGATGGATCACTTGGGCATGGGCCCGTGGTTGTAGGTGTCGCAGCGCCGCCTGACCTCGCCGTCGGCGCCGGTCTTGACCTGGAGCACGCTGAGCTTCTCCATGGCGCGGGAGAAGTCGTCGAAGAAGGCGGTGGCGTTGGCGGCGTAGCGGCGGACGAAGGGGTTGGTGCGCTTGTCGGACCAGAGCTCCTGGTCGGTGGCGAGAAGGCCGAGGCCGCGCTGCAGGTTGACGAAGTACATGTTGTCGAACTTGCCCGGGGTCATGACGTCGTTGAACGCCGCGATGGTGGGGTCCTTGAGGTAGTCCTTGCACGCGCCCTGGAGCCCCTTGGCGTAGGCGGGGTTCATGCTGGGGTCGTGCGGCTCCGCGCGGCCCCCCTTCCCGTGGAAGTTGTACAGCCGGTCCGCGAACTCCTTGCAGTGGGAGAACCCCAGCGTGTGCGCCCCCGACAGCGCCACGAGCTCCTGCCATGCACGGCAATTTTGATTTGTATCACACGGCAATTTTGGACCAAGACGAACTCGCTTCAAAAGATTAGGAATCTAAAACTGCAGTTTCATAGGTTTGGGATCTGAATAAGAATCAACTAATAGTTTAGGGACCGCCCATGTATTTTACTCTTCGATATATATATATACGTCGAGGATCCGGCGTAAACTTTTACACAAATGCTAACGAACGGATCATCGTTACGATGGTGAAGCAACACTTTTACAAAAATGTTGGATGAACGGATCACCAATTCACCATTGCAACACTCGAAACACAGTTAGTCTGTTGCGACGGTCATCCGTTGTCTAGCAATCCCTCTGCTCTACATTTTGCACTTTAGAAAAGACGGAACTATCCGCGTTTTGGGGGCGTACCTGCACGGTGAAGCCCTTGGCGGCGAACATCTTGATGAGGTGGTTGACGCTGAAGTTGGTGTGGGGGAGCTCCAGGTCGGGGGCGGTGGGGGAGGAGGAGAGCGAGTCCTTGCGCCCCAGCGGGACGGGGTAGCGGGGCCCGCCGGTCATGGTGACCAGCACGCGCGACGCCATGGCTATGATGTCGGCGCAGGAGACCACCCCGGGGCATTCCAGCTCGAGCGCCAGCTTGGAGCGCGCCACGGCGTCGAAGGCGTCGCCCGGGAGCGAGTGGTTGATCTCGGCGTCGTGCTCCGACTTGGCGAACGAGTTGGAGGCCACGAGCACCGACGCGTCGCACCCGCTCACGAAGCAGTCGTGGAAGAAGACGCGCAGCACCCCCGCCGCCGTCGTCGGGTTCGCCATCTGCTTCGCCTGCACCACCTCCGCGATGATCCGCTCCGCCCGCGGGCACGTCGCGCTGTAGTACGTCTCCGACAGCTTCTCCGCCGCCGCCGCAGCCGCGAGCAGCGCGGCGGCGCCGGCGAGGAGGGCGAGGAGGGGGAGGGACGCGCCGCGCATGGCTGCCTGCTCTGCCGTGCTCGGTCTGCGACTGCGAGTGGTTCTTGGGGCTAGCTAGCTCCTAGCGTTGAGGCCGGCGCGGGGCGTGTGGGTGCAAGAAATGCGAGGAGAGGGGAGGGAGGAGGAGTTGGGGCGGCTGTTTCTGGGGCCAGTGGATGGAGGAGAGGGAATGCAGGGGAGGGAATGGCCGGGAGAGCTCGTCGGAGGAAGAAGACAACTACCGCCATGCCAGGCGCCCAGGCCCATGCACGCATGCAGCACGCTGCTTGAAAACGTACGTACGTGCCCCCTGCTGCTCTGGTCTTTACTAACTTCGGCTTCAGCTAACTGCTGCGTTTTAATTCCCGGCCAAAAACATAGGCAACATATTCAATGTAAGAGAGTATTCAGTGTAAAAATACAAACATTAATCCTCGGCCCTTGGATCTTAACGACCCAACGGCCCAGCCCCATTCATAACGAACCCATTTTTGAAAATTTTTCATTTTTCATTTTTTATGTTTTTTTAATTTATTTTAAATTTTAAAATTCTAAAAATTCAAAAAAAATGAAAAGTTTCGAAAATGGTTGTTTAGGATATGATTTAAAATGAATTACAATATTTGTTTCGTACAAATTGGATACCGTATAACATATTTATAGAAGTTACAATATGTTTTCAGGTGAAAATGCACACCGTGCATTTACAGTAGCAACTGCAGGGGATCCCAATCGCTTGGTTGGGGGCTCTGTAACAACCTTTCGATGGATACATAGTTAAAAAGAAGATCGGTCATGAACATTATAAAGTGTAGGAGCAATCATGAAAAGGTTAGAGCTAAGATGGTGCTTTTGCATATGGGTAGCAAGAGGGTGCTTATGTCTCGATGGTGAACCCTGATGCAGAAGCGACCAGCCCAATAGGGCCACCCCCCCCACCCCCCACCAACGCACACACTTACACTTTAAGCGCATCTCTGTATCGATAAAATATCTACTCCCTCTATTTTTTTGACGCTTTTCACTTTTGAACACGACTTTGATCATTTGTCTTATTTAAAATTTTAGTGTAAACATACAAAAAAAAATAAGTCATGTTTAAAGTACCTTTATTGATAAAACAAATCACAATAAAATAAATAATATTTACATTATTTTTAAAAATAAGACGAATGGTTAAAGACGCGTCAAAAAGTCAAAAGCGTCAAACATAAAAGAACGGGGGAGCACGTATGTAAGCCATGGGTGATGTCAACCGGTAAACCACGGGAGCTAGCTAAGAGAGGGCAAAACGTTTTTTTTTTTTTCAGAACTGGATAAGATGGTCCTCTTAAGGCCTTGTTTGTTTCAGATTAATGTTGAGTTGCGTTTTACTGTAGCAAATTTGTAACCCCCTCAAAATACGTTTTAACGAGTTCAAAAAATTATGAAAAAAATATTTTACAAACTTTAAGAAAAACTATTTAAAACCCCATAAGAATGACTACAAAACATTGCATCGTTTGGCTTATACAAAAATAACAAATTTTCATTTAATTTAATCTGAAACAAACAAGACCTAACTGTATGGTTTTTTTTTTCGAAAAGTGGTAAGCATGTGATAAATTTTTGAGAATGGATCGGAGTCCCATACTTGCATCAATGTTTCATCAGCTGGATACAGTGGCCTATGTTTAAATTTGACCAATCAAAAAAGGAAAACCCATCATTCCGGGCACTATCCACGTCAGTCAGTACGATAAACAAAGACACCGCCGATAAATTGAAAGAAATATGGAATTGGATTTGGACCGGAGATCACAGGAGAACATGCTACCAACAGCCATTCAAGTTGTATACACACATCAGTAACCGTCTAAGTTAACATGGATACAGCTCAGTACGCACCCCCAAGGCCCAAAAAATACTAAGGGTCTGTTTGGCAACAAAGTTTTTAAAAACTATGATTTTGTAATACTATGATTTGTATTTTGCTATGACCATGAAATACTATAGTTTTTAATACCATGGTTTGCTAGCATAAGAAGAAAACTTTGAATTGGAATAGAGTCTACAATACTCCAAAAATACTATAATATTGTCAATACCATAGTTTTCAAAACAGAATTTTTAAGGTTGCTTTCAAACATCTCATTGCCAAAATACCATGGTATTCTTCAAAACCATGGTTTTGGCTCGAAACTATAAAAATACTTTGTTGCCAAACAGGCCCTAAACGTGCATTTCTTTACATCATCATTCTGAAACTGCCGAAGTTCCTGACTTTTCAGGAAACAAATTAGTAATTGGTAGTACATCATAGGGAGAATAAGATAAGAGCAATGGCAAATCTTCCCGGAAATCAAAAAGAAATTCCTGCTATCTTCAAAACAAAATAATGTAGTTGGACAATACATTGCATTTTTCAGCAGGGTCTTCTCTTGTCCACTTTCAAATGAATGTTGAACCATTTCTTCCTTCGAAGCCGCTCTTTAGGTTTCCTTTCCCTTTTTGGGCCCTCGTCATCACTTACTGTAGACCGACTCTTTGATTTCTTCTTTTCTTTCACAGTTTGTTCATCGTCACTTTTGGACCCTTTAGAGGATGTTTTCCCCTTGTTGCTGCTGGAACTCCGCTGCAGAGATGGGTTGTTGGTGTAGGATGCATGAATTGCATTCCTTTCCTTGAGAAGCTCATCGATCTATAAGAGAACATGATGTTAGGACAATGTGAGAAGCAGAAATACACTTTTCACTAATAGACATACCTTTTGCATTTCTTGAGCATATCTACTGGTCATCTCAGTGAACTTTGCTAAAACCTGCCAAATTGCAGCTCTTTACAATCCAGTGTTTGGGCTTTAACATTGTACATGCAAGTTGACAACTTGGAAAAGCAAATTATTCAAAAGCAAGGGCATACCTCCCTATACTCGGCCTCAAACTTAGACAACTCTGATTGTTTCGTAAGTATCTTTGCCTCCACACTTCGCAGCTTCTCCTTTTCAGCGGAAAATGGTTCTGCGCATACAACCTCTATGGTATAGGTTGCACTTTTGAAGAAATTATCACCTAATGAAAGCAACAGGTATTTCTTAAGTCAACTTGTGTCTTCAATGGATAATTAAATACTTCAAGCAACAAAAGATGGAATACCATAAACAGCAAAGAAATGGGTTCCTGATTTCAGTTCATTAACTTCACATGGTTGAAAGCCATCCAATCTCTTAAAGAATGCACTATCAGGATCCTTTGCAGCAGCAGCCTGGAAGTAATTGGAACACATAAAGAGGCAACCAACAAAGAAACACAAAGAGAGGCAACATGGTGCTAACTTGTATACCCACCGAATTATTTTGATCAAAGCGATACACGGGAAAGCCAAGAAAGAACATCCCAGCAGAAGTAACTTTTCCGGTCTTTGCACTATCTTCCTGCAACAGGCTGATCAATGTTAGTTAAGATAATACTCAAAACTCAAAAATGTCAAACATTACCACAAAATCCATAAATTGGATTAACCCAAGTTAGTTTCCAAGACATTATATGCATCTCCAACTTGACCATAACTAAAAAAATGGGACTAATGCCATCACACTAATTGACTTTGTTTTGCTGAGCTGAAGGGGTGTTACATTTACAATGCCCACCCACACTTTCATAGGCACATCCACGAAGCGCCTGAAACACTTACCAGCATTGTCATTGTGGATTTTAGGAATCGTTGTGTATCCAGCCTGGAACCCACACCTGTTTTTTTAGGCCCAATACCCAAACACTAATACAACTCTAATAATAGATATTACCTCTAACCAACAGTCATCGAGCAGCAAGTGACCACAATTTTCTCTTCTTGCCACATGCCTGTGAAGCGGTAATGACTCACTCTGGTGCAAACAGAAACACCCCAGATATATCTAATGATACTCGCCGTACCCTGGACAGGGTGTATTACCGGCGTAGGTCTCGGCGCAGCGATGCTGGCCAGAGCAATTAGTTGGATAAGCATTGGTCGTGGGGTTTAGGGAGTTTGTTAAGGCGTTAAGGAGTGAGTTTGTTGGGTGGTTAGTTTGTTAGCTGGTTCCCAGCCGTGGCGTGTGTGTGTGTGTTTCTGTAGGGTGATATAAAGGAATGAAGAGAAGGAAGAAAAGGCATGCTTGATGCCACAAATCTAGTAAAAGGCGGTGGCTCAAAACAGCCAAACCACAGCGCAGGCTGCCGTGGCGAAGTTCATCGTCGGTAGTAGCGATTCGCCTTCGGCCGGGCACTAGAGCATACGAGCAAGCTCACACTGAGCCAGCTCATATCAATTTGGTATCAAAGCCATCCGTTCCGGGCACCATGGCGACCTCACTAGAGGGACGAGTGGCGGGGCTGGAGGCGGAAGTCAAGGAGATGAAGGAGATGATGGCCGAGATGATGAAGATGTTCAAGGAGAAGAGGCCTGCGGAGGAGAAGCCTGCAGAGGAGCGGGAACAGGGGATTGATGGAGAAGGCAGTGTGGCGGCGGCGGGAATTCCGGCAGCTCAATTGCCGGTAACCCGTGACCAGGCGCTACCCACGCGTGCAAGGGAAGAGAGGCCACCCACCAGAAGGAGGGAGTCAGGACGGGAGGACGATGACCGGCGGTGGGCACCTCGCTCTCCTTGGTTCGACCTCCCGGACTATGATGGGCAAGATGATCCACTTGGTTGGCTGAGGCGGTGTGAAAGGTTCTTTCGAGTCCATCGCATTCCCGAAGAGGACTACGTGGAGATCGCCGGTCTCCACCTCTCGGGGGAGGTCCAAGAGGTCCTGGACAATTGGCAGCGAGAAGAGCCGTGGATTGCGTGGGACGAATTCTCAGAAGCTTTCTCACAGCGCTTCACCCGGCATTCCAGCGTAGGGCCATTGGGCGACTTGGTGAATCACAAACAGGGGACCAGCGGGGTGGATGAATACGCTCGGGAGTTCCAGAGATTGTTGGCCCGCACATCCAAGATGAGAAGAAAGGACCAAGTGGAGACTTTCATGGCGGGTTTATTCATCGCACTTTGCGCGGATGTTCGCCGTGAGCGTCCCCACGGTCTATCTGAAGCAATTGGCTTCGCTCGTGAGGCAGAGGCAAGGAAGGCAGCGTGGATTTCTGAGGCAATCCAAGGGATGACGGGAGCAGGGCAGAACCGGGGGTCATTTCCGCGAGCACCTGGCCAGAGCTCGTTCCTCGGAACATTTCGAGCTGCTGCCCAGGGAGGGGGCAGATTATCAGGGCCGGTGGCATCATCAGGGCGTCCGCCGGGAACAACCTCGGCCGCGCCAAGTGATAGAGCCACCCAGAGCAGAGGAGGGCCAACGACAAGCGTCCAGCAAGGTCCAGCCAACAGCTCGCAGAGTAGCACGGCCTCGACACCCGGCAGGCAACGTCTCACCTCAGATCAATTGGCAGAATGACGCGCCAAGGGCTTTGCTACAATTGTGATGAAGTGTACACCAAAGGACACCGCTGCAAGCGCCTCTTTCATCTAGAGGTGGTCGAGGAAGATGAGGAAGAGGAGGAAAGTGAAGAACCTGAAGAAGAAGCCTCCCTATCCATGATCGCTGTATTGGGGCCAAAACCAGGGAGCACCATGCAGGTCATCATCGGCATACAAGGTCAGCAATGGCTCGGGCTCATCGACAGTGGGAGCACTCACAACTTCGTAAGTGCTTACACTGCCCGCCAGTTGAAGTGGGAATCGCAAGAAGGCACGGTCAGAGACAATCGGCCGGAAGAAGTCAAGGTAGCTGGGGGCACTCACCTGCCATGCCTCGGCAGCATCACTGAAGAATTCCTCATCCAAGATCAGGTCTTCTCAGCTTCTTTCATCATTCTTCCAATCGATGCATTCGATGTGATATTGGGAGTGCAGTGGCTACGAACCTTGGGACCAATCCACTGGGATTTCGAGCTGACCATGGAGTTTATGAAGGAGCTACTGCTCGGCTACAGGGAATGAAGCGATCACCCCGATCAAACCTCATGCAGATTGGAGAGAGGGGAAGGCAGCAACTGAAGTTCTCTTGGAGGAATTCAAGGATGTTTTCGCAGAACCACAAGGGTTACCACCACCTAGGTTTTGCGACCATCGTATCACATTAATGGAAGGAACCAATCCGATAGTGGTCAGACCATATAGATACCCATATCGGCAGAAAGATGAGATTGAGCAGCAGTGCCAAGCTATGCTACAGCAGGGGATCATTCGTCCTAGTCGTTCGCCGTTCTCCTCCCCAGTCTTGCTGGTCAAGAAGGCAGATGGCACATGGCGCTTCTGTATTGACTACCGTGAGCTCAACACGAAGACAATCAAGGACAAGTTTCCCATACCGGTGGTAGAGGAACTTCTAGATGAGTTGGGAGGAGCCCGCCTCTTCACCAAGTTAGACCTCCGCTCAGGGTATCATCAAGTGCGAATGCACGCCGAGGATATTGCCAAAACGGCTTTCCAGACTCACCAAGGGCACTACGAGTTTCTTGTGATGCCATTCGGATTGTCAAATGCACCCTCCACCTTCCAAGCCCTGATGAACGAAGTGCTACAAGAATTCCTGCGCAAGTTTGTCTTGGTCTTCTTCGATGACATCTTGATATACAGTCAGTCCGAAGAAGAGCACCTAGAACACCTGCGTCAGGTCCTGAACCGTTTGCGACTCCATCAGCTTTACTTGAAGTGTTCCAAGTGCGCGTTCGCCCAAGAACGCGTGGGGTACTTGGGACACGTCATCTCTCACAATGGGGTGGCGGCCGATCCAGAGAAGCTCCAGGCTGTGAGTGCTTGGCCAAGACCCTCCACGGTGGCAAGCCTACGTGGGTTCCTAGGCCTTTCGGGATATTACAGGCGGTTCGTCCAGAATTATGCCCGGATTGCAGAACCATTGACAGTGTTCCTGCGTCGTAATAGCTTCACATGGACAGAAGCAGCAGAAGAGGCCTTCCAGCAGCTCAAACAGACCTTGGTGTCGGCTCCTGTACTGCAAATGCCGGATTTTTCAATACCCTTCATAGTAGAATGTGACGCTTCCGGTACAGGCATTGGGGCAGTTTTGCAGCAAAACGGGCATCCCATTGCGTATTTCAGCCGGAAGTTGGCAGATCATCATAAGAAGCTCGCCGCATATGAGCGTGAGCTCATTGGGCTTTCCAAGGCAGTGCGACATTGGAGACCATACTTGTGGGGACACTCCTTCGTCGTTCGCACAGATCACGGAAGCCTCAAATACCTCTTAGAACAGGCCCTAATCACCCCTCCTCAGCAACACTGGTTGAGTAAATTAATGGGATTTGACTTCCAGGTGGAATACAAGCCAGGGAAGAACAATGGGGCAGCGGATGCTTTGTCTCGGGTGCACGCAGACACAATGCAGTGTGCCATGGTCTCGTTTCCTGAAGAGGTCACGCGCGCCCAGTGGGTGGAGGTCTTACGCCGTGATCCCGACATTCAGCGTCTTGTCGAGAAATGGGGCCATTCCAATACAAATGCTGCACAATCTGGAGAACAGCGAGCAGATCAACACGCAGAGCAACCAGGGCAAAAGGCAACAAGCTCAGTTCAGTGGGAAGTCCGGGAGGATCTCGTCTATCGGAATGGGCGCTTGGTAATACCCTCCACTTCCCCCTCTGGTTACCCAGATCATTGCATCAGTTCATGAGTTGACCCATGAAGGGGTGCAGAAAACACTATCTCGGCTGCAGCTCAGATACTTTTGGGAGAAGCAGCGGGAGTCAGTGGAGAAATATGTCAGGGAATGTGTGATCTGCCAACAAAGCAAGTCCAGTACTCTTTCTCCAGCAGGCCTTCTCCAACCATTGGCAGTGCCACATCAGGTTTGGGCTGATCTTTCAATGGATTTCATCACCGAGTTGCCAAGGTCACTGGGGAAGACAGCTTTGTTGGTCGTTGTTGATAGATTGTCCAAGTACGCCCATTTCATTCCTTTAACCCGGCCTGCAACAGCACCTGTAGTTGCTAAGCTCTTTTTCGATCAAGTGGTACGCCTACATGGTATTCCGGAATCCATTGTGTCTGACAGGGACCCGGTCTTCCTTAGTGCTTTCTGGCAGGATCTGTTTAAGCGAAGTGGGACGACTCTCTTAATGTCCACGGCTTATCACCCACAAACGGACGGACAAACGGAGGTCGTCAATAGAACCATTGAGATGTATCTGCGGTGCTTTGCGGGAGCTAACCCGTCCACTTGGGCCCGATGGGTGGCATGGGCAGAGTTTTGTTACAACACTTCCTTTCATACTGCACATCGTATGACACCATTCGAGTTAGTGTATGGCAGAGCACCTCCTCCCCTCATCCCCTATCAACAAGGCACTACTATTATTGATGCAGTTGACTGTAACTTGGTGGATCGTGATGCTGTTCTTTTGGAGGCTCGGACACATCTTCTCCAGGCGCAGAGCAGGATGAAGTTGAGGTATGACTTACACCACCGAGAAGTGGAGTTTGATGTGGGTACCTGGGTATGGCTAAAGCTTCAACAGCATCGGCAGATCACCCTCCGTTCAGCCAAGCAGTCCAAATTGTCACCCAAATTCTACGGGCCTTATCAAGTGCTGGCACGAGTGGGGCCGGTAGCTATCGCCTGAATTTGCCGGCCACTGCGCGCATTCATAACGTATTCCATGTTTCCCTCCTCAAGGAATTACGGGGAACTCCACCGACTCAACTTATGGACCTTCCCGCGGAGGTTACCACTCCATCCACTGATGACAACCAGAGGGAACCCCAGCACATCCTCACTCGGCGGTTTAATAAAGGGCGGCGAACTCTTGGTGCGATGGCAAGGGAACCGCGGAGAAGCTACTTGGATGGACGCTTTCTTCAAGCGTTTTTTCAGACCGCAAGCTCGAGGACATGCTTGTTTTCGGCGGGAGTAATGATACTCGCCGCACCTAGACAGGTGTATTATCGGCGAGGTCTTGGCACGCGATGTTGGCGAGCAATTAGTTGGATAAGCATTGGTCGTGGGGTTTAGGGAGTTTGTTAAGGCGTTAATGAGTGAGTTTGTTGGGTGGTTAGTTTGTTAGCTGGTTCCCACCGTGGCACGTGTGTGTGTGTTTCGTAGGGTGATATAAAGGAATGAAGAGAAGGAAGAAAAGGCATGCTTGATGCCACAAATCTAGTAAAAGCGGTGGCTCAAAAATACCAAACCACAGCGCAGCTGCCAGTATGAAGTTCATCGTCCTAGTAGTGTGCGATCGGCCTTCTACCAAGCACTAGAGCATACGAGCAAGCTCACACCGAGCCCTTCAGATCATCTAACACACCAACTGCATAATCTACTATACTCATTTTAAAATATGGTTGATCTAAGCTAGTATAGTCAACGGTGCGGTTCCATAAACATTACGTATTAGTTTTACTCCATTGCAAATATGAAAACACAGATACTAAGAAAATGTAGCAAAGAAAGATGAATTACTGAGTTTCACTTGCCCCACAGTTACGAATGGTGCAATGCACTATTAGCTATTAGGATGTTTGGTCAACATTACGGAAAATTCACATAATGAAAGTCGAAATGTCAATCAACTATAAGCAAAAGGACATTCCTAATTAAACAAAGGGCCAGTTCTTTTCAGCTTAATAGCTTAACGGCTTAACAGCTTAACGACTTATCTACGTTTTGAAAACACAAATGCTTTGAGTTTTTTTTAGTCCGTTTTTTCATTGTTTTGAAGGTGGGTCCTAACGTTTTAAAAAGCAAGTCAAAGAAATGTATCCAAATCTCGAGACTACCTCGAGAAGCTCTCGAAGTCCAGTTATTTCAGTCGTTCAGCCGATCAGCTGTTCAGATCAGCTCAAAAGAACAGGGCCAGAGTCATATGCAAAAAATCTAGAGTTGAAGAATGCATCTATGAGACTATGACCTAGAATATTGCTAAAGATAATATGACAAACTTTTTAGGAAGATCAAAAGCTGATCGAACAAACTATTGTTTTTCACAATTTTGGAATTTCATGCTTGACAGGTGTTGCAATAAATAGAAGAAAGAGTTTTCTTAGAACTTATTTACATTCATAGAAAAAAGAAAGAGAAGTTGACCAAGCATACCTGTAAAGCAAGGCTTAACCCACCATTTTCCTCAGGTTCAAAATAGAGCAACTGAAAGCAAGAGAAAATCTGCCTTAGAAAAAACAAACTCGTCCATGACAGAAGTTAAAACAAACTCGTCCATGACAGAAGTTGCTAAGGCCCTGTACATTTCAGCTTACCGTAGCGTAGCGTAGCGTTTTAGCAAAATTTAAAACCCTTTAAAAAGAGATTTAAATATTGTAAAAAAATAATTTAAAAATAGTTTTAGGACCTTTAAGAGTACTACTAAAAACCTGAGAAAAATTATTACACCAAATAGGCTATATAAAAAAGATAAATTTTACTGAACGCTACGCTACGCTACGCTACGCTACGCTACACTAAGCTGAAATGTACAAAGGCTTAATCAACACCACCTGCCTTAGAAAAACAAACTTGTCCATGACAAAAGTTGCTAAATCAACACCAGGTACTTGAATGATTTTAATATCCAGTGCCATGAAAATCTCAAGATAACTAGCTAATCATATGCCAAACATCTCAAGATTACTATATTTCCCTATAAAAACTGCAAGTTTTTCAAGAGTGTGCATATTACCGCCACATTTCTTAAGATTCAGAATACCAAAACTTTATTTTTAAAAAAGGAACAGATCTATTAGTTGACTTGTGCAATATTACAACTAAGAGAAGGCAACACATCTCAGCCAAAGTAACATAATGGAGTAGTTAAATGGTCAAAAGATCATGAGAAACACATGCTAATGACAACTTGAGAAGTTTGCAACTAACCTTGAATTTACTTTTAGCAGTTGAATTTACTCTGCACACCAACCCCATTTTGGCTTCTTTATCTGTTATGTCCACAGAATAAAAGTGAGCTGATTGCTTTTCCACCTGCCAAAATGTGGGATTTGAAATATTACTCACAAGACAGAAAAAAAAAACATGGAGAAGAAATGATAGGAGATAGTGGCCAACCTTCCTACATACAGTTTTTCCCAGCTGAATTTGAGAAATCTCCACTGACCCATTTAATGCCTCCTCTAAAACTGTTGCTGAAACTGTGGTCTTGATTGGAACTCCTAACTTGCTACACAAACACAACTATCATTACATAACCAAGAAATCATTATCCAATTAAACATATAGATTCTTAACAAGCTAGAGCTACCTAAACAGAGCAGCAAACATTGTATTTACAGTGTTGAGACTTGATAGATCCAGCTCCAGTTCCTGACTATCTGCTTCAATGGCCTGAAGGGTAACAAAACCATCAGCCTCACTCTCACATGAGGAAACAAGCCCGCTAAAACTACTAAAATCATGCCACAAATGACCTCAAATCCTGAGGAATCATACTGCCGCCTCTTATCTGGATCTGACAGGATGTTGTATGAGAATGTGGCTTCTTGGAACTTCTCTGATGCAACGGGGTCGTTAGCGTTCTTATCTGGATGGTACCTGAAGGGGAAAAATATATCGCTAAATTAATCAAACTGCTGCAGTTTGCCCCTCCGTCAAATCATTACCAAACGAGCTTAACCAAACCACCAAATTATGTATAAGCCTGGTCTGGATTTCGATTCTAACACAAGGTTCAAAAAGCTCCCTACAACTGCTCTCTCTGATTGTTGCAGAAAGAGATAAATTATTCAAAACTAGCAACCGTTAAACCGCAATCTCACCGTAGGAGCAATTTGGGACGAAATGCGCTCCGTTTTGCAGAACAAATTAACAAATCGCCCCCTCCTTTCTCCTGAGCACAACAGTACGAGGTGCGAAAATCTTAGGGCTTTACTTACTTGAGGGCCATGCGGCGGAAGGCGCTCTTGATCTCCTGCTCGGTGGCATTGCGCCCCACCCCAAGCACCTCGTAGGGGTCCCTCCTCTGCGCCACCGCGCTGGCCGCCGGCGCCGAGTCCCCCTTCTCCGACTTGAACGACCCAAACTTAGACCCCGCCATGGACGCCCCCGCCGCCGCAGCACCCACCAGACCGGTAACCCTAACCTCCAAACCCACACAGCAACAGCTCGCTCAGATCTTGCGGCGGCGGCGAGCTCCGGCCACGCCCAACACCCGCCGCAGCCGGTGCTGGCGGAGCTGAGCTCCAGCCAGCGTCGGGGCAGAGGGCTTCGTCCGTCGCGGAGGCGGCGAGCTCTTAATTTGGGGGTGGTGGTGGCGACAAGCGGAGAGAAGATACCGACGAAACGGGGGGAGAAGGCGAGGAGGAGGGGAGTGGCGCTAGAGAGACAAGACGAATTATTTAGGTACTGACATATGGGCCCACGCGTGATGGGCCCACCTGGCCTCGTCGGACGGGCTGTAGCGGTGCTCCGCCCGAGTACTGCTGTTAGGGCATCCGCAGCGGGTACTCTGTTGTAGAGAGGTAATTTTTTTAAAACCTCTACTATTATAAAGCACTTTGTGGTGGTGGTGGTGATTTCACCGACTAGCAATCTCGACCGTTTGATCGATGATCAACGTCTCCCGTCAACGTAACCCTACCAGCTGTTTGCTTGCCTCGCCTCCTCCTCCCCGACGCCCTCCGCCACACACCCAACCACCGCCCGCTGCCCTCTCCTCTTCACCCGCGACCTCTGCTCCTCCTCCACCGCCGTCCCCACCCACCTAGCCGCCGCCCTCTTCTCGTCCTCCGCTACTTTTGCTCCTCCGCCGCCGTCCAGCCCCGCCGCCGCCCCACGCGCTCCCAACCCTAATCCCCTCACTCCCCCACCGAAGCCGCCACCTCCTCTCCCCACATCGCTCCCACCTCCTCCACCTCCTCTCACCTTCTTCCCTCTGCGCTGCCCTGTCGCCGGATCTCCGCCCAGACGCTGGAGTTCGCCTGCCGGTCTCCGCCATCCAGCCCCGGTTCCCTTCCCCGTCGCGCGCCGCCGGAGTTTGTGGTGCGGCCGTCCGCACGCCGCCGTCCTCCGCCCCTGACCCACGCTGTCTCCGTCGTGGCGCAACGCCGTCCTCCATCTCTCTCTCTCTCCCCCTCTCACTCTGTCGATCTCTCCGGTTCGGCTCGGTGACTGAGACTCGAGCTCCCCACCTGCTTGCCCGTCTCCCAACACAGCTGCCGCCTCCCAACCCCATCTGTTTGCCCGCCTCCTCCTCCCCCGCCGCCCTCCGCCTCCGCTGCCGCACCGGCAAACCTCCCCCCGTCCCCCGCCACCTCTGCTCCTCCCCAGGACGCAGTCGCCTGCCACCCGTCTCCATCTCCGCCTGCCAACCATGGACGTGAAGCTACGGCGACTCCCTCTTTCCCCCGGACCTGCATGGCGACTCCAGCGAACTCCCCTGCCTCCTCTCTTCCTGTTCAGGTCAGCACCCGGCCCCTAAACTCCTCCTCCTCTCTTCCTGTTCTAGGGTTTCCCCTACCCTTGCCGTGCGCGTGGTTGAGCTAGGGTTATGGTTACGGTTTGATTCTGGTACTGATGGAATCCCCCCTTAATTTTCAAAGTGAATGCTAATTGAATTTGTCTCCATGAGTTTACTGTGAGAATAGGCACTGCATTTTGTGAGAAATTGGTATCGTGAGAAACTCACTTCACTTATCAGAACTTGAGATCATCAGAAGGGCGGAAGTTGTTCATAAGAGTTGGTTCCAGTGATCAACCAGATCAAAAACAAAGCACTACAATATTGTTTTGGGCTCAAAAAATTATGGCATTCTACATTATTTTTTCTTCCTTTTTTACTTTGTGAAGGCATGATGCTTTTCTAAACAGAGACTTGCAATACTTTGCAAAAGATTCTATAAAACTAGCACTTCCCAAACTTGAAAACACCACATACCACATGCCACATAGAAAGAACTGATGTTGCATATTTGATGTTGCATATTTGGCTTAAACATGGTGTTCTCAATTAGGTCGAAAAAAATGACTTACTACATAACTGAAAGGCTTCAGGTCATGAGATCTTTTAATATGCACTCTATTCAATAAGGCTGCAGAGCATGTAAATTTTAAAATGAGCCTGAAATGTTTGGATCAAAAGATTGTAATATGGCATGAATAGAGATATGAATTGGAGGGCATTCCTTTCAGCAAGCTAGAACTGCATCACTTTATATTTTTACTGCTGAAATACTAGATAGCCATAGAACAGAGCAACACTTTATATTTTCTGCTGAAATCATTTTTGCCTTGTTGATTTCAAATAGCAATAGAATAGAGCAATAATTCAGATTTAGAGAGCGTGAATTGATTGCACTCTTGGATGCCACAAATTACATGTCTGTTGATTTCTTGTTGTGTTGCTGATTTCATATTCTTGAGTGTCTTCAACTCTGCACTTCAATTGCTACTGCATTTGCAGTTTATTCTATGCCTGAAAGTGGAATAGGGAGACCGGTGAATACAGGAACCGGTGGCAGGGTATTGTCACATTAAATTCATAGCCACAACCATAGTGTTATACATGTTAAATAAAAAAATACCCCTTCTACTTCACTCCTAAGTTCTGTAGATGGCAAATCCTGTGAATGGGATCGTAGGAAGTGGATGCCTTCACTAACTAAAACAATTGAGGAGTAGGGGTTTAAATCCATATAGTTGAATGCTTGCACCAACTAATGCAATTTGAGTAGGGGTTATATCTGTATCTAAATAGATGCCAATGCTCAATTACGAAGATCAGTGATGCTTATTTCATTTTCTATAGTTTTTTTGCCACACATGGCCTCAGGAAAGAAGACACGTTGTTTAAATACTCACTGATGAGGAAATGTTTATCATTGGTCATATTGACGTTTCTTGATATTTAGATAATGTTGTGCACTATTTACCTCTGAACTAAACTTTCAAGCAGTATGCGAAATAATTTAAATTTTATTCAGTGCACAAAGTCAGCTAAATTTATGTAGATCATGATTTGTAAAATTACATTCACCTCCAGCTGTTTGCTTGCTAGATCATGATTTGTAAAATTATTCGATGCTCTTTCGGTCTCTCCGATCTGGCTCGGTGACTGAGGCTTGAGCTCCCCCCTGCCGCTCCCCCCTCTCCCTTCACTCTTGCTCCCAAGAACAGCTGTATGGTGGTTTTGTGGTGCTTCCAAGAACAGTTGTATTTTAAATCATAGAGAAAACACTTTCATGGTGGTTTTGTGGTGCTTCCAAGAATAGTGGTATTTTGGAATATTTTGCTGCTTCTAGAACGATTATGGTGTAGGCAGATTGCTGCTAATAATAACTATGTTTGTTTTTTAATTGGATGCAGGCAGATTGCTTTCTACACCCGTCCTACTGGTAATTCTTGGAGATATAAAATCTCTTGACCATCATACGACAGTTAGCATTATTGTTACAAGTACCTGCATGGTGTATTGCAGTGTGTGGACTGTTGAATGCAACATTCGGCAATGTAACCTTACTTGCATTAAGAAAGCATGCTGCACCCTTTGCAGTATATTTTGAACCAAGAAACATCAATCTTTTGTTTCTCCTCTGCTAATATTTAAGTAATCTGCATGGGTAATCATATCCTCTATAATGTCATACATCTTTTTTGGCTAGGTTGCCTGCAATCATTTATAGTTTTTATACATTATAACGATTACGGTGTAGGCAAGACATGATTGATGATGTTTGTCTGTTCTTGTTTTTTGAATTTGAAATTTTAAGCGCCGTTTATTGTTTAGAAATAAGATAGACAGAATAGAAATGCTACATTCTGAGCAATAAGAGTGGCATGATGAAAAAATTGACTACACATAGGTCAGGACAAAGCTTCTAATTGGAAAAATGAATAAGGTACATGATAACAATGAGAAGCATTTTACTTTTCTTTTAGACTGAACTAGCCCAAAGATTTCCTGCATTAAAGTAAATACTATGAACGCTATGTTGATCGAGTATGATTTGCCGACAACAATTAGTTAGTAACAGACTTGCTGAAGTTTTGCTGCATGATGCTACTGTTCTGTGCAAATTCAGAGTACCAGCATCTCCACCCTTCCACATAGTGAGCAAAAAGGCCACCGAGTGCCGCATCCAGAAAAATGTGGTCGAAATCTTGAGTTCTTCGATATATAATGGAGTTACGGATTCATTGCTACTTCAGAAGTTCCAACAGTAAAATTACATGAAAATGGCTATATAAGTTAGCACCTCATTCAACTGGAACATATAGTGCTGTAATTTCAAATTTCTATCCTAACAAACTACTTGCTTGGATAAACCATGCTAAAAAAAGAAGTTCACTACATCCATTATGTAGCAACACAGTATAGTAAGCAGCCCATTAGCAGAAGCTCTGAGAATTCATTCTGTGCAGAAAATGAGTGGAACCTGACGTGACCACTATATGGATGGATGGAAATACAGTGATCCACCAGGATTGTTCCACTTTATTGTAGCGGTAAGTATTTATTCCTCCCTTTGAAGAAAAGCACACCTAGATCAGCCTTCTTCGTTTTTTCCATACTTCTGCAAGTAATAATGATAAAAATATCACCATGAATCAAAGATTCTTTGGAATGTATTATACAACTATTTATCCAGATAATGCAATGGGATGCAGGTTGCACATTGTTTAAACCTTGTTATTTTGTGTGATTTTATATTGAGTGCAGGTCGAGCATATAAGGTTGGTAGCCATAGCAAATTGTGGACTTCTCTTTAGGGCATACTCTCAGCTATGTTATTGTGCCTTATAAAAACATGGTATAATTTGGAAATTTGTTTTCCTTGCAGTGATATGCATGAAAAACTAAGGGGGTTAACTGAAGATGAAAATAATAAAAGGTAATTGTATTTCTTTGGCATTAGCCATGTGATGATGGCACTATTTAATTGTGTACAATGTCATGCTTTTATTGTCTGTTAGGTGGCTCTATGTGACGGAAGATGATATCAAGGGATTACCCTGCTTTCAGGTCTAGTATCCTTATTACATGGTTGAACAATGCCATCTGCAGTAGTCATTATGCATGGTAGTTCACATATGCTTTTGATTATGCAGAATGAAACATCATTGCAATTAAAGCTCCTCATGGTACTACACTTGAAGCCCCAGATCATGATGAGGTAGGACCCAGTAAAAATAATGGAGCATTGGATACACATACAAATTTTCTATGAACTGATTCATGAATTGTTTTATCTGTGCCGTATCAAGGCTGGTGATTATCTCCAGAGGAGATATAGAATTGTATTAAGAAGTACAATGGGCCCAATAGATGTTTACTTAGTTAGGTAATGTTGCATCCTTCTCTTTAAGTTCAAAATTTTGGATTGTATTTCACCTAATCAAAACCTTGTTATATTTTAGTCAATTTGATGAGAAGTTTGAGGAACTAGGTGGTGTTGCAACATCTCCAAGGCATGCAAATGTGCCTAAGACACCAACCTGTCGAAGAATTAAATACAACAAATGCTGGACAAAGCAGCACATAAATTGATGTGGAACATCATGCTCAGCAGAGTTAGAGGACTCCTGGCTTGCTACTGTTTGTCCATGTTCTTTATGTCTCTGCTGGCTTGCTACTGTTGGCCTATGATTATGTGCTAGCATTATTCATCTTTTTACATGAGCAGTGTTATCATGGCATGGTTGATAGCTTCACCGCCTTAAGAAACCTCAGATTACGAGGTTTCCTGTCAGTTCTACATTACCCAGCATCAATGCCAGTTTCTGTGACATTTCAGTGTAGCTGAACACAAAGTATAAATTGATGGTTTATGCGGTGTGGCAGTGGCAGAGAGGAAAACTTTTTCAGTTACGTGTTGTATGAGGTTGTTTTAGAAGCAGTAATGTTAATGTTAGGATGTTGGGATTAGATCTGACATATTTTAATCAGTTTATGGTATGTAGTTCTGTGGTTCCTGGTTCTTGTCACTACACTGGGGTTGCAGTGTATTGCTTTCCTTGGAAAATAGTGACTTCTTTGGAGTCAAAATTTAAGGGGTAGATGCTAAGTAAATTCCTTTTTTAAAAAAAATTGGATGTTTTATCACTATAAGATCATTTGTATGTGATATAATGCTAAAACAATTTTCCTTATAAAATTCCACTGCAAGGACGTAGGTATGTTGATTGTATTTTGCCTCTTCTTCCACAAGAGTTTGATTAGGTTTATATTTGAATACGCAAATAGTATTTTCTCTTCTTCACCACCTATTATGTACTATTACTTAAGCAATTATGTGAGGATTTCTGGTTTGTGGCAACATAAATACTTAAAATCACTTCTTTAGAGCATTTTGGCCAAAATTTACGAGGGAACACAGAGATGTGTTTTTCTTACCTTCTGATCTATCTTGCAATCAATATATATCATAGGACTATTCTTAGCTTAACCTGTTTATTATCTGTTCTACATTTACGCTGATGCGGTTAGAGGAGCTCAAGGTCTTGGACTTTCCAACATTGGTTGCTTATTGAAGCTATGCAAGGAAGCTGCTGATGCGGTTAGAGGAGCTCAAGGTCTTGGACTTTCCAACATTGGTTGCTTACCGAAGCTATGCAAGGAAGCTGCGGAAGAATTGGTCGAGGAGACATATTTTTATTTTAGTTTGTTTCCAAACATATTTTAATTTTATTTAGTTGGTTGTGGAGACATGTTTTACTTGGTATAAGTTCACAAGGCGGTATATTTAATCATGTGGAAATAGCTGCAATAGTATTACTTTTGTTAGTATCCAGCATGGTACAACACTGTTTAAATCGATAATAATACGATCTTCAATCCAAAATGCTATTTGCTAGCCATATATATTGTACGAATCTGTGCCCCCGTAGCAACGCACGGGCACCCTACTAGTGCAGTGTAAAATGTGAAAGATAGTTGGAGGAAAGAATAGATGAAGTAGCTAATGGTAAAATAGAGTGTGGGGATAGAAGGTCAGGTGTGGATGCTCTTACCGCGTAGGCGCGTAATTGTTTTAGCCGGCCAGAGGGATTTTTTTCCCAAGCAAGCTAAAAGAGAGGGAAAAACTCTGTGATTCGTTAGAGAAGAAGAAAATAATTACACTCTGACATAAATCATCACAAGGTCCAACATGTATGCCACCTAAACCTAAGCTGACCACCTCAGTAAAAGATGATAGAACGCAACTAACTCATCCAAGCTAAAACCAACACATAAACAACAACGACAAGGCAACTAAAAAAACGACATTTTAGAGGGAGCACCAACAACATATGATGACAACCATAACGTTTGCAATAAGAAAGCAATGGCAAGGTCATCATAGTCATCTACACACGATTGGGTTTTCATGGAGGACGAGGGGACACCTACAACGGTGCCACCAAGAGGGAAATGGCGCCGAAAGGTATCGCCGCCGTCGGCCCAAGAAAAGGCTGGGTATAGCTTTTTTGCCCAGCGTACTCTCATCCTAGAGCATGTTATAGGTGAAACTGGAGCTAAGACGTGAAGAACTGAGCCGCCAGACAATGCCGCTGCCACCTCTAGGAGATTGTTGAGGCCGCCTAGAAGAGTTGTAAGGCGTCGTCGGCACCGCCTGCTGCTTGAGCACCGCCGCTCTGTAGTACGCATAGTAACATAGCCACCTACTCTGCAGCACACATAGTAACATAGCCACCTACTCTATAGTACACAACCATGAAGTCGGCCACCCACAGGCTCCGGCAGCCCCGTCGGCCTCATGACCAAGGCCATGACACTGACGAGGAGCCGGAGCCCGTTGCGCCGTTGCATGGATGTGAGTTCCCATGGGAAGGGGTGTTGTCGGTGATCACTAGATCCGCACGACCACCACCCGGATTCGAGCCAAGGTCACCATCCTAGCCCACTTTCTTGCTGCCTACCACATGGATCTTACGTGCACAACTGAAATGGGAAGGGAGGAGCAACGTGGCGGAGATGGAGAGGTTGCGCTGGAGTGGCGGCTCGGTCGCCGGCCTGACATCTGTGTTTTCATTGTCGGCCTAGATTGATTTTAAACATTGGCTTCAATCAAACCCATTCGGCTCCAATGATCGGATAGCCCATACACTAGGTATACCTGTGATCCGTGAGTAAGTGGGTTGATATAAGAGAGGGCAAAGGAGAAGAGCAAACACACTATTTTTTCCCTCTATTAACATTGTTTCATACACATTTTATCTACCATTTAAAATCTTTCACTTACATTATATTTTTAAAGATCTATTTTCTTCAAAACTTTAAAAAAATTTGAGTTACAGTATTTTACGGCTGTCGTCGTGGATGCTCTTTAAGTGTAATTTTTTGGGGGCCGTAGTGGGCCGTTCGCTAACAGGTGGGGCCAAGGAACGGGGATCTGGTGATGAGGCCCACTGATTAGTGGAGGTGTGAGGGCCTGCATGGCTGCATTCACAAATGCACATAGAGAGCACTTTATTTCAAAAACTACTAGCGTACTTTCTGCAAGAAGTTTGACGGAATCTTATTTATTCTCATTTTTATTTTTTAAAATTTTTTTAACTTAGTTTTGTGTTAGAGATAAAGGCTTTCTTTTGGCAAACTGAAACATGCAACCTTTTGTTAAACTGTTAATTTCTCCATTTTCATTGACTGCAAGTCTAGTCACGTAAATATGTGTCCGATTATACTGAAATTAATGATTAGTTGACATTTGTTTAAACATTATTAAAGCTAAATTTTGAATTGTATGGTGCAGTTTTCTTTACTTGATACCAAGCTCAACGTTCCAAGCAAAGAAAACAAGAAATTATCAATCATGGATGGCTAAAGATGTCTTTCTAAAGGACTGTTTGCCTCCAGAGGAAGGACAGTAAGTCCTGAGAGCATCCCTAGTATTTCATGTTCCCACAGGTCCAGAACAGTGTGTTGATGTAATGCATGCAACGCGGGTAGATTACTAAGAGACCAAACTGTAGGGTGCATAAATGATCCAAAGGCCCACTGCTTGCCTGCGAAATTGTCGGATTACAACCAAAATGGATTGAACAACAGATCGTGAATAATTGGCACTAATGTGGCGCTGTGGTCCACAATCAGCAAGATTGCATCTCCCTTGGAGCCTTGCAGGCAGACAGCGGCAGATGATAGCTAGGAGAATACTCCAACGACCTGGGACAGGGTGGCAGGGATGGTGGCTATTAGAATTTGGCAGCAAGAGATTAACTTAACCCCAATATCAAGCTTCATTCTTTGAGGGACATGCGTGCAATGGAAAGCTGAGACCCCGGCTGCTCGGCTAGTCGGCTGCCAGCAAAAAGCGTTAAAGAATCAAAGAGGGCATATGTCTGTAGAATTGTTAGCTCTCAACCTGATCAAATTGGGTGAAGCGAATATCGCGTATTTTTATGCTATTGCTAGCTCAAACCATCGTCGCAATTTTATTGCATTAGAATGGTGATCGGAGTGATCATCTTAAGAATGGTGATCGGAGTGACCATCTGAAGACATAGATGCAATAAAATTGCGACAATGATTTAAGATAGCAATAACATAAAAATACGCGATGTTCTCATACGCGATATTCTCTTCGCCCAATTTGACTCATTTTTGTTTCACTCACTCGTTAGTAGTTTCTTTGCTACATCAAAAGGTTTCAAAGTTCTTCTCGAACCAGATTCCTAAGTCTGATCAATTCTACCGAAAAAGGTCTTCAGGTTCTATTTTTTTTCTTTTGAAATATAATACACCTAAACTGCGGGTAGGCCATGGGCCAGGTTTGCACACAGAGGCTAAGGGCATGTCCAATGCAAGTATTGTTTAGATCGGTCGAGACACTATTCAACCATCATTTACACAATCTTTTTACTATTCTCTATATTTTTTCTCTTCTATTTTATTTGCTATAGTAATAGTTAGATCTAAGTTAGGCTTGTAACGTCTAACGATGATGTCCTAACGTTCCTATGCTTGTGGAGAATGCCAGAGAACCAAGAACGGTTAAACCCGCTCTCCTTAGGATTTTGCTGGCTATAGACCACAGTCGGTGAGCTAAAAGAAAAACCTAAAAGACTGGCACAGACCAACAAGTAGAACATTTCCTCTCGCAAACAAAAAATCAAGCAGAACATTTTCTGTCGGAGATGGTTTTTGAAACTCCTCTAATGGCAGGTTCAGCAGATGCACATATTGAGATATAATATCCCATTTTGATTAGAACACACTCAATCCTACAAACAAGCTGCTAAACCCCCAACAGTAATTAACTTCAGTCCTAAAAAAAATTGTGCGCCTTTTAGCCGTGTCTAATCTTGCAAAACCACAGCAGTAGAAAAAAAATTGACTGAGCATGTCACGAGATGCAACGATTTGTCATAACCGTACGTAGGTTTGTAAACATTTGTTGTTTGGTTTTCTCAGTTGAACGTTTTGGTTACTAATTGATTGTCCACTAAAAAAAAATACTCACGGATGATACTCTGGATCCTCTAAAAAAACGATGCTCATAATTAGAAACATGACAGTACTAAACTTACTATGTTGATCATGCACCATTAGAGATGCCCTGAGAGTCTCGTTTTATCCTCTACTATCATCTCATGTATTAATTATTATGCAAGCATTCATGATTTTAAAAAGAGTGGTGTCGGTGGCCCGAGCTAGGCAACAAATTTATGTGGGCTGGGCTACCCCGCGAAGCACTGTACGATGCTTCGCGAAGCAGATTAAGGAAACCGAGCAATTTTAGAGTAGCTAGCATGCGCGAATTGAATAGCCTGTCTTTATTACTGGCCCCCCTATTTATAGTAAGGGTCCAAATTACAATGTACCATTGCAGCCCTCCCTCGAGGGAATAAAGTGAGGGCAAAAAGGGAAAAATCGAGTAAAAGACTTTCTAGACCTTAACCTGCTCCCAAACCTAGGGGTATCGAAGGTAAACAGACCTTCGGGATCCCTGGTCCGACCCAGCCATCCTTATCTTTTCCCTAAAGCAAGGGTAATATCGAGATTACGAGAGGTCAGCCGCCAGAATAAACTAAGATTCTATCGCCACTGAACGGGTTGTTACTGACCACCGTCATATCTCTCTGACATAAGATACGGTCTCTGGCTCTTGCAACAACCTGCACTCTCTGTCCCCCTGATCCTCGCGGTGACCATTGCGTCGCTATTCTGGACTTAGGATTTCTGGACTTTAGGTGGCGCCCTTGCTTGGCATTATCCCCGCGAGGGTTTGCACCTATCGCTTCGTGGTAGCCCCGCCCAAAGGGGATAGGACTCCCTTCGGGCGGTTCACTCCTCCGATTCGCCGTTGCTTCGCCCATAAAACGCGAGGCACCCCCTCGGGTGCGCTTCTCCTTCACATAGCTGATTCGCTGCTCCTATCAATTCGTGGGGGATGGGTGTCCCCTACTACAACAAGTGGCGGCAGCAGATATTACTGATGCAGTAGTCGATCGAGCTCTGGTAGTTGTAAACTAGAGTAGTCGTCGTGGGAAACTTCGATCGGTGGGAGCAAAGCATCGGTTTAGTTGCTGTGAAATAAAAAGGCCGTAGACACTGAGATGCACTCAAAGCAAATTTAAGCATCTCCTCTCTCCTATAAGAACCTAAGCGGAAACCCCCCTAACCATCTACATAAGAACCTGCTTTATACATTGCCTAGGTGGTATTATACACATTGCCTAGGTGGAATTATTTTTAGAAAAAATTATGCATACTATCTATGATGTATCATAGTACAATTGTAATATAAAACGATCAAATTTGTGCATGGCATGTACTCATATTCAGTGGCGGATCCAGCCCACCTAAGAAGTCCAAACAGTCCTTCAAGCCCTCACTATTTTTGGGCTTTTAGGCCTTGGATTTAGTAGGCTGGGCCTGGGGAATGGGCCGGACCAGCCCGGGCAGCTGCTTGGCCTGCCTGGGCGCTAGATCCACCCCTGCTCATATTGAGATACTTTTATATACACTAGTACAATGCCCGTGCTCTACCACGAAACTAAAGGAAAGAAAAGGAAACATAAATTATAGAAACATAAAAATTATAAAGGTTTAAATTAGCAATGCGTGCATTCGTCTGACGCAACGTGATTTCAAAGTAAAATAAAGAAATCAGCGGTGAATTCAAATAGGAGAAAATTATTTTGAATAAATATAATGGCAATTGAATTTATGGCTATATAACATCATCAGCACTAAATAAGTGCACTGATAATATCTACTAATGTTACCCGAGTTGCATCGGCAAAAGCACAAAATATAGAAAAAACACCGATTCGACAGCCCACATCCAAAACAACCTGAACACCATAAAAACTAATAGAACCAAAATCTGTATCCTTGTGATATGTAGCCAAGAGTACCACGTAGTCCACAAAACATATAAACTGCTAGATGCCTCTTATCATGCCAGAAATTACAAAAGTCTTTATAATGCCGAAAAGGTAGAATTTGATTATTTTAAACAGACTATTAAGTCTTCTAGATGGTACAAAAGTCTGCTCAGCGGGCAACAAGTATCATAAGATAGCTACATCTACAGTCAAACTTTCTTGCTCTACTTAACGTCAAAATGTTAAAAAAATAGAAAAGGCAAATCCACGCGTACAAGGATTATTGTCGTGCAACTTTGTCGGAATCAGAATCGACCTCCTGCTCCTGAAGTTTAGACAGTGCATTTGCTAGATCTTCAGATGGTAGGAATGAAATAGCTTTAGTTCTTGATCTGCTCGTAGAGACGAATAGCTTCCTTCAGCTCATCGCTAGCACTGGGACCATGGCTTTGCCATGATTCAACCACTTGTTTTTAGAACTCCATAGCCAAGGTATAGCTGAATTTAGATAAAAGAGGGCATCACTGATCAGTCAAAAGTCAAAACAATGAAAATTTAACAAAACAGTTACTGTCATTAAACTGAAGCATTGCAGCTCGGTTAGTCTCACAGTGCAGGTGCAGCTAACAGAAAGCAACAGTTCACATATCACGGAAACAGCCAACAAAGGGAAGATAATCTATTTCGTTTCCTTAACTGCCATGCAATCCAAGCGCAAGCAACGGGGCGATATGTTCTTTCCATATATGTTTTTTGTTCTTACAGACATCATTTGTAAAATGATTGCAGTTCTTTGAAATCAAATGATACGAGTTTCCATAATACTTCCCTGCAAGTTTTTCAATAAACGGCCATAACTCTTCCTGAGACATGTCAGTTGTGCCAAGCCAGACTGACCTTCTATCGACAAATCCAGGGGAACTTTTCAATTCCACCTCAAACACACCACTGGACAGGAAATCGTGGGCTCCAAATCCATATTCCATGCCATGAACTGCACATTTGAGAAAAAAATACTAAAGAATTAAGGCCCTGTTCTTTTGAGCTGATCTGAACAGCTGAACGGCTGAAATGACCGAATTTCAAGAGCTTCTCAAGGTAGCCTCGAGATTCGGATACATTTCGTTTGACTTGCTTTTTAAAGTGTTAGAACCCACCTTCAAAATAGCAAAAAAAAAACGGATTCAAAAAACTCAAAGCATATGTGTTTTTAAAACATAGATAAGTCGTTAAGCTGTTAAGTTGAAAAGAACTGAGCCTAAAACTTCAAGCTTTTGTAGATTCAGATTTAGTAAAACAAAGAAAACAGTAAGCAAAATTAAAAATTTCAATGTAACAATGGTTGATGGTAGTAATGCACAACTGCATACAATCTAATAAAGCTGAAATGCAGTGTTTATCACAAACAGTCATACACATCCCTTGGTTTCTCTTTTATGGATTTCTAATTCCCAAGAACATACAAATATGATTTTGAGCCTGTACTCCATTATTCCAAACTCCCAATATGTTCAAAACTAACAATGCTACATCAATATTTCAGCAGTATTAATTTTTTTCCATAAGCACTCAATTTCTATATACACCACAACAAAAGCAAACTATCATCAGGGCTGTACACAACTGTTATATAACATATGCACCACAACAAAAACAAACTATCATCAGTTTAAGTTAGCATTCACTCCAATAATGCTCCTAATCTGGCCAGTCCTACTGTTTAGTGTAACAGTCAGTACAGCACAAATCAAATTCACCCAAAATTCCCATAGGAACAGTTGCATTCACTGGAATTTGAGCAATTTGAGCAATTACAGATAGAGAAGTGCACAACGAGTCTATGAGTACAGAACATACACCAAAAAATCAAATCTTGCTCTAGAACGGCGGCGGACAGCGAGGAAGGAAGGAACGGACCATAAAGGGATGAAAGGAAAACATAATTTTAAGCAACGTATTATTAAATTATAAAGGGAGATTTATGAGACGAGACATTCCAACTTAGATAGTTGTCATGCAATCCTATAAATTTGAGCAGCATTTCTTTTAAAAGCTTACATACATATGGAGAGTTCCATTACAGAAAAAAATTATAGCATGTCTTAAAACTTACATCCACACAGAGTTCCATTAAAAAAAAATATCGCTTTAGAAAATATATCCAATAATGTCACCTCTGGGCATGCATATGCACCATGATAACCCATAATGGAGAGCCACATAACAAGATCGAACTTAACATGACGACAAAGAGATGATATTGACATGATTTAACCTCATAGTCTAACCACATGCAAAACCTTACCAGCACCAAAAGTACACCTTACACATCTAGGTCATATAACTACGTTCAAAAACACAATTAACCGATTCTTAATATTATTATAAGGTGTTTGTAGCTTTTATAAAAAAACAAGTGTGAGTCATCATAAGTTTCAGTAATAACCTAGTTATAGAATATAGGTTACAACAAACTCGAAAGAAGCAAGTTGGTCTATTCAAAACCCGAGCATGCTAAATAACTAAGCGACCAACCTAAAACGTAAATGAAAATAATTAAGCTTTTCAATGTTTCCATGAGCATAGCTAATTTCTCTTTCAAAATTAGTCTTCCAAAGCTCATTGTTAAATTTGTGAGTCTATTCTAAATAGTTGCTAGGGGTAATGGTTAATGGCAGCTTGATACGTACAAATTACAATGCTAATCTTGAGTAGTGGGTATATGGCTAATATATGTGATGTTTAAGCCTCCATCTCCTGCCATCCCAGCCTCCATCGCCATTCTCCTATCATCACCACCGCTCATCACAGTGTCCTTCTATAGATCCACCTCGCCTCCCTGTGGCCGCCATCTTAGTCCTGTAGCGAAGAACGATTTGCCCATCTTTTCAAGATAATTATCACATTGGTTTTCAACAAAAGTAAACAACAGGAGATAATTATCACATTGCTTTTCAAGAAGCATGTCCATTTTAACTAACAAGTTCCAAATTTTTATTCCAGTCATATCTTATAATTGAATGACTAAACTGTAGCATCAAAAGAAAAAAAGGTTCTGCTGCAGTCCAAGGAATTATTAATATACCTCTCAGTAGTGCCAATGTAAAGAACTATTATCCATCCTATCCATGAACGGAGGAGAGGATGGCAAGCGTCGTAAGGAGTGCCACCACTGCAGAATCATCACCCTCTCTGTGGATGATATCAGCTTTCAAAGTTTTAAATAAACTACCACCACCAAAAGCATTTCGGCACCAGTAAAACACATAATGAACAGGTTGGCCTTCAGGAAGGCACCATTGAAAAAACAGGTTCCGAAAAGTTCAATTAAAATATGACAAATGCATTCTTCGAAAAAAAAATTCACTACTGTACATCGGTTCTAGCAACTAAAATAGGATTTCAGCCTTAATATTCAAACACTTAAATGCATATATTGAAAGCTTTGTTCATGGATAACTTTTGCCGACCAAAAATGCAGACATTGAGCAGAAGCTTTTCATCTACAATAGCACATGTTTCCTTGTATGAACTATGAAGGAACCTAAATGAAAAATTATGCAACACCTGCCACCGGTTATTGTTCCTGCCTTTAAGATATCATCATCCCTTCTGTCAATCATTTCTTACATAGCACCATCTTTATCTTCCAGCCCTAAAGTTAAGGGAAAAAATAAATATTGCATGTCAACAGCTCAACCTCTTTGTACAATAATTGACATGGTATTCTCAAGGACAGTGCAGCCCAGATGCATTCATATGGGATCACTATTATAAAGTAAACTAAAATTTAATTCTAAATTAGAAATGTACATTAGGTCTAACGTGGGACTGTCAATATGTGTGTATTTATTAAGATGCACCTTTAATGTAAGCAGTACGGAAGAATGTCATGTCGAAGCATTAATAATTTAATATGATGTGATATTCATGGAAACTCCAGATCAACTGTAAATAGTAACATCAACTTTGCACAGATAAACTTGAGTAAGAAACTAAATTTCGTGAATTTTTTAACCACATTTTGATCTAAATAAAGTCTTAGCATGTTGATGGAATATTCGCAAGCAACTCCACTGAAAGAATGATTACAACATCATAAGTGTATCAATGTACATCTGTTTCTTGTGTATCTTTTTTAAGTCCAGTTGCTTTAAGACAGGATAAAGTAAGCTGTGAATAGTGAGTAGGCCATAGCATCAAGCATATTCTTCTTTTGTTAAAGCATATTCTTCTTTTGTTAAATCCAGGTTACCACTATCACAAAGAAGCACCGCTCTTTTATTTTTCAATTTAGGAAGTATCCAGGCTCAAATTCAACTATCAAAAAATGCATAAAAAGAACTTGTTCAGGTGCCTATTGATAATCAAGATTCGTTTCACAAAAACTTAACATGGCCAAAATAATCTGATTGGGCATACACTGACATGCCTGACAATCTCCCAGGTGCTAAACTTCTAAAAAAACATGCAGCTAACAGAGATATGGATAAAAAATTGTAGCAGAATCTTATGGAAATTTATAAATGAATGGTACCTCAAACCAATCCTCGAAAATTTCTTCTTGGCCTTCCTTGGAGATGAACTGTTTAAACTGATAACACGGTAGGAGGGGTTCGTGTTGCAGATGAGAGGAAATGCCGAAAGGAAGAGGGAGATGTGCCGTCCCTGCCATGGTTGTTGCCATCGCCAGATCTAAAATAAAATTGTTGAGAATCAGTAGACCAAAACATGGTAAATTAAGAGGAGCACATGTTGCTCTTATTTCTCCTCACCGAATTCATCGCTGCCTCCTCGTTCCCCTCTTCCACACTCCTTTCTCTTCCTTTCCGGAGAGGCAAGGATGATTCCTTTCTCTTGCACCATTCCGAAGAGTCAAAGATGGTTGCCGTGTTTCTGACCCATGGTGGCAGTGACGAACCCTAATCTTACTGATTCCATGATTATCCATGTTGAATTGGCTCATTCCACGAATCTATACTCAAATCAAAACGAAACGCATGCAAATCAGACCAAAACCACACGCCGGCAACCCCTAGATGTTCCCCACCGCATTAATTTGAGATGGATTACCTTCAACCGGGCGTTGTGGACGCGTTGTCGGCGCTGCCGCTCGATTCGGCCTTCTCCAGCCACACCGAAGTGCGGATCTCACCGCCCTTGCATCGGCCGCCGCCTCCTGTTCAAGCAGCCCCAAGACGAGCGGGAGGGGCGGCGCAAGGAGGGGCAAGGCGGATGGAGGAGCGGCGCGAGAGGGGCTTACCCGTAGAAGGCCGCGACGGTCGCCGGCATCGGAGCGAAGGTGGTGACGGCGCGAGGGCGGACCGGGGCAGGGGCGGCGCGGGGCCTGGACGGAGACGGCGGTGCGCCACGGGTCTGGGGCGGCGCGGGGCCGGGACGGAGAGAGAGGCACGGCGGTTTGAGGACCGGGTGGCGCGCGGAATGGGCTGGGGGCGGCGAGTGGGAACCCTAGCGCAGTGGGTGCTCGGTGGGATGGCAAGTCTGATCGGACGGAGGAGAGGAGGCACTGCGTGATAGACGTTCCGGATTGAAAGTTCAAACTACGACCACTACGACCACAAGGTGCTTTATAATAGTAGAGATATTTTGTATGATTCATATTCATATGTAGTATTATTAAATTATTATTTGGATCCACAGAAAATCAATACATTTTCTTTTATTAATATAGGAATGTGTAATCCTTGAAGTGGGAACATTTATCATGCAACAAGGCTTTATGTGCAATCACCTTGCTCTCAAACTAATCGAGGTAGTAAAAAAATTTAAAACTTATAGCAAAATCAAGCTCATCCTATATATTAAAATCTAAAAAAGAAAATTATGACAAATTTGAAGAGTTTAAATTTATATATATATAAAAGATTTCTTTCTTGTTACTCTTGGCATACCACGAATTTTGTTGGAGATTTGGCACCCCCATTTTGTTTACTGTCGGACTCCACCTCCTAAAGTCCTAAGCTGTCGAGCACGTGTATATACGTAGCACCATCAAGCATACATGCAGAACTACTCTCGAGGCGTACAAGGCAAAAGGACGCTCCAAATCTTCACATCCCCGTCCAACGCGCCAGTGCAAACGAGACAAGAGCCACCGTCCGACGAGCTCTCCGGGGAGCACGGGTCGCCGGCGCCGGCGCCAGGCACCAATGCCAGGCACTTCACGGCGGCGCCATGGCCTTCCAGGACAGCGAGGCAAGTGTACCCCCTGTCCGCTCCCCTCCTCCACACCCTGGCCGTCCTGTCCGCCGAGCCGCTGCACACCAACTCCCCCGCCGCCGCCAGGCACAATATCGCCTTCTCGTGCCCTCTCAGCGTCCCGGTGGCCTCCATGCAGCTGCCGCCGGCGACGCGCTCCCAGACGATGACGGAGCGGTCGCAGGCGCCGGAGTAGAGCACCTGGCCACCGGCTCCGACGGCGAGCGCGTTCACCGCCGAGCGGTGGCGCTCCGCCGCCCAGACCAGCGCGTGCTTCTTCCTCCCCGGGTCTCGCCGCCACGCCTTGACCTTCCTGTCCGCCGAGCACGTGTACACGTGCCCGTCCGGCGACACGGCGAGGGCGTTGATCGCGTCGTCGTGCGCCGCCGCGATCGACTCCACGCACCGGAACCCCGGCACACGCCACACCTTGAAACTCCGGTCCCACGACGCCGAGTACAGGAGCTCGCCGCCAGGGGACGCCGCGAGCGCGGAGACCGCGTCGACGTGGTGCACCCAGGTGCGCCGCCGGCGCCGCCGCACCTCGACGTAGTTCCACGGGAAGAGGCAGGCCCGCAGCCGGTCGACGGATGTCGGCACGACGGCAACCAGGACGAGGCCACCGGCGCCGGCGCCGGCGCCGACCCGCCGCCGCCACGCTCTGATCTTGCCGTCCTGATGGGAGCTGAGGAGGCGGCCGTCGCCCATGGCGAGGAGCCACTTCGCCGAGCTGCCGGCGACAGCCATGACCACGTCGGCGCTGCAGCTACCGTCCTGCTCCTCCTCCTGCCGTCTTCTTCCGCCGGCGGCGTCGCGCAGTGGCCACAGCCTGATGCTCCCGTCCGACGAGGCAGTGTAGAGCGAGCCGCCGTCGACGGCGAGGGCTGACACGTACGACGATGAGTGGCCACTGAGAGTGTCGATGCACCGGTGGAGGCAAGGGCTCACGCTTGCGTCGTGGGGGCCCAAGGAAGGGAGAGACCGAAGGCTCGCCTGCGACGAAAGCGATACGGCATGAGAGCGCGCGCCTTCTTCCACTGCAGGCTCATGCTGGATTTGGCTCCCTTGCCGTTCACCAGCTGAGGAACTCATGGAACGGGAGACCCTAGCCTGCAGACGAGCAACAAGAAGACATCGACAACGAAACACGCCGAAATTAAGCTCTCGAGCTGGCTGGATGCAACAAGAAGCAGCAGCATGCAATCGCAAGGACGTAAGGGCAAGCTAGCTAGGTCTCGTTGCCTCTTTTTTCTTAATTTCTCACTTGGTTTTAAAAGAAGAACAGGAGTACAGGACCTCATCGTGCAAACACAGCGACCAATTCAAAACGGCCACAACTTCACTCGCTTAAAGGGCAAATGGACAGCCCAGATCGCTTTAGATTCTGAGAAGGAAAATCTTGGTAGTGTGTCGATATCAGGCACAGTACAACCCTGAAATTAGCAGCGGTCAAAACTAAAATGATCAGAATCGATCCTCGATGTCGAGGCCTCTCGATCCTCATGCATGCAGCACTAGCATTTACTGGATAACTAGAAACGAGCGAGGTGGTCCGCTCGTTTGCGCGGTTAGATTTGTTTTGGTATATAGTGTTTATCTCTAACTCATAGTCTATCTCTGGCATGTTCGATCGGATTTAGAGTTTATCTCTAATATATTATATCAACTTTAGTATTTAATATGAATTTGTAATATTTTTTTAAAATTTAAACCGCATAGATCTTTTTTTTTTCTTTGATTAATCTATCCCGTTATAATTTTGTCTCACAGTTGATTGAACGGATAAAATAACCATATTATATCATCTTTAGTATTTAATCCGAATTTGTAATATTCTTGTTTTAATCTAAGCCATTATAATCTGGCCCCACAAAATTAACGACATAGATCTTTTATTTTTTTCTTGATTTATGTGAGAATTTCTTTGATTGATCTTGGCCATATTATATCATCTTTAGTATTTAATCCGAATTTGTAATATTCTTCTTTTAATCCAAGCCGTTATAATCCGACCTCACAAAATCAACGGCATAGATCTTTTTCTTGATTTATGTGAGAATTTCTTTGATTGATCTTCGCCGTTATAATTTAGTCCCACAGTTGATCGAACGGCTGAAATAATTTGGATGATGTAGACGAACGTGGTGGCTTTTTTTCCCCTCCTTTATATATATAACAGCTGAAAGATTTGTTTCGGCATATAGAGTTTATCTCTAACTCATAATCTACCTCTAATATATCAGATCGAATTTAGAGCTTATCTCTAATATATTATATCAGCTTTAGTATTTAATCTGAATGTCTAATATTTTCTTTCAATCTAAGCCGCATAGATCTTTTTTTTTTTATTTATGTGAGAATTTCTTTGATTAATAATTTGATCCCACCGTTGATCGAACGGCTAAAATAATCATATTATATCATCTTCAATATTAAATCCGAATTTCTAATATTTTTCTTTTAATTTAGCCTGCTATAATCCGGTCCCACAAAAATCAGCGGCATAAATCTTTTTTTTATTTATGTGAGAATTTCTTTGATTGATATAGGCCGTTATAATTTGGTCCCAAAGTTGATCAAACGACTGAAATAATCTTGGTGATGTAGACTAACGTGGTGGCTCCGTTTTCCTCTACAAATGCTTCCTCACAAAATAAAAAATATATATATAATCAAATGGATGGATAATCAATTTCATTGTTTGCATAAAGGTAGAGCTAATTATTGACTAATCATGGAGCACCGTTTAGATAGTAAATAAGCACACCGGTCAGGATTTTAATGGCGGTTGAGTCTACTTCCTCGGTTTCCTATCCGATCAGAAAACCAATCCAATACACGAAAAAAAGTAAGCAAGCAATCAAGTAAAACTCTACCTAGAATGCTTTGATTGTATTCCACAGTGGTAAGAAGACCTAGTGAACTCGAACTTCCGCCGGAGCCGAGGCTGATGCTTTAATTGAAGACACGCAGCGAACTTCCGTCGGAGTCGGTTGAACCCTCCTCGTTAATCTCCTCTTAATGAGGTTTTCTTGACCGGCACTTTTACTAATATATATACAACTCATAGTCTATCTCTAATATATTAGAGTTTATCTCTAATATATTAGATAAGATTGAGTAGTTATCTTTTTTATCTTTTCAATATTGATCGTTAGATTTACATAATGGTATCCATATTGAACGATGTAGTTTTTTTCTTTTTTCTACGATTAACGCGAGAATTTCTACTATTTTTCGATTAACGTGGGAATTTCTAGGATTTTAGGATTAATGCGGTGGCTCCTTTTAACTGTGCTTTATATATATAGTAGACGAGCGAGGTGGCTGCGCGTTTGCGCGACTAGATTTGTTTTGGTATATAGTGTTTATCTCTAACTCATAATCTATCTCTAATATATCCATTCGGATTTAGAGTTTATCTCTAATATATTATATCAACTTTAGTATTTAATTTGAATTTGTAATATTTTCTTTTAATCTAAGCCGCATAGATCTTTTATTTTTTTCTTTATTTATGTGATAATTTCTTGATTAATCTATGCCGAATTTATAATATTCTTCTTTTAATCTATGCCATTATAATCCGGCCCCACAAAATCAACGACATAGATCTTTTATTTTTTCTTGATTTATGTGAGAATTTCTTTGATTGATTTAGGCCATTATAATTCGGTCCCACCGTTGATCGAACGGCTGAAATGATGTGAACTAACGTGGTGGCTTCTTTTTTCCCCTCCTTTATATCTTGATTAATCTATGCCGAATTTCTAATATTCTTCTTTTAATCTAAGCCGTTATAATCTGACCCCACAAAATCAACGACATAGATCTTTTATTTTTTCTTGATTTATGTGATAATTTCTTTGATTGATTTTGGCCGTTATAATTTGGTCCCACCGTTGATCAAACGGCTGAAATAATCTGGGTGATGTGGACTAAAGTGGTGGCTTCTTTTTCCCCTCCTTTATATCTTGATTAATCTATGCCGAATTTCTAATATTCTTCTTTTAATCTAAGCCGTTATAATCCGGCCGCACAAAATCAACGTCATAGATCTTTTATTTTTTTCTTGATTTATGTGAGAATTTCTTTAATTGATTTAGGCCGTTATAATTTGGTCCCACCGTTGATCGAACGACTGAAATAATTTGGGTGATATGGACTAACGTGGTGGTTTCTTTTTCCCCTCCTTTATATCTTGATTAATCTATGCCGAATTTCTAATATTCTTCTTTTAATCTAAGCCGTTATAATCTGGCCCCACAAAATCAGCTGCATAGATCTTTTATTTTTTTTCTTAATTTATGTGAGAATTTCTTTGATTGATTTAGGCCGTTATAATTTGGTCCCACCGTTGATCGAACGACTGAAATAATCTGGGTGATATGGACTAACGTGGTGGCTTCTTTTTTCCCCTCATTTATGTATATAACGAGCAAGGTGACCCGCGCGTTTGCGCGGCTAGATTTGTGTTAAAATATAGATAATATATCATATTAGATTTAGAGTTTATTTCTAATATATAGGTCAGCTTCAGTAGTTTGTTATAGAGGTTAATATTGACCGTTAGATTTACATAATTATATCCATATTTGATGATGTAGATTTTTTTTCTATGATTAACGTGAGAATTTCTACTATTTTTCAAGAGGTTAATATTGACCGTTAGATTTACATAATAATATCCATATTCGACGATGTAGATTTTTCTTTTTCTATGATTAACGTGAGAATTTCTACTATTTTTCGAGAGGTTAATATTGACCGTTAGATTTACATAATAATATCCATATTCAACGATGTAGATTTTTTCTTTTTTCTATGATTAACGTGAGAATTTCTACTATTTTTCGATTAATGTGGGAATTTCTAGGATTTTAGGATTAATGCGGTGGCTCCGTTTAACTTTGTTTTATATAGATAATAGATAGATAGATAGATAGATAGATTCGGGTAGAGATTGTGCTAGAAGAGTGTGTACATGTTCTTGTCCGCGCGTCCATCGACGGCATTGTCGCAGAGAAAAGATGGCTTCGGTGGGGTACGTAACAATGGCCACTGCACCACTGCTCGTAGGCCTGCGTATCCACTGATAGATGTTACTTAGCACCAGCATTATATATATTTGCCCTGCCATTTTTGGAGCCATGGGGACATTAAGCTTCATTATGTGGAGCCAAAGGTGACAGTGTAATGATGGCTCGCCATTGACATGTGCTACTCGGTGCGTAGTGGCGAGGCTCATTCAGTTGCTTCCCCATCAGCAACGCACGGGTCAAAAAAGAACCTAAAACTATGATCAAATAAGGCTCTCAGTTAGTATTAAATTTCTCTCGAAGCACATGAAAAACCTGAGCTTTTGTTACACTATACGTTGAAGTCAATGTTACGGATGGATTTGAGATGATTGTTAGCGAGTTCTGGCTGCAGTTGCCAGTTGGGCGCCGGTGGAGAGCTAATTTAAGGGCCTAGCTCAAGATTGTGCGCAGTAAAAGCTCAGTTAGGCTCTAACTCTCAGCTTGGTTGACCTCAGATGAGGGATCAATGCCACGAGAATGGAGGAGAGAGGGCTATATATATGGCCTTGGTTGGGTTCGATCTAATATTTATTGAACTAGTTGATTTGAAAATAGAAATATCTAGTGTAATAATATTTGTCTAGGCACTGTTGAGCTCAACGAGGGCATTGAGCTTAGTGTTAAGTTCGGTTCCAATCAAACTCAAGCTTTGGACCAGCTAGACTTGAGATCGGCCTGTTTAGTTTTCGAACCCGAACAAGCTCAAACTATAACCTCAATCAAATCCAACTAGCCTTCGAGCCTTACCTTTTAGGTGAGGTCTAATTTATTTCCACGACACCAGAGTTACTATCTAAAATAAGTGAACTGAAATCTATCCTTCTTCCTATTCATTATACTGAAGTAATCATTTACTAATTTCTACTCCCTCCGGTCACAAAAAGAAGTCGCCATTAACTTTTCGACACGCCTTTGACCATTCGTTTTATTCAAAAAAGTTATATAAATATTATTTATTTTGTTATGATTTGATTTATTATTAAATGTATTTTAAGTATTACTTATATTTTTACATATTTGAACTAAATTTTTAAATAAGACGAATGGTCAAAGCCGTGTCCAAAAGTCAACGGCGACTTCTTTTTATGACCGGAGGTAGTACATCAATAACAACATCTTCTAATATAAATGATACAAGAACAAAGTAAAACATAATAAAAACAAAAGTAGTGATTGTATTGTCAAAGGAAGTTGAAATAAATAGCTTAGCGGAGATAGTGGTCAATATAGCGGTCATAACAATAGAGGAAATAGTGGTCAATATAGTGGTTATAACGGTCGTAGCAGTGTTCATGGAAATTTCAACTTTTGTGTAGCGTCTTGGGTAAAAAAAAAAAAGCTGTAGTGATGCTATCGCCGAGTAATAACAAGCTATTTAAAAGTTTGAACTAGAGAATTATAAGAATGATGGAAAAAATATGGAATAAGATTTCCCACGAAGTTTTTGCTCAAAATTTTCAGATGTTACAAACGCATGACCGATATGACTTATATCGATCGTGCACATCCGCCTGTGCTGCTACATGCTACGAAATAATGCTATCTCCTCCCTTGCTGTTTTCTGCAGAAAAGGCACAATGCTAGGGTTGTAGGGTTGTTCTGTCGAGTGGGATCGCTCAACTATACGCTGCATTCAACAAAACATCACCCCCACTGCTCATCGACAAGGCCACGGGACAACGGTCTCGCACCTGACACATGCTCTGGACGTCCTGAAGCCCTGTTCCTCTGACGCCAACGACCTGTGTACGACCCCTGTGCGTGACGCGCGTCGGACACCGTTATTCCCCTGTGGCCCAAAGGAAAATTAAGGTCCGGCGAAGAGCAATCAACTCCCCCAGAAAGACAAAAGAGAGAGGCGACTCTGAGCGCGAGTGCTAGGGTTTCCTTCCCCACCGGCGACGACGGCGGTGGCGGCGGCGCCGCTGCCGCTGGGACTTCTCGGGCATCTCCACGTCGGCGCCCTCCCCACACAGGTGGGCAGGCTAGACGTGGCTCCTCCTCCTTCTTTCTCTTCCTTTCTCCACTCCAGCCTCAGATCTGAAGCTCCGGCGGGTCGCCGACGAGGCTCGGGGAGAAGACGGCGCGTTGTTTGTGGGGGAGGGAGGCTGCGGCGGATGGGGGACGGTGTTCCTCCTTCGTCCTCTCCGTTTCCCGGGTTCCGGGGGGCCTCCGTCGCCACCGCAAAGTGGCACGGCGAGCTTCTGCCGGGGATGGCCGCGTTGGCGACGATGGCCAGCGGTGAGGGAGGACTTCGTCCTTCTTCTCGGGTTGCCGTTGGGTGGTCGTCATCTACTCGTCTTCGGCTTCGACGGCTCTGACTGATCTTCCTTGATGATGGTTGGCTGTGTTGGGGAAGATGAAGTTGGATGTATCTTTGTTTTTTTGCTTTCTTCTCCCGCAGCCCATAATAAGGCCCAGGCTCTCCTACAACGGCCATCGTTGGCGGCGGCTGATGGTGGTGGGTGCGGCGGGAGCGGGGAGGCGATCTGCGTTGTCGTTGCTTGGCGTGACGGCGACAAAGGTTGTCGACTTGTCCTTCTTCGCCGGCGCCGGCGTTTTCTTCCGGTTCGGTGTTATACTCGACCTGCAAGGTGCAGCGGCGGTACAACGGCTGGATCGGGTTCCGTCGTTTCCCCGGCGTCGTGGTGGCGTAGGTGGAGCGGCAAGGTTCCTGACGTCGGCGCCGACGTCGAGGGGGTTCCGGGGTGTTCTTCGCCGGGTTGTGGTTTTCTGTTTTTGTTAGGTTTGTGTTGGTCCGCAGATGGTTGGTGGTTGGTGCGGCCACATTCTTAGCAGGGTCTTCGCAATGTCACTTGCTGAGTGCTTAATGCTTCCTAGTGAGCCGAGCTAGTCCTACCATGGTGGTTCATGGGTGCGCCACATCTTCGATAATCCAGAATTGATGCCTGTTGCAGGTTGTGTGTTCTTAGAGTGAGTTTGGAGTGGTCTTGTACTCTCGCTCCTTTTGATTCGTACTGAGTACTTACTGTGAGTCTGGGTCTTCTACACTAGTCCTCCCCCTAGATGTTTTTTCAGAGTTTGTACCTTAGGATTCTTCTGCGGTGTGTGTCTTTGGAGTAATTGTAAGAGTCTGCTTGTAACTTATTCTTTGATGAAATGAAATTTCGACCTTTCTCAAAAAAAAAAAGAAGAAAAATTAAGGTCCCAGTTGAGTTAAATTTTTTTATATTTTACAGATCATTAGTGTAATATTTTGTAATATTTTTTCTAAGCTTTGTGAATTATTTTAATCATACATATAAAAAGTTAGTTCAATTTTGTGTACGTTTTTTTAAAAAGTTCTCAACTTTTTGTTCAACCGAATCAAATCACGAACCAAAAAGGCCTGAGCTGGGGGCGCGTCCATACCGCCGTTGTGTCGACGAGACATTGATCGCAAGATCGTTGCTGCGACTGCACTCGACAGCAGCAACTGAAAGTACACTCATCTCCAGCCCAATTTTTACAGGCCATTTCTACCCTGTGATCGCACGGGGTAAATACGTACGTAGGAATATGCCGGTTGTATCAACAGCAACGGGAGTGGCAGCATCGCAGTCGGTGTTCCCTGGCTGGGCCAACGGAAACGCCCCCATCGCGACGACGATTTGATGGGTAGAAAGGTTGGCCATTAGTGCTGAGACAAGCCAGGTTTTGTCGTTGCAAGCATGGTTAATTACAAGTACTTGTAGACAAAGCAGGGGAAGGTAAGCTGGGGCCAACCTATCCTCGTTCCTCGAATCGGGAACGACCATGAACATTGATTGTATTGTACGTGAGGCATTCCTTGCGCCATGGCGATCTTGCTTCTTCCCTGCATGGAGTTGCATGATAAACAGAGTGTAGTTGGATCTACTCTTACTCTATTGGGTTATGTGTGTGTGGCACGAATCTTAGAGCTGTGTTTCGTCTCTAAACTTTCTCGATGAAAGCTAAGAAGGTTTTAGGAAACTTCTCCGGTGCTTGCGAATAATATGGACCATCCATCCCTTCGGATCGGACGATGCACGGTAATAGGTACAAAGACAAAGGTACAAAGGTATCGACGGAGGTAGACAGGTACAGAGGGTAACCAGGTCATTTCACATCAAATTAATTAGGGGCAAAGCCGTCTTCTCCCTGTCGCTCGCCAGAGATGGTGCTGAACGCACGCCGGAGTGGGCCAGCTCGCCGGCAGCGGCGCGCACGAGCCTGACCACCGCCGCCTCCAAATCCAAGCCCACCTCCTCCTCATCATCATCCGAGAAGCTCCTCGCCGAGGACGACCTGGCCGCCTCCTACATCGTGGTGGCCAACCAGGACTCCGCCTCGGTCACCTCCCGCATCAACCGCCTCGTCCTCTCGGCCGCGCGCAGCATCCTTGCCGGCCGCGGCTTCTCCTTCGCCGTCCCTTCCCGCGCCGCCTCCAACCAGGTCTACCTCCCTGACCTCGACCGCATCGTGCTCCTCCGCCGCGAGTCCGCGAGGCCCTTCGCCAACGTCGCCACCCATCGACAGGGTCTCGGGCATCGAGAGCGACGCGTTGTTCATCCTTCTCGTTGAAATGTTGCCACCCGGTTGTTCTTGCGGCGACGGCGCGACCGAGGTCTTCCTGGACGTCCGCAAGAATGACCTTGGTCACGGGAGAGATAATCAGATCGGATTACCCACTAATCCTCAACTAATTACCCAACTACCACTCGTTACAAATTTTCCACTTCCCTAAATGCCCTTCTATGATCGACGGTCCACGTCGAGATACCTCTAGGTACTTTGCAAACACCGTAGCAAACCCTGTGTCTAGGTGTGTATGTCGTGTACTCGTCGATTCAGAGGCAAGTGGCAGTGTGACACGTCCGTTTTTCTACAGGCGGGCCGATCTTCTTGTCGCCTCGAGGTAACCTTTCCGACTGTAGTTTAGCTCATACTCCGTAGATTATGGAGTAATCGATAAGTCAGAGACTACTCTCCTAGTCAGGAGCTTGTCCATAGCATTTGTAGGAGGTTAGATACGGCCATACGGGCATATTCTAATCACCGTTCTTTGCAAGGGAGATTGCTCATGAGCTATCGAAACTCGAAAGAGCGTCTGACAACTGAGACATCTGTACCGCTCATTTTGTCCTGGCCCATCCAGCTAATAACAGCCTTTGGGCAATTGGGCCTTACAAGGAGGTCCAAGAAGACAAGCCCAAAAGGCTGCAGACTGCCGTGCCGTTGTGCCAAGGACGAGTGGACGACGCCATGCTAGGTACGTTACGGATCCATCGCCATCTTGCAAACCTTGCCCGGTTTACTTCCCAATATCACCATCTTAATTACATGATTTTGAAGTAAGATGAAAAACATTTCTCGAATCCTGCTTTGATTGCTAGTTTTAAATTTTGGAAGACAATAATTGAAGTGTTAAACGTTTAGTTTGAGCAGATCGATAATTGTGTATAGTTTAGGGGCGCAGAAAAAAAAAGTACAAGTGAGTTGCCCATCTTTTCTCATTAGTTTAAATTTTTGGATGAATTTGTGGTGCACAAAACGGTATCAGAGCTATCTCAAGTTCGAGTCATGTATCTACTTTCTATTACACGTGTTTGAAATCTGAGGTAGCCTCTATACAAGGTGAGTGTTGCCTCCACGCAACAGAGAGTGTTGTACGTACAAGTAAATTGCCCAATGTTGAATGTACAAGTAAATTGTCCACCTTTCCCCATCAGTTTAGATTTTTTGGTGAATTGGTTGGTGGGTTAATCAATGCAACTTAATAAGGCCCTACAACTAAAGGTCTTAGGTTTGAGTCTTGGTAGACGCAATTATATCCGCTCCTGTTCCATACGTTTAAGGCACGGGGGAGCCTCCCTGTGAGGGGAAGTAAGTGAATTTCCCACTTTGGCTTTTGGAGGATTGAGGGAGCCTACACGTGATATGAGTGTTGGAAGTATGTAAATGAATTGTTCGCTTTGGTTTTTGGATGAACTAGTTGGTGAATGAAATTTAATATGGTCTAGGTCCTATGTTCGAGACACGTTCCCTTTGAGTTCATATCAAGTTTGGTCTAGGTCCTATGTTCGAGACACACATAGTGCATTATGAAAAAAAATATTTACGATCCCCTTTGAGTTCATATCAAATTCGGCCTGACATATTCATTCAGGAGTCGTGATCGGTGTTTTAAATCTCCGGCTACGGCATTTAGCGCTTGGCTTCTCCAAGCTAGCTATAGCCGGCTAAATGACTCTATAGCTCGCTACAGCCGACTTTTTTCAATAGCTACACCCTGCTCAAACCGCTATAGTCCGCTATAGCGTCCGCTATAGCCGGAGATTTAAAACCTTGGTCGTGATATGGGCCACGCAGATGGGCCTGGTCCAGCTATCATTTACTTACTATCTATTAGTTTCTATGTATTAGTTTCGTTTAATTGTTATCTTGGAGGTTAAGGCGTAAGCCACACCTGTATATATGGGACAACCGGCCTAATTGAGGCTAAGCAATAAAGATATTCTTAGTTTATTGCCTCTCTAATTCTCTCTTCCTCTTCTGCACCATCAACTATTTTCCCTTGTGTTACAACCGCCGTCCCACAAACCCTAGCAGGTCGAGGTACCTTTGTGCCACTGCCCCGCTTATGAAACCCTAGCACCTAAAACAACTTGATATCAAGCTCAATCGATGCAATCATGTCCAACAGCGGTGATGGTTCTGACCCCTCTCCTAGCCAGATCACTGCCGCATTGAACGATCTTGCCAAGAAGATGGGGGAGGAGTTCACAAATAGTAACGGGAGGATCGCTAACCTCCAAGAGACCATGGATGAGCATGCAACGCAACTGGTCACGCTAAACACAAGACTGGACTGCCATGACAACTAGATCACAATCCTGGAAGACCCAGACGGTGTGCTAGCTCGCCGTAAGGGCAAGGAATAGCAACGATAAGGGCTAAACCATGATCAAGAGGATCTAGGGTCTGAGTCTTCCATACCTTTGCATTGTATTTTCCACGTACGATGGCACAATCGATATGCTTGCATGGCTCAACCGATGCGATCGTTTTTTTGGGCGCAGCGCACGTCGGCATCGGAGAAGGCGATGATTGTAGAGTATCATCTTATTGACGACGCTCAAGAATGGTACACTATGGTTGAAGAGGAGGAAACCGGCCCCAATTGGAGCAGTTTTAAAGACCTGCTGTATCTCTATTCCCCTGCGCAATGCAATAAACTGAAGTAACTCAAGAATGGGAACACAGCCGGAATCCGTTGCCGACTACCAGGCCAAGTTCCAAGCGCTCTTGCCTCGCGCTGAACTACCAAGAGATCTCCATATTTAGATGTTCATTGCAGGCCTAGTTATGGAGAGCCAAATATACATGTGTTTCAATCTTAGAAAAAACTAAAAGTTTATTTAACAGTCGACTGAAATTCAGTCGATCTCAATGCCGTCGGATGCGTCGATGTGTGTGTTGTAATTTCATGCGCGGAGATTGGATGGGGGTGTTAACATACATTTCAAACAATCGACTGAAACTTCAGTCGACTGATTATACAGTCTCTAAAGAAAAAATTGATGCCTTCAAATTCAAGCCTGTTTGAATCCGTCTTATCTTGTTATTTGTCAGTTGAACTCAATCGACTTAATGAACGCCATGCTCTTCAACCTCAACAGCTCAGCGCTGACACAAAACGGGCGGTTGATTCACGCTACTTCGTTTTTTTTTTTTTAGAACACACGCTACTTCGTTATTCGAGTGTTTCACGACGGTTCAAAGCGAATCAGAGACCGGAAGTTCCCGTTTAAAAGTCCGGTTCACGATGGCCTTTCATACAGTACATAGCCGAACAATTTATTTTCCCATTTCCTTTTTTCAAGCTTGAATATTTTTCCCATCTGTATCTTAAAAATCACACAGCTATTAGAAGCCCCAGCTGTGCCTTTTGGATGGGCAACAGCTGAACAGCTGAATATGTCTCAATAGAGCATCTCGCTTTGGAACGGCCATATGGGATATGGCCGGCTTTCCCACTACACCTCTCTCTTCAGTTCTTTGCTTTGTGAACTAGGGAAGAAACGGTAGGTGGTGCATTTTCTTGATATATAAAAAAGCATATGCTTTCCGGCCTCTGATTGACAGTGTGCTGATCCAAACACGTCTGCTCTTTTGCCACTCGTCTTCTGTTGCTTTGGGGCGCAGTTGGAACTTGGAAAGAACGACGTCTCTCACCGTCACCTCACCCCCACACCACTTTGTGTTTTTGACGTGTTTTACAATGACTTTGGCCTCTCGATCTCTCGCTCATCTCTTGCGTTGCGTGTTGCTCACCAGGAACCGATCCGACGACGGAAGCTAGCCTCTTCCCGGGTTAATTAGCCTTCGAGACGCGCGCAGGAGCGAAAGACCTTTCGATTCTTGCTTTCGAGTAACCAGAATGCGTTGCAATTCCAAACCCCGTCCTGTCACGCGCGTAGATATTAGCGTGACACACGCTGACAGCAACGCGCACCGAACACAGTAGCCACATCCGCATGGGCGTTCCGTTCGACGACCCAACCCATTCCAACCGGGCCGACCAAACGGCCCGTGGCACGTACTCGTAGGCCTATTTATGGGTGTTTTATATAAGTCAGCATCGGTTAGGGTATTTTCAATGCCATCTCCATATATCCCTATCTTATCATTAAACCTCGTGCATGCATAATTGTTGTCGTCGCCATCTTTTTATTCGAGAATTATGTCACTGAGATTTAGGACAACAGACAAGCTAGAGGAGGATATAAAAGGTAAGAACTGTGGAAACAGTCGACAACGCTGCCCCGAGCGTTGGCGTCAGAGAGCTCCTGCGATAGCACGATCGCTGTGGCTAGGAAGTAGTCCGTAGGCGAGGCTATCCATGATAGGGTCCATGAAAGCGGCTCTACATGGCTAGAGTTCAAGATGGAACCGATATGTAATTTATGTGACCCAGGGCACCGCCCCGCCCTGCCTCACCCCATCCCGCTGATGTGCATATAATTTATGTGACCCATTCCGTCCCACCGGTGCCCCGACAGAGCACCGACCAGCACCGACCCGATTGGGTTCAATAAGGCAAGCACATCGACCTAGGGTTACAGTGGATAGGAGGGAGGGGCCGAGGCTCGAGGGCGAGGCTACCTGTGATGTTGTGCATTAGTGCAAAGGAGGCCAACACTTTGGTGCCGGCGCCCCGTGTTCGAGCACTGTCTAGGAGGCGTCCGACTCCTTGTGGGAGCAACGCAGGGGCGATGGCTCGCCAGCGGTCGTCGCCGTGGCTGGAGCTGGAGCCGTCACAGTGGTCGAGGTTGTGGAGCCGTGACCGTAGCCGTGACCGTGGCTGTGGCCATAGTCATGGTCGGGGTTGTGTTGCGTGGCGCTTTCGGCCGTGGTCATAGTCGTTGCTAATGGAGAATTTAGGGGCCGACAGCGGCTGCTAACCCAGTGGAGGCTAAACCTACTATGGCGGCTGGGGGGTGAGGAATGAGTATTGGGAATGAGTATTATTGGTTGTCTAGGGTTAGTGGATGATTTTATACCGATGGATGCTAATCCAATGGATCTGAACTGCTGCCCACTAATTGTATTATATACCTGAGGCGGGTACAGGAGAAATGCGAACCCGACCCACCTCAACCGTTGCCCCGATCCGACTCTTGCCCCGATGGAAAAAAGGAAAACTAACCCGGGTCGGGAAGAGACCGGAAGGATTGCATTGAAATCTAGAACTCTACACATAGCGAACCACTAGGTGGGCTATCAGTTTGATGGGTTTCAACCCAACCCACCCGTTGCTTAGCAACCCATTCCAACCCATTAACCAAGTTTATACGCGGTTTGTTGTGGCTGGTTCGGGTGGGTTGGATGAATTCACCGAACCATGAACAGCCCTCACATAGCGCGCCTTAAAATTTACTCTTACGTGACAGCAGCTTGATTTTGCCTCGTCGGCCGCGACCTCGCCACGAGCCTCGACTGCTTGCGGCTGAAGGCTTCGGCGATGGGCGCGGCGATAGTTGCCGCGGCCGTGGCGGCGACGGTGCTCATCGTCCTCTCGACGGCGGCGCCGTTCCCGTCCGGCTCGCCGGCGCCGCCGTTGCCGAGCCCGTGGTCAGGGTTCCAAAACCTTTCGGGGTGCCACATGGGCGAGCAGCGGGAGGGCCTCGCGAAGCTCAAGGACTACCTGAGTCACTTCGGGTACCTCCCACCGGCGCCGTCCTCGTCGCCGTTCGGCGACGCGTTCGACGCCGACCTGGAGGCGGCCGTCGCCACGTACCAGCGCAACTTCGGCCTCAACGCGACGGGGGCCCTGGACCCCTCCACCGTCGCGCAGATGGTCGCGCCGCGCTGCGGCGTCGCCGATGTCATCAACGGGACGTCCACCATGGACAGGAGCAACTCCTCGGCGGCCGCCGGAGGCGGCCGACACCTGTACACCTACTTCCCCGGCGGGCCGACATGGCCGCCGTTCCGGCGAGACCTCCGGTACGCGATCACCGCGACCTCGACGGCGCCCATCGACCGCGCGACGCTGAGCGCTGTCTTCGCTCGCGCCTTCGCGAGATGGTCGGATGCCACGCGGCTGCGGTTCGCGGAGACCTCGTCGGCGTCGGACGCCGACATCACCATCGGCTTCTACGCCGGGGCGCACGGCGACGGCGAGGCGTTCGACGGGCCGCTGGGCACGCTGGCGCACGCGTTCTCGCCGACGGACGGGCGGTTCCACCTGGACGCGGCAGAGGCGTGGGTCGTTGGCGGCGACATGGCGGCGGACGCCTCCGGCGCCGCCGCCGTCGACCTGGAGTCTGTGGCGGTGCACGAGATCGGGCACCTGTTGGGGCTCGGCCACTCGTCGGTGCCCGGCGCCATCATGTACCCGACGATCCGGACGGGCACGAGGAAGGTGGAGCTGGGGCCCGACGACGTGCGGGGCATACAGAGCCTGTACGGGACCAATCCAAACTTCAAGGGCGTGTCGCCGACGTCGCCGGCGACGAGCAGCCGTGACATGGACAGCAGCGAGGTCGCGGGCTTGCGGCCGGGGAGCGCGTCCGCCGCTGTGATTGTGGCGGGTGGCCTGCTGCTAGCGATGTTGACTGCCTAATCCTTGAGGTTGCCGCGCTCCGTGCCGTCACCTCCATCTGTCCTTCCATCTCTTCCTCGATTGATTATTAATTTTTGGATGGATTCTTCTGTACATTACTAATGTATAATAATACTACAGTACTCCCTCCATTTTTTTTATTTGACGCTTTTGACTTTTTGATACGTCTTTGTATTCTGCCTTATTCAAAAATTTTACGCAGATGTAAAAAGTAAGACATATTTAAAGATTCTATTGATAAAACAAATCACAACAAAATAAATGATATTTACAAAAATAATTTGAATAAGACGAATGGTCAAAGGCGTGTCAAAAAGTCAAAAGCGTCAAAAAAAAAAAAAGAGGTAGTACATATTTTCGTGCATGGATCATATGTAATATGCTTCTCTTGGCAAACCCACCTCTTGCTTTATCTACTGTCTCTCTTTAGACTTTGTTTTATGCTATATCCTTGTATGACTCTTTTATGACCTAACACTATCCGTAAAAGAGAGCGACAACAGGGTAGGCGACTGCCCTCGTACGCGCGTCCCTCGGGCTCAGCTATCGGTGAGGTGCGGACGAGGCGCAGACGACTGCCTTTATGGAAAGTCGTTCATAAAAAGATCATAAAAGTGTATAACATTCAGAGGATTTTGCATATTTGCTACATAGTTGAGAGACGTTGTATATATGTTCCGTAGTTGTTTGCCTTCTAGCAAATATGTCATACTTCAAAATTTTGAGCAAGATATTCTAGTTTTGATAGGTAACAAAACTTCTATGTCCCTCCTGTTTGTGGGTAAGGTTAGTGCACGTTTCAGCAACAAGCGTGCACGTTTCAGCATGACATGAAATTTACCATGTTTCGCCATGTTCGTACATAAAATTCACATTTCAGCATTAATCACAATAAAATTCCATAAAAAGACATCACATAACGCCCTCCAGGATCATGGCTGCCGGAGATGGAGGAGAGGAGCATAAAGGTCTTTTTACCAATCCAAATTTGTCAAATTTGCTCAAATATTTGAAATGGGGTATATTTGCTATGAGTTAACCAACTATGGGTAAATATGCATTGCCTCTCAACTTTGAGGCATATATGCAAGTCCCTCCCAACTATGGGACAAATATGTAAATTTCTCTAACGTTTAAGCAATAAACATGCCCTTAGGACACTCTTGTGATGGTATCCGTATCACAAACCAACTCAAGCATGCAATGCCATGCAGAAACAACAATAGGATAAACTTTGCAATACATATTATCATACAATTTTTTTTTACAAAATTGCAAAATATGAGTTGACTGCAACTGGATCTTAGTTGATTCCTGCCACCTTTTGATTGGCTTTGTGTTGTAGTCTTTCCTGGCATCTAAAAACCTAACGCTTTGTATTTTTAGCCAAAACAACTAAAAATTATAATCTAAAAAACTTATAACCCTTTGAGATAGGTCTTGTGGAGTACACAAACTTATATATTAAAAATATTTAGGAACTCTGAGAAGAACACCACTTAAAACCTCACAAAAAAGACTACAAAGTGGAGTGCACTGTTTGACTTGTACAAAAACAAATGAAAAAAATTTTAATTTTAATTTAACCTGTAAATAATTGAGGCACACTTGTTTAGAGCATGTAGTCCATCATGCCATGCTCTCAAAAAAAGTCCATCATGCCATAGTGGCGGTGGCGCATAGAGGCGTTGCCTCAACCGTGATTATTATTGACCCATTATTAGGGGTGGCGGGTAGGGTGTGCCATTTTGACAATGAGTCCAACAATTATTATGAGGAGGAGGGTGGGGTAGAGGCGAATCCTGGGGAAATATAGCCTTTAGAGACAAGGAAGACGGGTGAGGTAGGGGTATTCACCGGAGATGACGAACAAAACACGAGCGTCACCGGAAGGAGGTGGAATTAGTGGATGCAAAAACACATGTTGACAATAAGAGGATCTTCGATGTTGGTTTTTCATCCAAGGGCCAAAAAAATTGACCGAGATCCTAATTTCTAGTTGATTGACGATTAGTTAGTCATTTATAATTCTCTCTCTTTCTATGTTTTCTCTCGATAGAAATAACATTTCGCTCTCAATTGTTTGTTTAATTTGCCTTGTTTCACATAGAAACCATTTCTTACATATGAAATAACCATGACCTTTTTTTAGTTTTGGGCATCCATAATAATTAGAGGCAATGTTGTTTCTAATGTGGGACCCACAATTGACTTGCATCCAAATTGGGATCCACAAATGACTTCAAAGGCTTAGAGCCTCTTCGCGTAATAGTTAAAAGATAATATTGCCTATAAGCTACCACCCACTACATGTCCTAGTCATAGCTAGACACCATCGGTGTCTCGAGAAGGAAGGCACTTAGAGGCAAAGGCCCATTGTATGAATCACCCATTATATTTTACAAATAAAGAGTGACATAAAACCATCCACATTTGGAAGGCTGTTTTTGAGTCCTCTCTCATTCTTAGATGTAGTCTTGAAGGCTAAAAATTATTGTGCAACTCCTATAAGTTGTCTAAGCTAGATTTTTTGTCTATGATAAGTAACACCTAAGTTCAGAGACAATATTGTTTCTAACCATGCATAAAGACACGACTGGTTCCACCTTACATGTAACACACTAACATTGTAACAGCCAACTGGCTTACAGACGTTCCACCTTTGGCTTAGAGGCTACACTGTAACTGCTATGATCCTCTATACATCGTCAGGCTGGCTTGCCATCCAGACGCTGAGTCGCTGACCATACCAAAATCAGGATAATACAAGCGGCGGACAGTCGGACACGTGGTTAGTCAGGGTCAAACCAGTGACAGCGTCCCAGCGTTTATCCTGTCCGGGGCAGAAATTTCCAAGTCATCGGAAGCTTCTATGCTTGGCTTCGTTAGGTCGGCCGCCCCTCCATTTGGTCCACGCATGCATTAACATATTACTCGTAATTCTCATGACTTTCTCGTTCGAAATTCTCAAGGACTGCACGTTACTACATGGCGGAGTAATCGTTGTCGTTGTTGTTGTCAGCGCTTACGGAAACATCGCGTCACGTCCATCGAAAAAGATGCACCCCGTGCAGGTGCAAAAATACAATGCTGTCACTGTACATGATGATCTGGATGATTAGGTACAGGCGTAAAGCTATCCCAACCACCTAACGTCGACGAACCTTTCATTCACGCGTTGCTCTTGTCGATGTATACCTGATTAGCAAGCCAAGCTTGTTCAGAATCTTTCCTCTCAAAACGACGATTCCAAGATCAGCATTGGAAGGCAGGGCACGATGCTCTCCGTCTCGGTTTAAACCGTTTAAGACAAGGTTAATTGGATTAGATAATTAGCTTAATATAGCTAGGCTATCTTAACTCTTTTTTGTGCTTGGCATGCTAGGCTAACACGTTTTTTAACCAAGTTGGCTGATCTTGAGCTAGCAGATTTTTGTCCTTTGGACTTTAAAAGTTAAATGATACTCTTTTGAATACTCTTAACTTTTTTTATGTTATTTCTCAAAAACTTAATATCACAAGGTAAACAATCTCTCAATTATCAATTTTAATCAAAACGGTTAAAGTATACAATTTATATAATTTTTAGTATTGAACATATCCTTTATCCCTCAGCCAAACACGCCTTATTTTTTAAAATAATCAAAGGAATCAAACCTCCCTTCCTTGAAGAAATCAAATTAGACGACCGGTTTTCCCCTCTGCGGAATAGAAATCGGAAAGTCACATTCTAGAGATCACCCATGCGGACCGTCTCGTCGGGGGCTCAGGGCCAATGGGATTCCCAGCCGCGGCGGCCCAGACAGTCACCGACATGTGGGGCCAGAGCTCCCAGCCTCCCCTGTCCCCCCGGTCAAATCCGGCATGCAGCTGCGCGCCGCGAGCAAGAAACAAAACACGCGACCACCGAACTCCGGACATTTCCAGGCTCGCAAATGGCAACGACGATGCTTCTTCTGTAGATTAAACAAATTCTTCTCTTGTTTAATCGGCGAGGCGGCCGCCTATATAAGCTGAGTAGTAGCTACCACCGCCTTCGAGCGGAGGTCGAGGCCTCGACAACGGCGAGAAAGAGGCGCGGGCTTCCTTGATCCCCTCTTCGTTTCGTCCATGGAGCGCGGCAGCTCGTTCGGGACGTCGTGGGCAGACCAGTGGGACTACGGCAGCGACCCGAGCCCTCGGGCGCGGCGGGACGGCGGCGGCGGCGGCAAGAAGCAGAGCGGCGTGGAGAAGACGAAGGCGGCGGCGGCGACGGGGTTTAAGAAGGTGAAGGAGGGCACGGCGCACGGGTTCCAGTGGATCAAGGACAAGTGCCAGAAGAAGAACGGCGGCGGCGGCGGCGGCGGCGGCAAGGGGCAGGGCCAGCGCGCCGACGAGGAGTCGGGGATAGCTGGGTACTAGGCCCCCCTGTTTCTGCGGGCGCAGGGTTCATCGATTTATAGGCGATTAGCTGATGCTGTTTGCTTAATTACTGTGTCGTTTGCGTCTGTATAGTTTTGTCCGACAGATTCGTGTAGATGGAAGTCTGGATATTTGCTATTGATTTGTTGTTTGCTTCGGACTCTCGTTTATAATCTGACAAAGTTTTGATCTCGGTTACCTCTTTTACTCTTTATGCACCGATGCGCATAAGATGGCGTCCTGATAATTTCATTCCATTGTTTTTCTTTCTTCGAGGCATGTTTGCCAAGAAATTGCAAGATAGACCGGCCTGTTCTGTCTATTTTTTTGCCCTTAAATTACTTGATTGCCTTTTTTAACAGACTTTTTTACATTGTCCTCATCACCTCATGTAATTTTTGAAAGGGCAGGAGGACTGCCATTCATTAAATAGGAAGAAGTTACAAAGAATTTTGGGGGGGTTAAACAAGCCCTTCCCCCCCGTAGGGCTTACAGGCTCTTAAGGGATTACAAAATTGGCACCGGCGGCCACCCAAAGCCGCAACTCATCGAGGAGAAGGCGCAGAAGAAGGCAGTGCGTCGCTCCAATTCTCAAGATCCGGTTGTTGCGCTCAAGCCACAAAGAGATAATGCAATGACGATGGAAAGTATAGAGCGCGGCGAGGTTGGAGATGCCACGTCAAGTTCCCACCATAACTACAAGTGATCGGAGGAACGCCAGCTAGCCGGGTCGAGGTGGCAGGCCTGTGGTCGTGGCGAACCGACCAGTGGCGGAGTCAAGTCGACCGAATGAAGAGGTGTTCGGTGTTCTGTGTTCTGTTGCAAAGTTTGCAAAAATAGTCATTAGGCTATTACGCAATAAGGCCACCGTCTGCACTCGTGACCGCAGAAGGAGCCAACAAAAGAATTTGCACTTCGACGGGGCCCAGGCTTTCCAGATGCTGTGAAGGACGGGCACCGGGCGTCGCCCAACAAATTGGAGGTCGTAAGCCGACTTGACCGTGAAAGCGCCATTATTTGAGAAACGCCAAGAGATGGAGTCCTCGTCCGTCGCGTCGAGCTGTACCTCTACCTCGCTTAGCCGGAGCAGGAGAAGGATAAGCTGGCGGATCAACCCGGTGCTGAGATGTTGACCAAGGTCGGTTAACCAGTTGTTGTTCTGGAGGGCTTCCCTGACTAGGCAACCCTTTCTGGCGGAGATCTCAAAGAGCTGAGGCGCGATTTCCTTTGGCGAGGAACCATTTAGCCAACGATCTTCCCAGAAGAATAGGGAGGCGCCGTTGCGGAGGGTGAAGGAACAACCCAAACGCAGTAAGTCGTAATCTGCTGGGGGCGGGATGTCGCAGAGTTCAGTCTAGGAGCGGCGAGGAGAAGTCCTGTTCAGCCAAAGCCAGCGCAGCCGGAGGGCACGGGCGAAGCAGGAAAGGTTGAGGACTCCTAGCCCACCCAGCCTGGCCGGGGAGCAAACCGTGTCCCGCTTAACTCTCGGGGTGCCAGTTCACGAACCGCCCAGAGCCAAGCTCTTCGATCCGATCAATTTTCTTTAGAACAGAGGTCGGGGGTTGATGACCGAGGCAAAGGCGGAGCGCGCGCTTCACGCCGCCGGAGCAGGCGCGGCGGCGGCGCGGCGTTCTTCTGGCAGCGCGGCGATTCAGCGCTGCCGAGGCATTCCCACGGGACATCCATGCCCGTGGCCAGCCCGCTGCCGTCCGCTTCCGTGTGCTTGTCCTCATCGAGGGCCTTCTCGCCACCTGTCTCGCGGAGGTGGTCGATCGCTCTCGCTCGCCGGCCGGCGCGTCGATGTCGTCGAAGATGCGACTCGCCTCGCGACCGACACCACTGCGTCCGGCGTGGGTCCGACCCGTGACCCGCCGCCATCCCACTTGAAGCCGAGCTCGAGCTCGCCGAGCCTTTGCTTTACATGGAGCCATTGCGCCGGTGATCATGGGCGTCGCGCCAGGCACGGCGCGCTTCGCCCCCCCCGCCCGCCTCGCTCCACCCGGGCCATCCTCCACGCCACCTACGCCCAAGATCTTCGTCGCACGCGCGCGTTAGCGGACTCACGCCCGGTGTCCCCACACGGGCCTTCGGCTACCTGAGACCCGTCGCTTCAGCCTTCACCGACGTGCCGTCGCCGCGAAAGTTTTTTCGAGCCGCGCCGTCGTCGAGACAATGACGACGCCAACGGCGACGACGAAGAGGGCTATCCGCACGCCCGCGACGTCGCCTCCCGCTTGCGGCATCGCCTGGGCAAGGCCCCCGCACCCTCCGACCCCTCCGGTCTCGGTGGGGCTCGCCACCGCTCGCGCTCGCCGCCTAAGCACCATGGCCGTTCGGCCTCCTCCTCCGGCGCGCCTCATCCGCGGTGGTCAAGCTCCTCCCGCCACGCTCTTCTCCTCGCCGCTTCGTCCGTCCATTTCCCCACTCGCCAACGAACACGCTGCGCAATGCTCCGCGCTACCTCGCCGCTTCGCCGGCCCATGGCGCCGCCGCTTCGCCGCCGCCGGTCACGTTTTCCAGCGGCGCGTGAGGCCTCTGCCGCTGGCAGCCAGCGGTCGGCCACGACTGGTCGTCGCCGACGCTGCACTACAGCTGGGCCCACCTCCCGCCTGCGGTTGCTATCCCAACGGCATTTCGATGGGGTCCACCGCCGGAGGGGGCGATTCAAACGCGCCCGCCCTCCCTCTCTCTCGTGCGCCTCGCGTCGCTTCATGATGGCCTCGCACACACACCGCCTCGCCGCTCCGTCGGCCGCCTCGCCCGCTCCTCAGGCCGCCTTTACACTGGCCGGGCCGCTCTGCCTCAAGCTTCGCCACTGGCAGGCGGCGCGCCCTCTCCCTTGGGCTTTCAGTGGCCTCCCTCTGCGTCTCCCCCCACTTCAGCGCCCTACCAAAGATGGCCTAATGTCGACCTTTGTGCTGTGCTCTGGCAAGCACACCTTCGGTGGATCCCTCATTGGACCCCATGCTCCTCGAGGCGGACCTACCAACCCCCACTCCAGCTACCGCCTTCATCTCCAGAGCCACGCTCCCTACCCCCGCTCCACTGCTCGCCTCGCTACCTTCTCGCAGACCAGTGGCCGCCTCTAAGCGCCCAGAAGGCAGTGCCGGCCTCGGAGGCGCCCCTCGCCTGGGGCTCTTCCTCCGTCCGGCGATCCAGAGGCGCAGGCGTTCTTGCCCGCAGGATGGGCATTGCACCAGCCCCGTTGGCGAGCGACCTCGTCGCCCAGCTTCAGGCCCTCTTCTCCCAAGACGCTTAGACGACAAGACTCGCCACTGTCGGCCGACTTCGTGGGCTGTCTCACTGCCTCGACCTCGCTTCGCTTAGCGGGACTTGGGTGAGGAGGCGGCTACGCTTAGTCACGCACTGCTCACCCATCTGTGTTTCGCCGCCTCGATGATTAGTCCATCTAGCTTCGTCTCCCGCCTCCCACCTATGTGTGGGCCTGCTTTTGTGTCGCCGCCTGCGTGTGGCTTGCGTGTTCGTCTTGTTTCTGGGTCGTCACCTGCGAGTGGCCCTGTGTCCGTGTCACCGCCTGCGTGCGGCTATCGTCTTCGTTTTGGCTCCTGGGTGCCACCTGCGTGTGGTAGTCGTCTTAGCTTTTCAACTGCCTGTCCGTTGTTCCCGCCTGCGCGCGGTTCGTTGTTTTGCGTCAGTCTCTTTTTAACCACCAGGTCCAGTGTCTCTGAAAGTGTTCCCCCATGAAGATTCTCTGCTGGAATGCCCGTGGTCTCAACTCTGCCGCCAAAAGGGATGTTGTTGCCACTTTGGTTCGGGACAATTCCCCTTCCATCCTTGCGATCCAAGAATCCAAGCTCTCCAACCCCTGCCACCAAACCCTCATGGAGATCTGCGGGCACCGCCTGCGTAGCTACCTGCAACTACCGGCAATCGGCACTAGGGGAGGCATCCTCCTCTTCTGGGATGACTCCTTGCTCCAGCTCTCCGACCCGCTCATTCTCCGCCATTCCATCTCCGCCCGGGTCACTCTTGCCGACGGCACCACCAGTTGGGCCATCTCCTCCGTCTACGGCCCCACCGCCGACACCGACAAAGAAGCCTTCTTGCTTGAGTTAGGGACGGTGGCACACCATTTCGCCTGCCCCTGGCTCATCTTGGGCGATTTCAACCTCATCTACAGGGCCGCGGACAAAATCAACCTCAACCTGAACCGTCGTCTCATGAGTCGCTTCCGCACCGCCCTTGATGCCGCGCAACTCAAGGAAATCCACCTATCCGGGAGGAGGTTCACCTGGAGCAACGAGCAGGCAAACCCGACCCTGGTCAAGCTGGACAGGGCCTTCTGCAACACTGACTGGGAGCTGATTTTCCCCTCCTGCTCCCTACTCCCGCTCTCTTCTTCAGCTTCCGACCACTCGCCCCTTTTGCTTACCGCTGAGCGGGCACCCCGTCCGCCCAGGCGCTTCCGCCTTGAATCCTTCTGGCTAAAGATGCCAGGCTTCTCTGAGGTCGTTCAGCAAGCCTGGAGCCAGCAAAGCAGCGACACACCTTCCCATCCACTCCTTCGCTTCAAATACAAACTTTCCAAAACGGCCCTAGCCCTGAAGGCTTGGAGCCGTTCCCACATCGGTGACTCCAAGCTGCAGCTTGCTATTGCCTCTGAAGTTATCCGTCTGTTCGACGTGGCCATGGAGTCACGCGCTCTATCCCAACAGGAGCTCGCTCTCCGGCGCAACCTTAAGCTTCGTATTCTCGGTCTCAGCGCTATAGTGAAGATGATGTGGAAGCAACGGTCCAGACTTAGCTGGCTCAAGTTGGGGGATGCAAATACCCGCTACTTCCACCTAAAAGCAAATGGCAGGAGCCGTAAAAACCATATCCACTCTCTGCTTGATTCCTCTGGAGCGCACACTGAATTCGAGGAAAAGGCGGTTGTCCTATTCCGGCACTTCGATTCCATTTTCGGTACCGAGGCGGCCCATAACCCCATTGGCCCTGGGAGATCTTTCAACTGGGAGTTCCTTGGCCTTCCCTCCCTGGACTTATCCGCCCTTGAGGAACCACTCAGCCTACAGGAGCTGCACAATGTTGTGCTCTCCCTGCCATCCGACAAGGCTCCAGGCCCCGACGGTTTCACGTGGGACTTCTACAAAGCTTGCTGGGAATTTATCTCGACCGACCTCCTTCAGGCCCTGCAATGCCTCTTCAACCTGGATCCCACCGGGCTCCGGTCTCTCAATTGTGCCCACATCATCCTACTTCCCAAGAAGGACTCCCCGACCTGCGCTTCTGACTACCGCCCCATCAGCCTTATCCATAGCCTGGGCAAACTTTTCACCAAAATTCTCTCTACCAGGCTGGCCCCCTTTATGGACGACCTCATTTCACCCTGCCAGAGTGCTTTCATCAAGAAGCGCCACATCCAAGACAACTTTCTACTGGTTCAAGGGTGTTCCAAGTCTCTCCACCGCTCCGCCACCCCCGCGCTATTTTTCAAGCTTGACCTCGAAAAAGCCTTCGACTCGGTTTCTTGGGCATATCTCCTTCAAAACCTGCGAGCCCGTGGGTTCGGCCACCGTTGGTGTGATTGGATCGCACTATCACTCTCTACCTCTTCCTCAAAGGTCTTGCTCAACGGCTGCCCCACTAACACCATCCATCACTCAAAGGGTCTAAGGCAAGGGGACTCCCTGTCCCCCTTCCTCTTTGACCTCGCCATTGAGCCCCTAGTTCAGCTTATCCGGCTAGCCTCTGAGGGAGGTCCCTTCGATCCCATCCCTGGCTTACAGGGCAAACCCAGGATCTCTCTTTTCGCTGACGACGCAGGAATTTTCTTAAACCCAGTCAGGTCTGAGGTTTCAGCCTTGGCTCTCATCCTCCAAGAATTCGGGAAAATCACGGGCCTGCGAACCAACTTCACCAAGTCTCAGGTCGTCCCCATCAGATGCGATGGCCTGAACCTCGACGACATCCTTCAGGACTTCCCAGCAATCAAATCCTCCTTCCCAATCAAATACCTGGGTATCCCACTATCCGTCAGAAAACTCAGGCATGTCCACTTCCAGCCGCTCATTGACAAGGTGGCCAATCGGTTATCAGGGTGGCGGGGACCTCTAATGTCTAAGGGTGGGAGGCTGACACTACTCAAAGCGGTCCTTACAGCTCTACCGACTTACACCCTTTCGGTCACCTCATGTAATTTTAAGTCACGGTATATAAATCTGGTCGGTTATTAGTTTCAAGGTTTTTAAAGTAATTAGCTTCGTAGTAATTAGTCGGAACGACAAGAAGCTCAAAAACCATCGGACACAGAGGGCAGGTTGCTGCTTAGAATCCGCAGGGGAAACTATTAAATAAAATAGAGGGTGCAGAAATACAACATGGATATTCGGGCGGCGGAAAGAATTTTTTAAATCATAGTGTAAAGTGTAACCTTTCTAGAAGAATGGACAAAGCGTGTAGTGAATAGTGTTATAAAGCGTGCATTTAGATTGTGAGGGTGAAGATGCTTATCCTAAGTGAACATTGTTAAGAAACCCATCCCAGCCGCCGCCGGCCTTGGGCCTGGGGGTGGGGCCCACGTGGTGGACCAAACCGAAACCCTAGCCGTCAAGCATAAATAGAAGAGGATCCCATCTATTATGTATCCATGAGAAAGCAATAAAGAATCCTTCCTCTCCTACATCTCTGTGTTCATCTGTGATTGTTCTTCGTCGTCTACGATCTACGCACTGCTAGGCAACCTCGGACTACACTCGGTAGTGTTGTTGTCTAACAAACATTAGCTTTTTTTGTGATAAGAGTGTCTTCAGAAATCTTTTAGAGTGTAGTGTAAAATGTGAACAAATTTTAGAGTGATAAATAAAATGGATAGTGTGTTGGAAATGGTGTTATGGAGTAATGACTTGAAGCATATGCTTGGGATGCTCTTAGCCGGTCATGAGACCAATAAGGAATTAAAATTGGTGGGGCTGAAACATATAACCACCTCACCTCTCAATTCCTTGTATAGCCGTTCGAGAGAGCGATCCCTTTTCTCTCATCAATTCCCCGCCAATCACCACCTCTACTCTTTCCACTATAGATCCAAGGGTTTGATCTAGCAACTCCCTCCGATGGACGCACCCTCTATTATCGTCTCCTACCATCACTCGTTGATTGTTGGTTACCCCCTCCGTGCGCACGAGCATGCTCAGTCTACTTTTGCTTCTGCAAAATATATTGTTGACTCTTTTGAAACATTTTATCTTTTTTGCGAATGTACCCTATTTGTTTTTGTGAAACATTGTGTTTGTCTTTTGGAAAACATCTCGTTTTGCTCTTTCGGAATATTAACCTTCAATGTTTCAGTGCCCTAATTCAACATTTTTAGTAGTTACTTTTCAATCTAATGTTTTAATGTTTTAACTTGAATGCTCCGACATTGTCTAAAATATGTTTTAGTGAATTAATTGAAATGTTTTAGCAAATTATTTTCAATGTTTTTGTGCCAGTGGGCACTGAGAATCTACTCCAAACGATAAAATGCACCGAAATATTAGGATTCAATTTTCAAATTGCAAATTAAATTAGAAATTCAAAATTTTCAAATTAAAACTCTAAACAGTTTGGTCCAAATTTCAAAATAGAAAATAGAAGTCAAATTTTAAAACCAAAAAAATAAACTAAAAAATGTAAGAATCCCAATCTTCGGTTAGAGATCCATGAATTCAAATTTTAAATATTTCGGTCCAAAATTCAAATTCAAACTAAAATTTCAAATTCAGGATATAAAGAATCTCAATTTTCGATATGAGAGATCGATGAATTCATGATCCTTGTATGGACCATATTTGATAAAGATGAACAATTTGAATTAGCCAAACGGTGGCATACATTGTAAAGGTTTCCTAAAATATTTATCAGGAATTTTTTTACTGTTTGCCCATAAAAATCACGCAAACGAAAAAATACCCAAGGTTTACGGCCAATTGCAAAAATGCCCCTAGGCGCTCTCGGTCAGGGCGGTATAGGAGCCAGGGCGCTTCCGCCCAGGGCGCCAAGAATATAGGCGCTTTCACCCAGGGCGCCAAGGGCTAGGCGCTTCCGGCCAGAGCGCCCTGCCCCCTAGGCGCCAACCGCCAAGGCTAGGCGCCCCCGCCCAGCGCGCCAAGGCTAGGCGCCCCCACCCAGGGCGCCGTGACCCTAGGTGCCCCAGCCCAGGGCGCCAGGAGCTAGGCCCCACCCCCGTTTTCGTCCACATTCTCGTCCGCATTCACCTCGGATTCGTTCCCGTTGCACATCCCAAGACAATTTTCGTCCGCACTCACCTTGTATTCGTTCCCGCTCCATCCCGAGATGATTTAAAGCGCTATCACATCTTGTCTGCCACGAACTAGTTAGTACTGAGCCATCACATTCTAGTTAGTACTGCGCCATCACATTCTGCCTGCCACGAAAGAGGTGAGCACTGTACTCAGCTATAAATAGGTGAGCGCTGGCTAGTCGATTTGCAGACAAGATATTTCAGTAGTGAAATTTAAAGACAATAGGAAGAAGTGGCTATTTTTTAAACTTAGTGTTCGAGGGTATGGCGTTTCCGCAGGCACCGTCCGAGTCTCTTTCAACAGATATCCCGTTTGGCGTAGATGTGGCAAAATGTTTGTGTGGGGATCCCTGTCGCTTGAGAAAGTCATACGAACTGTCATACACCTTCGGACGTAGGTACTGGTCATGCGCAAACCTTGCGTTTCATCCGTCAGAAGAGATGCGGCGGAAAGGGAAACGCACGGTGAGTTTACTTTATTTTGTCCATCGTTCTCGGCTTACACATTTTTGAACACATTGATCTGATGTTTTCAAAATTGTTAGACTCCATTATGCGAGTTTGTGCAGTATCTCGACATGGAGCAGACGCCCGAGATGGAGGACCTCGCGCTACACATGAGGATTGATGAATCTGGGCGCGAGTATGATCAGAGGCGTGCCGTTGAGGAAGAGAGGCACCAGGAGAGGGATATCGAACTACAGAGACAACGTGGGCGTGCAGCCCGAGAGGCTCAGGCGGAACATGAGCGCCAAGCCCGTGCTCGTGAGGCTGAACGTGAGGCCAAGCAACATAGGGAGGCAAGAGCTCGTGAAGCAGGTGCTTCAACTGAAGCACTAAGGAAGGAAAAATATTCTCGAAACACGCAATAGATTGTTCACTTGTTTAAGTAAAATGTATTATTTGAAATTTTCAAAAAAAGATGCTAGATCGATAACCTTCCATGCAACATATTAATCATAATAATTTATTATGTAATCACCGGTTATGAAACTATAAAACTTGACGGAGACAACCGGACATGATAGCACAAGGTGAAATGATCATCCGTTTTTTGTGACTTCGATCGAAATACAAGTACGCGTGAATTTAAGGCAATTGATTTGAAAAATGACATAGACAAATACACCATCGAGTACTGCATGAATGGTTTTGTACGAAGTCTGGGTCTTTGAGGTGCCCGTACTCCCTCCGAAATTTCTTTCGTTTCCAGATCACTAGTTCGTTCGGACTGTCAGGGTAGTGACATCCACAAAGGCATTTAAAATTGGTGCATGGGGGTTCACCTCAAATTGGTGCCTAAGTGTCGGTCATGTATCAGGCATATGTCTGGCCTCTCCTCAACCACACCGCACTTCAACTCAGTCAAGAATCATAACCAGCTATCATAGTTCTCGCTTTCGACAAAAGCGAATGCAACAGATAATAACTGATCATTCGAATCCATGGCAATAGCTGTCATAAATGTACCCCTATACTTTCTGGTCAAAAATATACCATCACAACATAGCACCGGTCGACAATGCTTGAATGCCTCAACACAACATCCAAATGTGAAGAAAACACGCTTCAGGACCTTAAACCCAGAATGGCCATCATCTGGTTGGTCTTGAATATTGAAATACATACTGTAATTTCTTGTCTTCAAGACCTGCAGCATACGAGGTAGGTTGTCGTACGACGTTTCGTAGCTACCATAATGAGACACTAATACTTTCTGTTTAGCCCTTTATGCTTTTTCATAATTTATCTTATATTTATATCTTGTTTCACATGCATTCACAATAAACTGTACTGCTATATCCTGCTTCTGAATGATCTCTTACTTCAACATAGCAGCAATCCAGGTTGAACTCATGTTGCGGTGTTCCTGCAACATGCCACTTAAGGTACATGTGTGTGGGTGCACGCTTGAAATCTGTCACTTCAAAGCAAATTTAGACTTACTCGCTTGCATCCTAAAGTCGCAATCATCATGGATGCATCGAACCGTGTACCTACTCTTGTCAGATTTGTCCACCTTGAACTCCCGTTGCATATGTATAGATCACATCTTTACAGCATTTTGCACAGCCGCCTTTGAACTATATATTTGTCCTTCACGCACCTCACTCGCCCCAATGACAGTTGACGATCCATAACCATCATCTACAAGAAGCTCATTTGAATTGCCTCTATCCCATTCTTCCGGAATAACTCTATCTTCCTCATCACTTGAATTATCATCCATTTGCAGCTGTTCCTCCTGCATCGCCTGTGCATCATTATTATTCATATCATCCACAATTGCTTCATTAATCTCTCCCATATCAACTACATATTGTTCATCTCCATCTTGTTCCTCCACAGCATGTTCTTTCCCACCCACTCTTTGAGAAACACATTCTTCTGCTACAATACCTCCTGTTTCGTTCCACAACATATCAACATAGCCTCCCTGTATTGTCATCCCACTGTCTTGTCCAGCTTCGTCAACATTTTGTGCTATAGGGATAGTCGGCCTCAGAGTAGCTTGCACCAACACAACAGCCCAACAATTCCTCCTCTGACACCCCTGTATAAATCTCAACAGCCCATTCTCCGTGTTCAGGATAGTTAGCTTATAAAATAGGGTTTCTACAGACTTAGACCATAAAGTTTGTATCCAAACTATATGGTTCTTCGGTGACCATCCAAATAATTGACATATCTACATTTGCAGTCCATTAAGTGTTACATCGTTAACATCTGGATAAATTGTCTGCATGTAAGCAAATTGACTAAGATCTACCACATTCGGACCTTCCATGATATTGCTAGGACCATAATGTATGATAAACGGTAACGTATCCATTTTCTGACATTAACGAAAAAATTAAGTACTTCATTATTAATAAATATTATGTTAAAATATACTGCTAGTTATTATCCTACTAAATTAACTACAAAATTAAGTACTTTATTATTACTACATATTATGTTTAAATAAACTGCTACTTATTATCCTGCAAAATAGCCGTTATAGTACCTACTTATTACCCTAAAATCCAGGACGTTAAATAGCCATATAGTACTAAATTAACTACTATACTATTAGTAATATAATAACAAAATGACTATCCTACCATGGTTTCAAACATAAAACAAGAAATATTACTATACAACATTATTACAATAATTTTCTCACTTACCCGCAGGAGAAGAAAGCTCTGTACTGTTGAATGAGCTCTCCATTGTTAGGTGGGAATCACAGAGTGGGTGAGAGCTCTCCTCTGTTTGGCTGAAAAGGAATCGCTGCGGGTGAGAATGGGGGTGAGAATGGGTGAGAGCGACGGGCGCTAAGGTCTTATATATGGGCCGGTCCCCCCTTGGCGCTCTTGCTGGGAGCGCCGAGCCTCGCCTGCCACTCGGCCCCACCTGCCCACTAGGCGCCCTGGGCGGTGGCGCCTTGGCCCTTGGCGCTCTGGACGAGGGCGCCAACCCCTTGGGCTGGGGGGGCGCCGACCCTTGGCGCACTGGCGGGCGCCACCGCTGGCGCTGTCTCACGAGCGCCATGCCTCCTGATGCCGTCCTGACCGAGAGCGTCTAGAGGCATTTTTGCAATTGGCCGTAAACCTTGGGCTTTTTTTCGTTTGAGTGATTTTTTAGGGCAAACAGTAAAATTTTTCATTTATCGCCTATTGTCGGAGGAGAAAGATAACAAACAACTTCAATGCTATTCACGAGCGTATGGAGTACACCGTGCAGATTCTCGTTCTCCTGTGTCAAGGCAGCGCCAAGGCCACGTTCCGTTTGGCGATATGGACGAGACATCGCCACCGGTGTCCGGTGGAGACGGTTCACAGTTAGGCGCCGGGCCTCGTTTGTTTGTCATTTCATTCGCGAGGAGCTGGATGAAAAGAAACTTTCATGTCCAGCTTTACAGTAGAGATGAAACTAAGAAAGAACCATCGACTTTAACCCCAAAAGAACCTGAATGAATTATTGGAGAAAGATCGTTTAACTGTAGCAAAGCACGAAAAATTGAATTTTTTTTTATCACAACCGTTCTTTGTGGCAGAAGTATTTACGGGTTCTCCAGAAAAGTGTCAGTCGAAGTGTCTTTTGATCTTTTCTGGCCATCTGCATGTTGCACCCATGTCTGATCGTATGGCGCAACGTGCGCGAGAAAGCATCTCTTCACAGTCCACAACATCTCATTTCTGTCGCCAGAGCACCGCCGCCGCGCACACTCGACAGCGGCGAGTGGGCGCTAGCCATGCAGAGATTTCGCGAGGACATAAAGCGGAGCACAGTAGGATTGGACGGAGTCATTCGCGGCTGCGGAGATGATACGGTCAGCCCGTGTAAAGCAAAACATTTGCGAATTTGTTAGAAATCAGTCAACTGAAAATACGATTAGAAATCATTCGATTTTCCATACTTGCGCACCACCGTCTTGCTCAGGTTCGGGTTAGGGTTTGAGTCTGAGGTGCAGGTGCATTGGTGCCCCCGGTCCCCAGACAATTACAGGAGATGGCAGACCATAGGGTAATCTTCTGAATAACAAGAATGGTCTCTGAATTCGGTGGTAGTGTGGTACTCCACTAGTTATTGCAACAGTGTATAACGCATTCAATGCTCAAAGAGAGCGCAAATCAGATATAGAAATAAATCAATGAATGGAACATCTGTTAAATGGAATGCAACTTCCCTGCTCCCGTGCTTGCTCCCTCCCATGCTCCCGAAGCATGGCAGCTTCGCATTAAGGGAGCAAGGTAAAAGGCAAGGAAGTGGAGCCCGCAGAGCAGGTGCTCATGTGAGGAGGGAACACGGGAGAGAGCAGGGCACGGGAGCAGGGAAGCCAAATTCTATTAAATGACCATACTTGTAAAATACATTACCTAATAAACATTTTATCGTCCTAAGGGATGTACTAGTCATGCGTCATGATTCATGACTTCAAAAAAAAAAAAAACTTACCATTCTGTAGATGGCTACCGATGTGGAGCACACCAGCCCCCTTTTATGTGGAGTGCCCAACTTTATTATATATTTTACTTCAGATAATATAAGGCTTACAGACTTGTAATTGCATTTGAATTCACGGCCTAATGAATTTGCTCCATGAGGATTGGAAGTACTTTTGGACCAGATGTTGCCATCCCTCTTCCAAGGACAAGGTTCAGCAAAATGCAAATAATGAGGGGCATTATCCAAAAAAAATATTAGCTTTCCAATAAGACTACCGCATAAAACGCACATCCAAGGTGGTTCAACATTCGAAAGTGACAATGTGAACAAAGGTTGTTCTTATTTAGTCTGCAGAGAATGACATGTAGTAGTACAGAGAATAAGAATACTCCAGGCAAGCCTTATTTGTTCTACAGGGGATGGCATGCATGTAGTACTGAAATCCACTGAACGGAAGGGGGTTTAGGGGGGAACATACCTGGATGTCCTAATACAGTAAGGGAGTGTTTGGTTGAGCCGACCCGGTCCATCCCGTCCTGGTTGGATTCGTTTTTTGTTTGGTTCATTTAAAATGGACGAAGTCATCCTGGTCAGACTCATCCGCCTTTAGCTTTGATGGTCGGCTCCCTTGGTCCGTTGCAAAAAGGTGAAATCCATTCGTCCGGTTCCATCCGATCCATCCCCCACCTCTCCCCACCTCGCATCCCCCGCAGCACCATGACCTAGCGCCGCCTCCTCCACCTCCCCGCGCGCCGGCCGCCTCCTCCACCTCCTCTCCTCAGGCGCCTCCACCACCTCCTCTCATCCCTCAGGCGCCTCCTCATCCTCCCGTCGCCGCGGCCGCCCCCCCACCTCCTCCTCCCTCAGGCGCCTCCTCCACCTCCTCCTCTCCTGTGGCGCCTCCACCACCTCCTCCCATCCCAGTCGCCGCCTCCTCATCCTCCCGTCATGGCCGCCCCCACCTCCTTCTCTCCTCTGTGTGCCGCCTCCTCCTCACTGCCACACGGTCAGCCCTCCGCCTCCTTGATTTGTTTTTTCTTATTATTTTTCTCATATATTTTTCCTCTGTGGTTTGTTTTGTACCAAGAGCATTGAAGAAGACGTTTGAGGTATGGATCGGTGTTCTTTCTTTACCTTGAGTACTTGTGTTCTTGCGTGAGGTTTGGATATTTGAGCTGTATAGTATTAGTTGAATCTAATTTTTTTGTGCTTATTATAAATTGATGGCAATTCTTGTTACCCTCTGTTTGCTATGGATGTTTAATTAAGCTTTGTGGTGTATAATATCCTAAAAGTAAAAAACAAGAATAGAATGAAAGGGTAGAACACTTTTTATGTAATTTATCACTACATATTTGATCTGATTTATTACTTCCTGATGTACTGTATAATGTAATATCTAGTTTGTTCATTTCATATTGCTATTTTTCAATCTGTTATACTTAATGTTTGCTTTTTCTGTTAAACTGGCTACCATGACATTTCCAAAGAAAATTTATAACTCATTTAGATTAATCTAGTCGATGCATTTTCTAATTGATCCATGTTTTATTTCTTCAAACATGTATTATAGATGGATGATGCTAGAAGGAAGAGAAGAATGGCTCTTATCGGACAAAGGCTTACTTAGCTAGTTTGTTGTTAGTGGTATATGCTCGAGAAAATATAGAAATAAAAGGAGAGGAGTAGAGTATGCTCAGCTTTTACCTAGAAATATTGTAAGAAAGAGCTATTTAAATGGTATTTACCATAGAAGTGATATCGATTGTGTGAAGATGTGTAGGCTTATAAGAGCTCCTTTTTTCCACTTATGTGATACTTTACGCACAAGGGGTTTGCTTATAGATACTTTTCACGTGTCCGTTGAGGAACAAGTTGCCACATTCCTTCATACAATAGGACACAACGAAAGGAATCGTGTAGTTGGTTTTAACTTCAAACGGTCGGGTGAAACAGTTAGTCGATATTTCCATAAAGTTCTTCACGCAATAGGTGAACTTCGCCAAGATGTCATTAAGCCACCATGTTTGGAGACCCCGGTGAAGATATCAGGAAGTCATAGATGGTTTCCTTGGTTTGAGGTAAAAACTGATTTTATATAAATCTAACTACCGTGTTAAAAAAGTTTAATGACCAACACTAGTTATGTTTTTTTTAATACATTAGAATTGCATTGGTGCCATCGATGGAACCCATGTGAGAGCCTCCGTACCTAAGGAGATGGAACCAAGATGCCGAGGAAAAAGAACTTCCCACCCAAAACGCTCGACCGCCGTTGATTTTGACTTAAAGTTCACTTATGTCTTGGCTGGTTGGGAGGGTTCGGCACATGATGCTTTAGTTCTAAATAATGCTTTGCAACGTGCCAATGGACTTTTTGTTCCTGAAGGTATTTGTACTAAAATCAATGCCACGTTTTTTTTACGAAAATCAGTTTCTAAGGATCCTAATTTAATTAGACTTCTCGCTTGTCGTTTTTTAGGTAAATTCTACCTAGCTGATCTTGCCTATGCAACTAAGCCTGGGTTCATGCCGCCTTTCCGTGGTGTAAGATATCATTTGAAGGAGTGGGGACCAAATCCCGTTCAAAATGAGAAGGAGTTATTTAACCTTAGACACTCATCGTTGCGTGTTACAGTGGAGCGAGCATTTGGTTCCCTTAAGAGGAGATTCAAGATTCTTGATGACGCCATTCAGTTGTTGGAGGAACCAAACAATGGGTCTGTTGCATTCAGTTGTGTTGCATTGCTCTTTCCTAGCACCTGTCCTGGACCTGACAATCCAACGCATTTGCCAAACATAAAATGGGACGGTCTGGTGCTGGAGTAACCAAACAGTGGGCCTAGGATAGATTCATCCGTCATGCTGTTGACTCATCCTAAAAATCATCCTGGATGATCCAGGTTGATTAAACCAAACACTACCTAATACTACACTACCCGTGCACTCGTGCTTGATAGCCTACAGGAACTATTGACTTCGGCAAGCCGTGACTGCATTGGAGACATGAGAAAACTTATGCCACTCATTTCTGATAGTACCTCCCCTCCTCAACCTTCTGCTTGAACTTCTCCTTCTCGTCATCTGACTCACCAAGCACCGCTTCCTTGGTCTCGTGCAGCGTTTCCTTTGCTCCTTCGGTAACCTCGTCAGACTTCTCCTTGGCCACCCTCAGGAACTCCTCTGCAGCTGATCTTGCTTTCTCTCCAATTTCACTGACCGTGTCATCAGGTTTATCGGTCGAGTGGTACTGGCAAGATACAGGAAGGTGAACAACTAGATGCACGCTATCAAAAGCACGAGAAAACAATTTCAGTAGTACACATGCAGTGTAACTCCCCAACTCCGAAGTGCATCACACATCACAAAAATGCCATCTTGGCAGATTTAATCATAACACTAGATTAATCTGATGCAAGCCCCTTCTGAAGACATCAAGAATGGCTAATGGTAACAGTAGTGTAATGTCGGAGACGGCATGAAATTCAGAAAGCCGAGGAGTGACATGACCATATCAGTGGGCAGTGGCGATTGGTGAACTCACCCTGGGGAAAGAATTGCTGCAAAGTGCAGGCAGGTTGGAGGGTCTGCCCACCATGCCCCTACAGGGGCAACCAAACCAGCCATGAACAAGCAGCCTCTTCATCTCCTACGATCTCTCAAGTCTCAACACTCTGTCCCGAGTCCTGCAGAAAGGCAAAAGATTCAATTCCCAGGCTCGAAGGAAGGCGATAGCCGATAGGGATGGCCGGATAGGCATGCGCTGTGATCAGAAACCGCTGTTTTAAAGTTGGCAAGTGTAGAGGCACGGCATGCACGGCAGTGCAAAAGCGGCCGTGTTCTTTGATTCGTGTTGCTCTTGGCTTTGCCTGGCTCCTTGGGATGTGTAGAGCTACGGTTCCAATGCTGCCATTAGTTCACTGAGAAGGCAAGCAGGAATCCAATGGCGGCATCGGTGACTCCACGTCGACGCAGTTTGGAGCGAGTGAAATCCGGGAGATTTCACCGTGCATGTGAAATATATAATTCACTATTTATCGCTAAAGATTCACCCGTGGTCTACCACTTTTCGTGTCAACGTGTCGACGAACGAGGTTACCGTTATCAAATTCGCCGGAGAGAGAGCGGTCGCGCACGGCGGCGTTGCGCGGTGGGCATTGCTGCGTGGTGGAAAGGAGGAAGCGCCGCCGCCGCCGCCGCGTCTTGTCGGTTGGCTCCGGACGAGTGGGCCGCGAGTTTGCTGGGCTCGCTCGACAGCGACGGCGTTCTAGTGGACTGGAACTCTGGAAGGCAGCGAGCAGAAGTAAAAACTGGGCCTCAATTAACTGGGCCACAATTAGACCGAAAGTTGGGGAAAATTAGGCCTCTTTCTGGGTGCTTCAACTACCATCGACAGCGACTGCCAGCACCAAAAGTGGGCCGTGGGCCCATGTCCGCGGCGGAGGAGGGGACCATGCCGGCAAGCCGCGGGTGGTCGGCGACGTGCACGAAGCACTTTGGTCGGGCGACGTGCACGAAGCAATTGGGTGAACCAAACTTTTGTTCCTTCTCATTTTTTTTTTTTTTGAGAAAGGGTTCAATTTTCATTCCATCCAGAACTTCCAACTAACAACAAGGTCCCTACCAAGAAGGAAAATTACATCAAAGTTCTCGCAGGGATTCAGAACACAACAGTCGAAGTTCCATTCCACTCTCCTCCCACCATCGTTGATGACGACCGCCATTGGTGACCTTAGCAGCACCACCTCTACCTCCTCCAGCCCAAACCTCCATGGGTAGCGGAAAAAAGGATCAAAATCAAGAGTAAACATCAAAGCTTTAACCTCCGCCAAGAGCAAACAAGAGGAAGAAGAAATCAGCAAACCGCCACTGCCGACCGTAAGCTTGGCCTTCAACTCCAGCGTAGGAGTCTTCGCATCAATCCCCTGAAACCTTTCTCCTACTAATAGACTAGGACCACGGCAGCCCCCATAGGCAGCCCCGAGCCCGCTGCCGAGGTCTTTTCCTCCACCACGACGCGGGGAGTCTAACTTACCATCAGGCCACAGAGCCGGAAGAAGCCGCCGCCCATGTCTTACTAGGTGGCCTCCCCCAGCTCGGAACAACAGAAGTCGGGCCGCCGGCGCTTCTCAATGTGAAACGTCGAAGCAAAGTCGCCACACCGCCCAGCTTGAGCGCTCCACCGCTAGAGTGCCTTTATTGGCTAAGTCTACTCTAGATCTAGCAAAACTATACACTAAACCCTGCGGATCGGGCGTCAATCCCTACCGCCGGCAGCCCACAGGCCACCGGCGACGAGGACGACGACCGAACCCGCACGAGCTCCACCACCCAACGAGCGCCCTCACTAGATGTTGTAGGCACGAACGCCTAACATCCCACCCCAGCCCCCCAAATCCCCAGCCGACTCCCCACCTCGCCGGCCTCGCGGCCGCCGGAGGCGAAGAAGCCGACGGGAATTTGGGGGAGGCAAAACACGCCTGGAACTCTCCGCTCTCTCTCCTGTAGCAGGGGAAAGTTGGAAGCGCTTGTACTCAGTAAAAGATTGTTCCTTCTCATGTTTAAGGCGCTCTTTTATGCTTTGTTTAGTTTTAGTTTTTGTTGGGTTCGCAATTTTTTTTAGACCATTCATTTAATTTTTTGAAAATATTTTTTTTGAAAATTTATAGGTTTTTTCTCAAAGATCACAAAAATATTTTTTAATAATTTATTTAGCCTTTTCATACCACTTCCAAAGATAGTCAAAATTTTCCAACTAAAACTAAGCTAAAACTTGTTCATCAAAGAGGGCCTAATTCCTCATTCTTTTAGCTTTGTCTAAAAAAAATACTTAGCATCGGATGTTCGATGCAGTCCAACTGCTACAACAGGCGCAATAGTTTTTTTTTTGGGCCTCTAAAATCTTCCCCAGTCTCCTCGTTCTCTCTCTGCACAGCTACGCTCTTAAATCTATTGTGAGCTACTTCTCCCCTCATTAGGGCTGGAACTTTAGCTCGAAGCTCGCGACCAGCTCAGGCTCGGTTCGGTAAAAGCTCGGCTTGTTTGTAAATGAGCACGAGCCGAGCCTCATTTTCAGCTCGTGACCATTAGCAAGTCGAGCCGAGCTAGAGGCTAGCTCGCTCAGGCTCGGCTCGTTTACATGCTACTGTTATTTATTTCATCTCTTAACCATTAGAAAATGACATATCCTATTGCCAAAAGGTCCATAAAATAGCCCAAAACCCACATATGTATGCACAAGGTATTTTGATACTCATATTACAATGCTAACTTATATTTTACGATGGTTAATGCTTTAAAAGGTTGGTAGATTAATATTTTCCCTGGCTCGCGAGCACTCGCGAGCTTCCAACGAGCCGAGCCGAGCCCAGTTTTTAGCTCGGACACCCTGCTGAGCTCGGCTCGGTAACGAGCCGAGCCAAGCCGAGCCGAGCCGGAGGCTAGCTCGCTTGAACTCGGCTCGTTTCCACCCCTACCCCTCATCTCCAAAACCTCCTTCCCCCACCTGCTCGCCTTCTTCTCCCATCTTCCAATAGCACGGGAGCTCGTGCAGCGACAGCGAGGTCGACACGAACGTCGACCTCGTGAAGAGGAACAATGTGTTGCGAGCTCCTCTTTTGACTCCTAGTATTAAGCTCTTTGTTCTCTCTCTCCACATGTCCGATCTACCTCCTCATTTTTCTCTTTTTGTGCTTAATCTACCTCCTCACCCATTGGTGCAACATTTTGTTTGACATGTTGTCATAAAATGTTGCCATAGCAATTTTTTTTTTGTTTTACACTTTAATAATACAATTTTTTTGTTTACCATGGTACAACATTGTTTGATTTGGTGCAACAGTTCATTTACTGCAACATTTTGGCCATTTTTATGTAACTTTTACTTTTTAAATACACAACATTTTTTTTTAAGAAAATAAGCGAGTTGCCTAATTCATTCAAAAGTAGGAAGGATAAGAAACGGAGTTTTAGATGTAAAGCCTAGGATCCCCAAACAACATACACACACACACCACTGTGCTCGACGGTTACAAGCTACGCAACATTAGCAAGAATAGCGGAGACTACATCAGTCGGCCAGTGGGCAACGTTTTGGAAAACTTGATTGTTCCTCTCAATCCAAACATGGCAACAAACGAGGATGATGATGCCATCTTCTTTCTGCCTAATCGTCACTTCCCCATTCAGTGAGTCCCACCAATCGCCCACTAACGAGATGGAAATAGCCTTGACATTCGTAGTCGACAGGCGCGGCTGCATGATATGCCAAATCTACCTAACAAAGGACATTCCCATAACAAATGTCGATGGGACTCCGGGGAGTCACCACAAAGAACACATATGTGGCTACATGGCCATCCTCACCACATCAAACGGTCCAACGTCCACAATCTACCCTGTATTGCCACCTAGAAGAAGAAACAACACTTAGGTTGTACCTTCGCTCTCCGAATTCACTTATAGTCATGGTCCCAAAAAGATCCTGCAAACTGAATTCTATAGGCAGACTTCGCACTATAGATCTTATCACCAGTGAGGTTCCAAATGACCTTGTCCTGCTCATTTGGAATCAAACAAACATCCTGTATTGCCATCCATAAGCAGACAAACTCTACAATCTGTTTGCGTGGCAGAGATCCGCCTGAGTGGTGCCATCCAAGCCCTAGTCAAAATAGCATCCCGCACATGCACTAAGCTTCACTTCCTTAGCTAGTACGCTACAGAGCGGTGCGATATCTTTGGGGGCTCATCCATGAAGCCGGGGGAGGACCAGAAGTCAGCACGAGACCCGTCACCTACTACAAGCTCAGAGGACGCCCGGAAAAGGGCAATATCCGCCGACAACGCATCCATTTTCAAACCCTGCCACGGCTTAACGGCCGTACTGCACTTGTACCAAAGCCACCTCAATAGTAATGCTCTCCTAAAACGATCGATATCAATTACTCCTATACCACCCAATTCCTTTGGCCTGCAAACTTTCGCCCAGCTCACCAAGCAATGTCCCCCATGATAGTCCTGCGCACCTTTCCATAGAAAAGCATGCCTGGTCTTATCAATTCATCGCATTGCCCATTTTTCTAGCTTGAAGACCATGAGGTGGTAAACCAACATTGAGGAGAGAACAAAGTTTATGAGCACAAGACGGCCTGCTTTCGAAAGGAGACTAGCCTTCCAGTTTCCCAACCTACGCCTGACCTTCTCAATCAACAGTAGCACATCAGCTTTCTTTACACTGGTAGGCCTCAATGATAGACCTAGGTAGGCGCATGGGAAATTTCGCACCTGTGCTGGGATTTCCTGCGGGATCCATGCCTGCATTTGATCTGTACACTTGATACGCAATATTTTGGTTTATATATACTGCAACACTTTATTTGTCTTACTTCAACCTTCATTTTAACTAAACTAGCATGATGACCTGTGCAATTGCGCGGCTAGATTTATTAACTCTTTTCTATTACCTATCGTATTGAGTATGAACTCTATTTTCTATTTTCTATTATTTTTTATTTTAAATTTTTATTTTTTATATTTACAAACTCTTTTCTATTATCTGTCATATTGGATACGAACTCTTTTCTATTATTTATCATATTGGATACGGATCCTTTATTTTTATATTTACAAACTCTTTTCTAACATCTGTCGTATTGGATAGGAACTATTTCCTATTATTTATTATATTGGATACGAATCCTTTTTTTTAATCTAGACCGTTATAATGGTCCCACCATTGATCGAACGGTTCAAATAATCTGGATGATGTGGATTCACTTAGTGGCTTCTTTTTCCCCTCCTTTATATATATAACGAGCAAGGTGACCTGCGCAAAGATTTGTGTTGAGATATAAATAATATATCAGATTAGATTTAGAATTTATCTCTAATATATAGATCAGCTTCAGTAGTTTGTTAGAGGTTAATATTGACCGGTAGATTTACATAATAATATCCATATTCAACGATGTAGATTTTTTCCTTTTTGTATGATTTCTACTATTTTTCGATTAACGTGGGAATTTCTAGGATTTTTGAATTGGATTAATGTGGTAGCTTCGTTTAACTCTGCTTTATATATATAGTAGATACAACAATATTCGATATTTTAAAATGCATCGGACGTCTGATGTCTGGTCGACCAATCCCTTATCTACCTTTACTTATCTAACTTATCGCCGGTTTTACGCAGTCTAATCCAACAATGCATTTCTGACACTCGGCGCTGCATGCTTAGCGATAATGCATCACAAATATGTACGCGAGCTCGACTCCACTGGCCTACGAGCAAGGGGTCAATTTTAATCGCGGGTGAGGCACGTACACGCGACGCCTTGGTGCGTGCGACCGCTAGCCCGCGAGTGCGACACCTCGATCTCCAACCAACTCGCCATGATCGGCCCTACGGAACAAGGCAGGCGGATCACGCGAATGCGAGGCACATCTTGCCACATGATCCATGATCGACTTGTAAAAGGTCTTGCCTTTCTTATCTTTGGCCTCTGCATAGGATGACATGTAGAATGGGACTCTCTCTTTATCCTCGATCGTCCGATTAATCCACTTTTGAAAAGATCTCAAAAACTATGAATGGAAGGGTTTGATTACTCAATATTCGATTGGAATGGATTCACAAGAATCCTAAAAAAAATCCTGATTTTTTTTTTATTATAGAATCATTTCTAATTTCATTCTAAAAAAGAATGAAGAACCTATATTATGATATGGGTTGGTTACATTACATGTATGAGAGGTGAGCAACGAGGCATGGGCCACTTGTAGGCCCGTTACTGTCTTGGCCTTTTTTCGGTATAGTTGCCACGCAAGCTTCAAATAAAGACTATATATATGTTCATATAAGAAATTATATGGAAGCATATATGGTAAGTATGTATGACATCATACATTCAGTTATATATCGTCGATCATACATGGAGTGCGTATCCAGTTAATAATTATTAGAGTCTGGATATACTTGTTTGCTAGGGATGAGCTAGCTAGTATGATCAAGTAGAAACAACGCTAATTAATTAGAGACTTGAAAGACTAGACAGTCATGCACGCTCAAGTATGATTGAATTCTGACCAGTTGAGATTGTTACATCCAAGGAGGCGGACGGTACGTTGGCCATCATAGTGCATATGTTTAAAAAAAAAACATAGCACATAGCTGCCTGCATGGTGGCATATATAGAACAGGCGATAATAGACAAACTTTTTTTTTTTGAAAGAGGGGCAGAAGAACTGCCGTCCTATTTCATTGATAAGCAGAATAAAATAAAATAAAAGTCCGCAAAGACACGAAATACAACCATATTATTCATCAGAATCCCCGCCAAAGCCAAACACGCCACCAGCCACCGCCGGGAACACTACCTATAGAGGAAAAAGAAGAAAAGCAGCCCCACCGTTGTCGCCTAGGCCAACGCCCGAATAGTGAGGAGAGATACGGGAGAGGGAGTAGAGGAAACACCATCAACACTCACACAGCAACGAAACGACTCCTAAAGCAGCAGACCCAGCGGAAACCCATAGAGCAAAACGGCGACCACGACGCCTCCAACAAGCAAAACGCCGATCAATTGTCGTTTTACATGATTAATAGACAAACTATTGCATAAGACCACGTACTAATGACCAATTCATGTTCTTGCACGCGCGCGTTGATTAATTTTTCCGGGTCGTAATAGTGAGAAAAAGGAGCACGTAACGATCCATCAACATTTGTGGGCATAAAGATTCAGTCAAGCAGAGCTTTGCTATTGTTTTCTGATGAATGAGTCAAAAAAAAAAATTTGGAACGTCAATCAGTCAATTATTTGAAAGAGCTAGCTTTGTGCGGGCGAATGCATGTTCGTTGCTACAAAACTGTTAGTAGGTGACCCTTAGTTGCGTGGTTTTTACGCAGACAATATTATATGTATTGATTTTAATGCCAAAAAAAAACATTTGCGTCAATTCACTTTTTTAACTGGCAGAGGTAATTCAGTAGTCGTGTCAATCCCCAACAATAAGACAAACATAGACATTGGGTTTTCTATGTCAGTTCCCATCACCTAGCTTACAGGCTTTACAGCCTAGCCTCACCAAGAGCAAAGGTTAATAGTTCGATTGTCAGTGTTGTTTCAAAACCGACATTTATGCGGGTTATGAACACATAAGAAAAAAAAGGGGGGTGTTCCTAGGTGTGGTGGTTGCATGATCTCCTCTTGGATGACAGACAAACTGAGCAGCCATGCAATGTTGTAAATGCATCAATGCATGCGTGGCCACCGGCCATTACCACTTGGGTAGTGGGGTTGGTTGATAAGAAACCACGGGAATAAGTGGCTGATATATCGATCCACCCATTCATCGTTAAAGAAGGGGAACACTTTGTGAGATCATCAGCTACCTAGACACCAGAAACTCTGAACAGATCGATCGATCGCTTGATGGTCAAGGCAAACGGGGCATAGCATAGCATAACCGATCGATATGCTTGTGTACGCATGCGTGCGTAGTGTTTCTTCCTATATAAATAGCCAGGAGCCATGGCCTTTTCTCTCCGTCCCACAGGTAGTTTGCCCTAGAACCATTCCAAGCACATATTCCCTGCAACTCGATCGGGCACTTACCACCTTGCAACGCGTGCAACTCATCTATCCTCTAGCAGCAACCTAATCCTTCAGACTTTTTAGCTAGCTAGCTGAAAAACAACTGGGCAAATCCCATCTGAATCCATATTCAGATAGCTTGATACTAATATAGCTAGCGTCACGATGAGTGTGAGAATCGCCAGTGATAAGGCTCTAGTTATGATAGCGTTGTCGTTTCTTATCTGTGGCGGCGGCGTGGCCGTCTCGACGGCGGCGGCGGCGGCCGGCAACCGTGAGGGGGGGCACCTCGTGCCGGCTGTGTACGTGTTCGGCGACTCAACGGTGGATGTGGGAAACAACCAGTACCTGCCGGGGAACTCGGCGCTGCAGCTCCCCTACGGCATCGACTTCCCGCACTCGCGCCCCACCGGCAGGTTCAGCAACGGCTACAACGTCGCCGACTTCTTGGGTCAGTGCATACATGCATGCAGCTTCCATTAATTTCATACAAGAAAAATCTGCATGCCTCCACCTCTCATGTGCTTCAAGATTTAACATTTATCGTATTTCACGCTTATACGAGTAGGAGACAGAGACAAAAATCCTTGTACAAGCGTGAAGGATTTTGTTTAGATAATGGTTGTTCGTAAGCGTGGAATAATTTAAGGTTACATACAAGGGAGCGACTGGGCGGCGGTTGTCTGTCCGCGCGCTCGCGTCGCTTGGGCCAGCAGTAAGCGAGCGCGGCCCAGGCGACTGCCGCCGAGCAAAACCGTATACACAATGCTGATGAAACTAACATTGTATGCGTCTGCATGGGAAATTGCAGCGAAGCTAGTGGGATTCAAGAGGAGCCCGCCGGCCTACCTGTCGCTGACGCCGCGGACGAGCCGGCAGATCATGAGAGGCCTCCGCGGCGTCAACTACGCTTCCGGAGGATCCGGCATCCTCGACACCACCGTAAGCAACTGTTTAAGGAATGCAGCAATGGATCAAATGATCAATTGTTCATGCTTTGCATCGCTTAATTAATTACCACTTGATTGCCAGGGGCAAACCATCACGTTGACGAAGCAGATCGAGTACTTCGCGGCCACCAGGTCGCAGATGGCGGCGACCGGCGGGGGGAGCTCGCCGGCGATCGACGCGCTGGTGTCCAAGTCGCTGTTCCTCATCAGCAACGGCGGCAACGACATGTTCGCGTTCCTCTCGCGGAACGGGACGGCGAGCGAGGTGCCGGCGTTCTACGCCGACCTGCTCTCCAACTACACGCGGCACTTCCAGGCGCTGTTCGGGCTCGGGGCGCGGCGGTTCGGGGTCATCGATGTGCCACCCATCGGCTGCGTGCCGGCGGTGCGGGCGGCGTCGCCGGGCGGCGCCGCCGGGTGCGTCGACGCGGCGAACGGCCTCGCCGCCGGGTTCAACGACGCGCTCCGGGCGCGGATGGCGGAGCTGGCGGCAGCGCTGCCGGCGATGAGCTACTCCGTCGGGAGCTCCTACAGGGTGGTGTCCCACTTCACGGCGCACCCGGCGGCGGCGGGGTTCAGGGAGGTGGCCAGCGCGTGCTGCGGCGGCGGCCGGCTCAACGCGCAGACCGGGTGCGTGCCCAACGCCACCTACTGCGGCGACCGCGACGCGTACCTCTTCTGGGACGCCGTGCACGGCACCCAGGCCACCTCCCGAAAGGGCGCCGCCGCCATCTTCGCCGCCCCCTCGCAGATGGGCTTCGCCGAGCCCATCACCTTCAAGCAGCTCGTCTCTTCTTGACGATGCATCATGCACTAGCTAGCTAGTTGATAACCAATGGAGACGGAAAAAACTATCTACACTTTTGGTTCTTTGTTAGATCGATAGAGATACAATGGAATCATACAAAGTGAAGTTCATTTGCATGCATGCAAAATTAGGTTAAACAAGAAGGCCAAAATGGCACACTAATATGCTCATGAGTAAGTGAATAACCATGTCAAAGTTGCAATATTTCGTGATCCCCGGTGTGTGTGTGTGAGAAGGTTGTTCTCTGGTTCTCGTGTGTTCTGTTGTTGGGCCTTGCAAGTTCCTGGTTTGGGCCTATCCCTACCGTTAAATTCTGTGCTGGGCCTATATATACAAAGCTAAGTTCGTCTTGGAGGTTCGAAGGCGTAAACGCTTCCCAAGAACATGTAAGCCACGTGCATTATGAAGGCGTATTTTGGTGGACCGCCTTGTTCTTTCTTGGGCGTGGGGACAGCGCGCAAAGCCGCAAACGCAAAGCGAGCGCCGCGCCGCGAACTCTCCGGTAGCCTCTTCTGACTTCTCTCGTGATTCGCGAGCCGCCGCGAGAAGCCACTCTTCACCGAGACATGGCCATGCTTCTCCGCCGCCGCCTCCCGCTGGTCCGACTCCTCCGGCCGCTCGGAGCCGAGGCGGCGGCTTCCATCACCACCATCTCCTCTCCACCGCCTCCTCTTCAAAAAACCGTTGCCGCCGCCGCCGCCTCGTCGCCTTGTGTCGCACTAGGATCGCGCGTAGGGTTTCTGAATGCACCGCCGCACGCGTCGGATTTCGCCACCGCCGCTTTTCTCGCCGCCGGCGCGGCAGCCGCGATTGCGTGCCTGCCGGTGTCGGTGGCCTACGCAGATGCCAACGTGGAGGTGATAGCTTCTGGTTTCGCTTCTATTCGAACTGTCTCTTGTTGTTTCGGGACTCAGATTTTGCATGGTTTGAGCTCGATCTATGTTTACAGGGCGGCGCGGTCGACACCGCTGTGAGCGCTGATGCTGCAGAGGGGGAGGATTTGGCCCGCAAGGAGAGGAAGAGGATAATGGAGCTCGTTCAGAGCCGAGGGATGCCGCGCGGATCGTATCCGCCGTTTGATGTTGCAGTGAAGGGCCAAAAGGTTGTCTTTTCCCCGAGACATTTGAGTCGCATTGTAGCTAGTGCTGGAAAAAGCCACATTTTGAAGTTGTTTCGTAAATTCGAGTAAATTATATCGTATTAACGCAAAATTTTCGGAGTTTGGTGCTAACTTTGTGTGATTTGAATAAGTGACGCACTTTTGATGGTAGAAAGATAGGAGGACTTGACATGGCACTGTGGTAAAAATTTGAATAAACTGAAATAATAAGGCACCATTACAACTTTACAAGCCTTACAATGATATCATAAGTTAGCGATTTCTTGGGCCTTCTATTAATATACAACTCTGAGAAGTTTTATTGATTTAAGGTGGCAGTCTGATTACTATGCTTTCATAGGGATGCAGTTTATCTATCATCAGTAACAATCATGTGCAGCATTGTTCGATAATTTCTCTGATTTAGTTTTTTTCCGACAGGTTGTTGTTAAATTCAATATACCTTTGACCTGTAATGTATCACACCTCATTGTTGATCTCGTGGCGCATATTGGACTTCAAGCAGAACAACGTGGTGGTGGCTCAGAGATGCTATTGCGTGCTTGGGACAGGTTAGCAAAAGAATTTGGTTGAATATATATTTTCCATTACTGGTTTTTGATTCTGTTAATGTTATTCACAAATAGATAAATCATAAATACCGCAACTTCAGCTTTCATTTGCACGCACTCCCTTGTGTAGATTTGTGCTGTATGCTTATTAATTTTCTGCTTAACCAAATTTCTGGGCCACGATTTCTCTGCTTCTACTGGTAGCTGTTTGTTGTTTGACCAGATGATGATGGGTCATAGATACAAAATATACATTGCTTATTTGATTCTTTTTTATCGTTTCTTTCCTTCGTTCCATCCATCAATCCATCCATCCAAACCCTACCCTCCCTCCCGATTTTCCACTCTCATGGTTGTTTGCAGATGTTAGTCGAGTTGTGAACTTTGTAATTGTGACTTTTTGCATTATTATTGTTATTGTTTGTCATAGACTTCCTCTGCAAATGACCCGGTGATTGTTTTATTCATGGCTTAGATTTAGGTATTACCAAGCACCCACTATTTGTCATATTTTAATCAGTAACCTCTGTTCCAGTGCAGCTGCACGTCAAATAACATTGAACCCTCCAAAAAAGATGGTGAACAGTGAAGATAACAATGATAACAATGAAGACGATCTCTGTGTTTTGATATTTGAGCCACTTGTCGGATCTGAATATTCTGTCAGTTCTTATGTGTCCTTCATTAAGATCGTTGAAGCAATTTATTGTACTCTTTCTTCATTATATGGGATTATTAAACGCGACTTCTGATCATTCTTTGTATTTTCAGGAAATTGAATTCATCAAGCGTGGCAGTTTTAGTCTGAATGAGCTTGAAGCTTTGATCAGCGCTTTAAAGTTAGCTGGGCAAAAAGATGTTAAGGAATCATCAGGGAAAGGCATTAAGTCATATGCATCAAGAAAAGGAAATGGCCAGAGATCTAAGCATGTACCCTCTATGGAAAAAACTGTATCTGATTTAGAAACCATGGGAGTTAGGGTTTATGGGTTTGATGAAGCCTCCAGTGTTCCAATGGATGGTACTGTAATGTGGGAGAACATCGCTGGATATGAACCTCAAAAAAGGTGTAATGTTACTATTTGCTGTTATTTTAAAATCTAAAAAAAAAAGATAATATGTAGAAAAAAGTAAAAATATTATTTAGTTAAATATGCATATGTGCTTGTCTAAGCAGAGGAACAAATATTTTTTATTTATCGGGGGTTTTTTTTTTGTCCCCTTCCTGTTTAGGTGAGTGACTTACTTAATAGTTGACACATGGATGTCTTGTTGGAGGTTATTATCAGTCTTATGCTTGCGTGTTCCATTCTAAAAATACGGCTCTTGATCTTTATGCATGTTTTTTTTTGTTCCTTTATAGGGAAATAGAGGATACTATACTCTTGGCCTTACAGAGTCCTGAAGTGTATGACGACATTGCTCGTGGTACACGTTGCAAATTTGAGACAAATCGACCTCGAGCTGTTCTGTTTGAAGGTCCACCCGGTGAGTGACCAGAATGGCATTTTAACTAAGGTGGAAATTCCCACGCCAAAAAGTCAAGTTATTGCATTTTGCACTTGTGTTTTCTTGATGATAACAGCTACAGTAGCTGTATTGTATATCTTGATTATACTGTGTCAGAACTAAAACTATAGATTGTGTTTGAGGGTCCATTGAATATTAGTAAGAGCTTGCAACCTGATGCTGGAAAACAAATATTGTTCTGTTTTATGTACTACGGACCTGCAGTTTGGTTGTTTATGTTTTCATATGTTGTTAGCAGCATACTTTATACTTACCAGTTACCGCTGCCTGTTATTTCAGGGACTGGCAAGACATCTTCTGCTCGAGTTATTGCCAAACAAGCAGTACGTGATACTCTTATTTTTATATTTTATCCAAAAGTAATTCTATGTTTTTAAAATTGTTGTTCAAGTACTTTTGTCATTAATAAGACATCTTATCCAATGAACATTCAACTCATCTTCTGCAATTTTATACTGGCGCATAATATTTTTGTTGTATTAAGCTGGTTGATGACCTTTTCTTATTCTAGGGAGTTCCACTACTATATGTGCCACTAGAAATCATCATGTCGAAATATTATGGTGAAAGTGAGCGTCTATTGGGATCTGTTTTTTCACTTGCCAATGATCTTCCTGATGGAGGCATTATTTTCCTAGATGAGGTATGTAGCTTCATGTTTAAAGCATGCATGTATTATGGATACTCCAGCAGCTATCAAACGTATTGGAAAATGGTGTATGGCATACTTACACTGTTGGGAAATGGTTGTTGTCCAATATTTTTTCCCAGAAAAAAAAAACACTTTTTAGTCTTTAAGCTGTTCTTTGCTTTCTTCCAAATGATAGTGAAGAACTAGTTGTACCTCCAAAACAAGTTAGATCATTGTCATCCATATAATTAAAAAGATTGAAGGTTTAACTTATGAGCTATAACAATATTTTATGGACTGTATTATCTGTCTAGCCTGTTCTTATTGTTCTTTTTGGAGGGTACTTCACTTTACTATTTTGATCTTCCTGGTTACAATGAGGTACTAATGTTGCATTTTTTTTACTTTTCATATCCTTGTTACAGGTAGACTCTTTTGCAGCTGCACGAGATAGTGAAATGCATGAAGCTACACGAAGGATCTTGTCAGTGATTCTGCGACAGGTAAGAGTCTTTGTTTGTTTACCTTTTAATTTACAGGGCATCTTTTAAATATTAGAGATGGAAACTGAATGCTTGCCACCTATTATGTGATATATCCGTTATCTTTTGATGTAATTATTGAGTTTATATTTACTTATGGAAAGATGCCACACCTCAGTTTGAACATTAGATTTCATGTGTATTTGTATGCCACTGGGTGGCATTTTTTACACATGAAATCTAATTTTTGAACTGAGCAGTGGCATATTACATTAATCCTTTCTTTGTTTATTTGATTGATTCTTTCAATAACTCCTTTGCTATGGTGCCCATCTGCATTTTCAGTCTTATCACTGTTGATTCTTAAACCTACAAACCATAGGTGCTTTAACTTGGTAAAGATGCAAAATTATGTATTGTAATAACATGAAAACATACACGACAAGTTTTTCATTCTTTATTTTCCCTGCAGTATTTTACTTTTGCTTTCTTGAAGTGCTAGTATATGATATAGCCTGTGTCGCTATTGGCTATTCCATGTTTTCAGTATCTAATATTGAAGCCTGAATGAGGCCTGTATGTGGCCTCTTTAATTGCTACTATCATGTGTATTGCAATTGATGGCATACAGCATATATTTTATCAACACTAAGTAAATCTCTTCTGTGAAGATTGATGGGTTTGAGCAGGAGAGACGTGTAGTGGTTATTGCTGCAACAAACAGAAAGGAAGATCTCGATCCTGCTCTCATCAGGTATTGTTTTTCTATTGTCACACCTTTCTCTTCTTATAAGCTGCCTCAATTAATTTTGGCTTGGCCTAGTGGATTGTAGTGAAATCATTGTTTGCTTTTGGTATTTTCCCAAGAGGCATACATAACAACATAGAAGCTACTTATAAAACAATGCTTCAACATCAAACTATGCTATTTAACCTTGTAGCATTTCTAAAAAAAATTAAACATATGGACTATTTAAGTGCATTATTTTTAACGTTTCCTTTTTGCTGTTTTTAATATGCAGTCGTTTTGATTCAATAATTTGTTTTGACTTGCCGGATCAACAAACCCGTGCTGAAATAGCTGCCCAATATGCAAAACACCTGACCAAAACTGAGTTGACTCAATTTTCGTTGGCCACTGAAGAGTAAGAACTTCATTCTGAGTATTTCATTATGTTGAAATTTATGGTTACTGTTCTACTTTTTTTTGAGGAAATACATACTTATGTTACTTGTTTACGTCTAGCACGCCAGGCTGTTAGGATTTTTCCCGATATGTTTTAACTAAAATGGTGAGACTATGTGGTCCTGTGAAAGTCCAGTACTTCGGTTTTTAAGTTTGAAGAAATGAGAATTATTTGTGCCTCTTTTACTCTGTATACAGCTTGGTAAAGTGCACATCATCACAGGTTTGGCTTCAGTAAGGTATATCCTATATATCGCCAGGATATTCTAGGAGAACTATGTTAGTTTTTTAGTGACTTGTGTATTGAATTCACATGGTTAGATGAATCTTATAGACTTTAGTGAAAGCTGTGATTGCTCATTTCTCGTCCAGTGTGCTATGTTCTGAGTTCAGACAGCTACTTGCGGTGCTAAAAGAACTCATTCGAGACAAACTGTGATGGAAGTTATCCCATGGATGCTGTATCCATGCCTGTTTGAAATGTGAACTCTTATATTTTTTTCTTGTGGGAATGGAAATGAAAAACACGAGATACTTTTTCTAGAAATACGGACTATGGAAGTTGAACCCGTAAGGAAGCTCTTTATGAGGCTTCTCGTAATTTGGTTGATTTATTGATTTCCTTCTAAGTTCGTTTGCCTTATTAGTTCTGAACATTGGATGCAGAATGTCAGGAAGAGATATCAGGGATGTTTGCATGCAAGCAGAAAGACATTGGGCATCAAAGGTATGGGTGAACTGACCCGAAGATTATTTGACCCTATTCATTTTTTGCGATCCATTCTTCACACAGTCAATGTGTTATTGTCTTCTAATAGTTGATCAGGGGACAAATTCCAAAGGATGAGAAGGGAGAGCCCAGTCTTCCTTCAATTGGCGAGTATGTTGCGTGTGCTGAACAGCGAAGAAACTCGTTGCCGGTTGGAACAAGACGAGCTTCCAGATCCAGTGCTCTGAAATTAGCATGAGGAATCTACTCGTCTTCCATCCGTTGGTATCAATAGTAATTCAAATGAGGATGTGCACAGACATAGGTTTGTTTGGTAGATTTTTTTCTTCTGGCAGCGTATGAGAATACCTAGAAACAATATCACTGTCCAAATGTCAACAAACACGTGGACTACTGGATAGAGGAACTCTAAATTTATAACGATGGATAAATATGTTTTGCATTTTGCTCAAAAAAATGTTTTGCATTATTTTCTAAACTTTTTGTTTGAGTGCATGTACAAATTAATGTCGGGCTAGCTTCCAAAGTCATCTTTTAATAGGAAATTTTAGTGCAGAATTACATATATCAAGGTGCAAAGTAATTAATCTTGTAAAATCCATACCCCCAACCTGATGCTATCGGTTTGTTTTAAAGCTTCAAGAAAGTTTTGACTCCTGACGTCAAATTAATCGTCATTGCCACAGTGATATACGAGCTAGGCAGCCACGTTCATTCAGTATGTGCATGTTTTATTTTCAGCACCATATAAGAGCTAGCATAAGTAAGAAGGCTGGTCTATATATTAGATTAAACGAGTAATCTCCGCTAACTGCACGTACAATTAACACTAGGCATACCGCATACCCTTTGGATTTTTTTTTTGTGAACCCCTTTGGATTAAAATTGACTGCTACAAATATGGCTTGTGAGCGATCCTGTGCATGTTTGTCTAATTGATCCGTCCAATTGATTGCAGAAAGGGCCCGGACCACAACTCTCGAATTATCGAGATACTCTAGAGCATGAATAATATCGAGATACAAGACAAACTAAAATAGATTCCACATGCAAATATACAATTGATGAGATCGGGCGCCAAGAGAGGACGGTACCGCAAATGCAGCATCCCACACTGGTCACCTCTTCGCCAGAAAGCTATTGCCCACCTATCACTCCCTGACCGTCAACATTAGGTGACCGACATGCGACTGGAAGGAACGATCGGTTCTGCTGCATTTGCATCTACCCCTGCATGCATCTTCTGATCTTCCCCAGACATTCCGTTCGTTCTGTGACCATGTTTAGCTTGCCACTGATCAACGAACTCACCTCGCTTGACTGATCAAAAGAGGTGAGTTATCGACAAGTACAAGTTCCTCCGAGGCTCCTACTTCCACTCGTCTTTCGTGATGCCCCAAGAGTGTGTTCAGTGCTGGTCTTATTTGTTATCTATTTATGATGTCCAGCACTATAGACATAGGATAAGTGTAGAATTATAAGAGGGGAATATAAACGAAAAATAGAGTAACGACTAAAAAGTGAGTAAATAGTGATGGGATAGGCCTGATTCTCTTTGAGTTATAGGAGTATAACTTAACTTATATAACTTATTTTAATTAGGTAAGTTAAGTTAGATAAAACGAAAAGAATAAGTATATAGTCCATGGATGAAAATAACATTGAACATGATCTAAGATCTCTTTCTTCTTAGAGAGGTCACACACTGACACACATATACCAAAGGACATCATCCAAGTGTAAAAAAGAAGGAAAGATGTGCTCGTGGACTCGTGGTTCTATATTCTTGGATCAAAACATTGTGTAGCTTAAAGCATCTATTCAGCAACTCATCTATAAATATAATTCATCCTTTATAACACTATTCGCAAAATCCTCTATAATCTCATTGGCATGTTCTAAAAATCCATTAACACTTTGCATTACTTGAAAAACTTTGTTCAATCCAGCAACCCTTCGATCCAAAAAGTCAAACAAACAATTTTTTCGGTTCTGGCTAGACATGGTTAGAAATTAGGATCCACTTATTCCAAAGTTCCAACCGCTCCCTTCGCAACCACAGCCGATGCACGTACGTGCTGGATGAACAGATGGATTTGGTATACATCGTAGATGCCACGGCAGGGGCTACCTGAACAGACGAAGACAACGGCGATATCCGCCGAGATCATTCGATCGGTCACGCGCGCGCGCAATATGGATGAATGGCCTGGATACGTACGCACTGAATAATTATAATTAACTGTAGCGACAGAGACCACTGTGTCTTCTCGAGCTAAGTAGCAGCTTCAGCTTAGCCAGACACCCCACGTACAGAAACCGACGCGCGCGCGCGTGCGAGCGAGCGAGCGCACGGCCACGACGGCGAAATCCAACGCCACGCACGCTGCACGCACGTACCGTCCACGCAGCGAAAGAAACGGCTCGTACGTACGTCCATCCCGGCACGTCGCGGTCGGCGCGGTGGAGCCACGGATCTTACTCCCATTATAATAAAAAAAATTTAAATTTTATTTATCTAACTTAACTTATCTAATTAAAATAAGTTATATAAGTATAAAAATAAGTTATATAAGTATAAAACTTTTAGTATAAAACTTTTTATTTATCGATTATCTATTCCTTTTTATTTTGCATGCTTTATTATTACGTAAATTTGCTAAATATGAGTGCTGGCATATTTCTCTATTCATATGTTTCAACTCATCGTATTTGTTTCAATCAATCCAAAATTACGCGCGGATAAAAATTAAAATGCACTTGTTATAATGTGCGACTTTAGTATAATTATACTACAATTCTATACAAAAAACCCACTATATATATTTAATTTTCAGACGATGATGCGTTAGACGGTCTCATTTTAAAAAATATAAAAAAAACAGTGAGATTTTTCAACTTTTCTTTATAAAAAAAATCATACAAACTCTCGAAGCGTACGTTTGTTGCAACTTGCAATGTATCAGCTGCGCGCAAACGAAGCAGTTTATTTAACAAATGCACGGATGCACGGATGCGCGGCGGTCGCCGGTGGATGGAGCAGTGCAGGGGTGTCCTCGCCGGCGAGCTCGCTGCAGTACGTACTGGCACTGATCCCGCGCCATCAATTCATCGCTCTCACGAGGAACGGAGCAGTACGTACGCTAATCATCGATCATATGCATGGCTGGCAGCAAAACGCTTCCTTCAATCCTTCACGCTTTTCTCGTCGAGCCGTGGTTAAAGCGTGTACGTACGGTGTACGTGCCTACGTCTACGGACGCTGCTACTCGACTGAGCAAATTCAATGCAAAATGGTCCACGTCACAGTACCTTAAACGGTCTAATGTAGAGGTAAACATGGAGAAACGGTTTTTTTTTTTTTTTTGATCTGAGCAACTGAACGGCTAAATGATTGATTTTCAAGAGTTTTTTGAGATAGTTTTGAGATTCGGATTCATTTCGTTTGACTTGCTTTTAAAAGTGTTATGACCCACATTCAAAACAGCGAAAAAACATATTCAAAAATTCAAAACTATGTCTTTTCAAAATATAGATAAGTAGGCAATTTGTTAAGGTGAAAAGAACGGAGGGCATATTTAGCATGATATCAGGCTGTGATTGGGTCATTGGGTAGGTTTGGCGGGCACATATAGCTGGAGCTGCCTGCTTTGCGCCAAAGGACGAGCTCAAAACGGACATGGCTCAGGGTATCTCTGCACCTAAATCTGGAGCCATATCAATGCTGATTTGCATATGACGAGACATTTACGTGTTGAAGACTTGAGACTTGAGACTTCAAAAGCATCAGCTACAATGCACATGCCCAGCTAATTAACACGCAAGTGATCGATCAATCGATGCTACGTGACAGGCTGACACAAATTAATTAATTAGATACGATGTCTTCTACGTAGAGGCAAACCTGCTGGTGCTGTAAAAAGCGCACCTCATTGAGTAGAGACCAAGCAAAGCTTGCACGCTTACTCAGCATTAAGCTACCCAGTTAACCTGTACCCCGAGGCAGGCAGGCCACGTAAAGTTTCCGGGGGCCTGAAGAAAAAGAGACTTTTTAGCCGCCGATCTAGTTTATGATAGGAAGGGATCGTCCTTTTTCATTAGCAAAATGATGTCAAATTAACTCTTCCTTGAAGGCCTAATCGCCCGTACATATATTGGGTGGGAAACACCCACCTACCTACCTACCATCCGAAGGGCTGCTCATCGATCAATCTCTCGATCGTGCGGACGCCTCCTGGGCTCCTGGATAGTGAGCCCCGAGTGATTGTAATTAACGCTTGTTTGGTTGGTCTTACCAGGTGGATCGGCATGTCACTCGCCACATAGGCAATATCACTTTCAAAACCAGGCTAGGAGGTTATCTGCGCAAGTTTCGTGGTTTTGTGATCTAAAATAACTGGTTTTATAGTGCAGCGGGCTATATAGTCCAAACATCGATCATAGTTTATGGTGTAATATAGTTTTTTTCTTTTTTTTAAAAGATCGTACATCCATTATAGCGTATCTTAAATTAAATATGTCGGCTTGATAAATGTTTTTTGAAGCCATGTATGAACACGGCCAAGAGCCGCTCCAATGGCTATGTCAACTCATAGAAGAAAATATAGTAACAACACAAAGAGCAGTTGTTAACAAGTATTTAAAATACTGTAATTTTAAATAGAGCATGATTTTTAATAGCATAAAGTTTAACAAAATTTTAGAAAAAAATTAAGGGCCTGTTTATTTGCCGTCGCTAAGTGTCTTGGCCATTCTTTGCTCGGTAGCGCCTAAGTCTTGGCGACCGGTTCAGCCTTGCCAGGTTTCAGCGCGCCATAACCACAAAAATGAACTGGACGGAGGCAAGCGAGCTAAGGCGAGACTAAGGTGCGGCATGAAGCCAAACGAGCGCCGGCACAGGCATGGCGGCCATGACTGCGGCGTGGCGCGATGCGGCCGCCATCCAAACCGACCCTTACAGAGATGGTAGAGAACAGTGAAATGAGGTGGAAGGATATCTTTCTCCGCCACCTTGCTCTCCGTGATGCGACGTTTATCGAGATTGAGGCGAAAAAGCATGGAAAATGTGATGCGAACAAAGCGGCAGAGTTCCCTATATGTCAGCTGGCTGTAACATCTGGACCGACGGATCATTGCTTTGCTCTCAAGCGTGTCGACTAGCAAGCATCGTTCGGACTCTCGCTAATGCACAATCATCATGCAAGTAACAACCATAAACAGCACCACAACTTTCTGAGTAGTAATTTACAGGTTAAAAAGAATCTAATGACGGCGGGTTTCAGGTTAAAAAGAATGTTTCCAAAGTTCCAGTGGTCCTCCATGCATCATAGGCAGTACAGTATTTTGTCCGTTTCATAATATAAAGTGTATACCTTTTTTATATAGTCTCTAGTATATAACTTTGATAATCATTTTTTTATAAGATGTCATTAATAACTATAAAAATAATATGATATTAAAAATTTTAAACACGAATGGAACTATAGCAATAATTATTAGTTAAAAGTTATAATCATTAATTTTTTAAATACATATATGGAGTATGTTTTATATTTTAAACGGGTGGAGCAGTATCAATGTTGACGGAACATGGACAAACGAATTTATTATTCATGGACCTGCCCTTCAAAAAAAAAATTTATTATTCATGGACCAACCTAACTAGGCTCATGGCCACAGTCGCTTACCATTGGCTTCAAGTCGCTCTACCAATTCTTTGTGGCCAATACTCGTCAAGCTTTCTTGGAATCTGTAATGCAAAATCATCAACGCTGAATTCGATGATCGCTTGAGGGTTCTCTTTCATTGAGGTGTCGAAGAAAGAGAGCACATGGTGTGATGGAAAGGAAGCAAGCAGCACCCATGATTGTGCTGCGGCGCATGCATGTGGCGGGTTGCATGTATATATGTACGTGAAGTTTCGGTCGTTTTTCGTTGATTTTTTTGAAAAATCTATATTTCAAGAGCTGAAATTCTAAGAAACAAACTCAACCAAAACAGTTTGATTCAAATTGATTTTGGATCTCTGACAAATAAAGGTATAAACAGGTGGAATAGTTATAGAGCACATAGTGTGGTCAAAAAATATTCTGTTGAGCTCTAACGAAATTAAATTCAAATTTAGTCTAAATTTAACCAAATGATTCAATTTAAAGTGCCCTTTAAAATTTCTAACATAACATGCAACACACCTTCCAAGACGGTGAAAAAATGAAATAGACTGAAAAATGACAGAAAAATTACCTACGCAAGAGCGAATTGCAGCGCATGTAGAATAGCAACAACGATAATCGTCATATCCATATAATTTGAACTAATACAAAGTGAACTCAAATATATTTAAACAAGAAAACGAATTCACATATCACCTTTCTGGCTTTCTTAGATGCTTTTATTCAATCCTTGGTAAGATCAAAACTTCAATAGTGGACATGGATGCTAATAACATGAATATGAATAGTGTATCTCCGAATATAGATAATTTCGAATGTGGATAACGTTTACGGTTGAATATAAATAGCTTTTTTTCAAGTATGCCCTAATCCGTTTAGGGTTAACAGAACCGGTGGGAAACCGTGGGAAACTTGTAAACCGGTGGGGTGCGGTTTTCAAGAGTCACCGATTTGTAGATTCATATCCAATTTCAGGAATTCGAAAGGTTCAAAAAATATCTCATAAAATATTATAAATCATATATTTTTATTCTTAAGCGAAATTTTAATTTAATTATTTCTTTTTACTTTATTAAGGGTTTCCTAGGAGTAAAAAAAACTATGCCAGGTGGATTTGTATTCCTCTCCTTATTATTTGTATGTTTTATTATATCGTATATATTGTGTTGTTTGCATGCCACAAAAATTTTAGCAAAGGTCATGGCAAATTTTTTCATAAATTTAAACTTCTCGCTATACTACAAGTACAAGTTATGGTTGTAATGATGTTGTTTTTCATTTTCATACTTTTTTCCACATTTTCCTAGGTTTTCCTCTATTTTTATTTTTGTTAGCTATCCTTGCATTTATTTTGTATTCTATTGAAGACCGCTAGAAATCTATCGCGAACAACCAAAACTGTCCGAAAAACCGATGTAAACAACCACCACATCACCCTTTCAAAAATTGAAACTTGAATTTGATTTTATCCGGTTTTCACCATTTTCTACTGGTTCTTCGTGGTTACCCAAAACCCGTAGCCTAGCGATTTATAGCATAAAGGATTTTTATAACCATGTATCCATTATCAATTTACACTGTCGCGTTTATGAGTGGAAGTTTGACACCTGATCATTCATCGGGTCGGGTTGCCGGACTTGTTTTTCAAGCCTGAGCCCACCCGTTAAACATGTCCAGTCTGATTTTTTTAGATCGGATTTTTCCTGGTTCTTCAGTTTTGTTTGGATTTTTCCCTTTTTTTTGTTTTTTGGGTTTCGGGTCACAAATTGGTATTCGAGCTCGCCTGGTATATGGTTGGGTCGGGTTTTTTGAGTCGGGTCGGATGATCGGGCTGGTTGGGTCGGGCTAGCCATGATCAGGTGCAGTACTTTGGCACGGAAAATCGCCACGAAAACCTGCGCTGACGTGGTCTCGGCCCCTGTCCACGGCTCCCCTGCCCTGCGGCATGGCAATGGCAGTGGCAATCCTGCAGCCGCCGCGAGATCGGCCACCAAACAAGCGTCCACGGCGGCGCGGCCACTGGCTTCGCGGCTCTCTCACCCTCGTGTCCGGGCAGTCCGGTCCAAAGGGCATGCGATGCAATGGGATCAAAGCTGCAGGCAGGGGGTGAGGTGAGTATTAACGCTGAGATTTTTATGAGGCCAGACCATGCATGGATCACAAATCCAATCCCTGCTTGCCAATGCATCTTCTACAGTAGTCGCCTGACCAATCACATATCACACAAGCACACGGGCATCCAGCCCAGCCGATGGAACCGAAATACTGAATACTGTTCGATGGTCAGAAGCTCATTCATGCCCATCTCCTGGTACCACTGGAGATGTTTCGCCGGTGGCCAGCATCGCCGGGTGGCGTCCACTTGAACCCCTGCCTAGATTCAGAGTCGCCGGCCGGCGGCCGGTGCGTGGATCCCATGCAATTCAACACCCACCGTCCACTGACACTGATCTTTGAGACTTTGACGTCTTGCTGCATCAAGGAGAAATTCAGCAAGGAGGACTACGCCTAGAGCAGCTGGTCCGAGCTAGCTAGCGTGGCTGCTTGCTCCGCCGTTCCGCTTCATCCACGGTAAGACATGTCAGTGACACAACGACACTCTGTCGCACGATAGCATCCATGTTTGTAACTTCACTTCTCCCTGCATCGTTGCCAATTGGAGAAGGCCGGGTGGCCGGGAGAGCGTCGCGTCGAGCGGACAGGGCACATGGATGCATGCATGGAAGAGCAGTACGCGCGCGATGGCATCCAGATGCAGAGGATATTGCCATAGTGGCCATGCATGGCAGAATACGGATCACACAAGTCGTTGTACGTGGAGGCCGCCCAATGCGTGCATGATGGCATGCATGCATGGCAGCATGGGGGATCATGCTGATTTGGACGCACGGTTTTGTCTGGGCGTCGGCATCACGCATGCACCTGTCTCTCTTGGAAATAATGTTCGAGATACCACGTTAGTACGTACAGTGGTGTAACTCTTGTCGTTCTTGTTTGTGTTGTCAGTTGCAACCGGATTAACGACTCCGGTCAGAGGCATATATATATGTATATTCCGGCCGTTGACGGCGTTCTGCCGGCGGCGAACAAAAATGAAGTGCTCGGCATGTATACGCTATTTAAAAGAACACTGAAATGGAAGTGTTTCACTCGGACGCTCGATTTTCCAAATACACGTAAAGTCACAAGCTTAGAAAATTTCTACTATACACCATCAATTATCATGCTTCGTCTATATATAAATCTTCTATGAACTATAAAACCAAGTGTATATATATTCTACCCTCATGAAAGTTTAGGGATTTTAAAACCAGCACACGTAAAACCATTGATGGATAAAGTATCTAAAATTTGATTCAGAACAAATATATAACGACTAATACTTTAAATGGAGGGAGCATAGGAGTGGTCGGATCTTCTGTAATATCCGTGCGATATTGAGTGTCCGACCAATACCTCGCATTATCATATCATGGGTTACCTTTTTCTCCCCCCGCTTTTAAGACACGCATCGCGTGATCATGTCCACCCCCGCTTTTAAAAAATTATGTAAAATATATTTTTAAAATCTTTGAGCAAAATTCTACGAGGCTCCAAAAAATTATTACAAAATATTACGCAAAATAGTTTGTAAAAGAATAAATTTTGGTTCAATTGAACCAAAACCACGAAACAAAGAGGGCCGTCGTCGCGCTGACGCCTTTGCCCCGGCTTTTCGCTCCTCGATTTCGTGGGTGGCAGGGTGGGTCGCATACCTCGGACCGTCGCTGGGCTCACCCCTGAAGTCCTGGACCTGTCGGAGCGAGCAGCACGGGCGTGTACATATTTATACTACTTTACAGCGTATGTTAATGTACTAATGTAATGTACGTGACTGAAAAAGAAATGGATATGTTGCGATTTACTCCAGCCAGACTGGACGCTGGAGTACAACAGTACACAGCTAGCATTTGTCGCTGCAGCAGTGGGGGCATATATTAATATAAATATACGGAGGAGTAGCCTGGTAGGTAGGGTGTGCAGCAGCGACATGTATTCCTTCCGGTCCGGATGCACCACGCCTTGCAGCATGCGTGACAACATGTATCCCAACTCCCAAGTAGGGGTGGAAACGAGCCGAGTTCGAGCGAGCTACCTTCGGCTCGTTTGTGGCTCGCAAAAAACACGAGCTCGAGGAGAGGCTCGGCTCGGGCTCGTAAAATTTCACGAGCTATACGGGAGGCTCGGCTCGGGCTCGTCAAAAGCTCGGCGGCTTCGTGGCGTTCGCGAGCTTGACTAGGGTTTCAGATCCAAGAGATGTAAAGCGACTAGGAGGAGAGCGAAACGGAGGAAGGAGGTGGAGATGCGTCACGGGCGAGGATGGAGGTGGCGGTGGTCTTGACCGGACGGGACGAGAGGGAGCCAGCGATGCTTGCTGCTAGAACGGGACAGAGGCGAGAGGAGGCGGCGGCGTTGCGGTGGTGTAGGTCAAGAGGACTTTGATGGAGGCGGTGGTGGCTGTCGGGGTCGGCCGAGAGGAGCACGATGGGAGGCGGCACGACAGCGTTAGGGCCGTCGTCAGAGAGAGCATGAGGAGAGGCATGATGCGAGGCGTGCTCCTCCTCTTGTCGTGATTGGCAATGGCGAAGGAGGCGAGGCGAGGCGCGAGGCGATGGGAGAGGGAGGCGGGGGGAGAGGAGGCACGGATTTGGGATTTGGGAGAGGAGGCGGCGGGAGATGAGGCACGCATGGGGAGATTGGGGAAGGAAGCCGACGGGATTTGGTGAATGAGATTGGGGATGGGTGATGGCTGATGGGCTTAGGGGTAAAATGGGCCGACATGTGGGAGTAAAATGTGCACTTTGTTGTTCAGCTCATGAGCTCTCACGAACGAGCCGTCTCGAGGCTCGGCTCGGCTCGGCTCGCAAGTTATCCGAGTGAAAAATCTGTTCGACTCGCGCTTCGTTTTATAACGAGCCGAGCCCGAGCCGAGCACTGGGACCGAGCCGAGCCCGAGTTGCTCGCGAGCCTCGGGCTAAAGTTCCAGCCCTACTCCCAAGAGAACACGAGCACTCGGCGGACTTGCACTCATTTACGTATGCTCTATCGACGTATCGTAGAAAAAAAGTCAATAGTGATTGGAATGTTTTACCTTAACTCATTAAATATGTCCTTAGGACATATACTCTTCTCGTTAATAAAAAAATGAGAAGAGTGATGTAAATAGTGATTGGAACTTATTAGATATGTCCTCAGAACATCAAACATCCATATATAAAGTTAACTTTATCAACGCTATTCTTTGTTCTTTCGAGTTTGCAAAGAATTTTATCTGGAAAGGGTATGACCCCTCAAGAGGGGCTTTGAAAAGTCTAAAGAATTATATAAAAAATTTAGGAACTATGAGAAGAACCATTCAAAACCCCGCAAAAATGATCATAATGTGCCACATCGTTTGACTTATGCAAAAAAGACAAATTTTTAGCATTTACTTTTGCTTTTAATTTAATTCGAAAAGAACAAGGGATCAATCCCGCTAACCCAGCCACATGATGAGATAACCCAACAACCTTCTACCAATCCAACCAAAATAGAACAAAATTAACTAGACTAGTTTATGTAGGGTTTACAAAAAAAAAATCCCATTCTAGATGAAAACTATCTAGAATACTAAAAGAAAAAAGTTTATTTCACCCTGGCCTCAAAAACTAGATATTTAACCTCCCGAGCTATTGAAACAAGAACATGTGATCCTTTAAGGTTGTGTTTCATGGGTGGTTTCGCCGCACGGATAGCACACATGGTATTTCCTATACGGCACTACCACCATCATTGCCACACCATGATGTCGTCCCTTCATAACTTGATAAACGCCACCACACTAGAAGCCACCCTATCCGGCATCGCCACACAAGCCCCTCCATCACTATGTATTCCTCTATTCCTGCCTCCTCTAATCTCAATTACACCATCTCTCTCATCCCCAATGGTGGATTATCCCTTGCAACCCTACATTGGTGACAATTTATCGAAGTCGCGATGCTACTATAGATCCAAGTGGGGAAAGCTAGATGATGTTTTAGACCTAACATTGAGGAACCAAAGCTCCGTAGTGGCCTATGAGTTGGAGTCGGTTGATAGCTAGTCGACTTCATCATAACGTTGATTCCTTCCTCTAGTGACCACTCTTACACCCGTGGAGGTAGATCAATGGCGATGGTGCATAGATTCATCGTCTCTTCAATTGCCTCCACCAACTTCGTCCGTCGTTGGGCTCTTGTGTCATTGCTAACTGATGGCTCTAGACATAAGCCACTGCCTCCCTCACTAGGGGTGGAAACGAGCCGAGCCGAGCCTGGCTCGGCCGAGCTCGGTCAAAAACGAGCCGAGCCCAAGCCGGCTCGCTATTTTCCCGAGCCTGAAAAGTGGGCTCGGCTCGAGCCAGGAAACACCTCCAAGCCGAGCTGAGCTTGTCCGAGCCGAGCCGAGCCACGAGCCAAAGGCATTTCACATTCAAAATATGACAACGAGCCGAGCCGAGCCAGACCGAGCTCGGTCAGAAACGAGCCGAGCCCAAGCCGGCTCGTTGTTTTCCCGAGCCCCAAAAGTGGGCTTGGCTCGAGCTCGTAAACACCTCCAAGCCGAGCCGAGCCACGAGCCGCGAGCTATTTTTCCAGCCCTATCCCTCACCCCTCTCTCTCCTTCCCCCCTCCCTTAGAGCATTGATCACCTGCCAGTTTGTTTAGAAACAATGGTGGTAACTTACTGCCACCGGTTCGTAGGCCCCACCGCCAGTGATAATAAAAAATAATATCATTATTGTCGGTGTAATAAATACCGGGGTACAAAGAGGCCTAGGAAGGCCAGGAGGGCCCCACGCACCAGGCGGGTGCGTGGGCGAGCCCCCCCTGAAGGAAGGCGAGGGCCGCGCGCGCCAAAGTGCGTGGCGAGCCCCTCCGACAGTGAGGTGAGGCCCCACGCCGAGGCGGGTGCGTGGGCGAGCCCCTCCGAGACCAGGCGAGGGCCCAGCGCCAGGCGGGGCCAGCGGCAGGCGAGCATTGCGAAGAGTCTTGGGACGAAGGCTCCCCTGCTTCGAAGGACGAGCGCATTTAATGAGACATCACAGCGGATAGACAGAGGAAGAAATGATTACCGCTTCTGATGACCCTTGCAGGTCTGGCGGTACATCCTTTATGTATGAAGAATTGGCCAGAGAGAAGATTTGCTTGAGGAGGCCGCCTGTGTCGGAGAGCAGGCGGGGCCCCACCCGCAGACTCACGGTGTGACTATGCGGGTCGAAGGCCACTGAAGCACGCGAGGGCTGGCTTGGCGTGAGGCGGCGGCAACACGTTTCGTCTCTTCTGTCGTGTCTTGTCGATTATCTTGAAACCAGATCGCCTACTCCTCGGCTCTCTCCTTGACCCAAAGCTTGTATAAAAGGAAAGGAGAGAAGGAGAGAAGGAGAAGAGGCATACGAACACACACAGTCACAGAAGCGTTCGTGCACTAGTGTTGGTGCATCGAAAACACCCTGTAAACACATTCCCTTTCAACCACAATCAGAAAAAAGCTAAGGCTCAGCAGGAGTAGGACTATTACCCGCGAGGGGGTCCGAACCTGGGTAAATCTGCGAGTCGCTCCTTGTTGTGCCCGCCTTTCGAATCGGATCGAGCTTGATCGAGTTAGCTAGCAGACTAGAAATCGACCAGGTGTGATCCGCGATGGTTGAGCGGAGAACACGCCGTCGATGGCGCGCCAGGTAGGCGCTAGCATCGGTTCAAGCTCTTGACCTTTCTTGAGGCGATGGCGGGCGGCAATCCGCGATGGGCGAGAAGCGGCGCTAGAGCCGCGGCGTGAAGTCGGCCGCGGCGATGGCGGTGGATCACCGGCGGTGGCCGCCGCCTAGGGTTGGAGCCTGGCGAAGCGGCCGCCTCGGCCAAGCTAAGCGGCGCTGGCCTTGGAGGAGTGCACTCCGGCCGCAGAACCTCCGGCGGCGGGGCCTTGCTGAAACCCACCGGTTCGGTAACTCCGGACTCCGGCGGCGCCGTGGTTGGCTTTGGCCCTTCGTCGCCGCGCCAGCGGCGGTGGTGCAAGATTTGGGCGGGGAACCGGCGTTTCGCGTCCTCCGTTCTTTGTTGCCCTCGCGCTCCTCGCAAATCTCGATGAGGCGGGGCCAAAACGACAAAGCGGCGACCCTACGGGGCTCGGCCGGCGGCGTCTGGTGGCGCGATCTCGGTCCCATCGGAGGACCGCCACTGCTGCATGAGAAGACACTGCGTGACAAGCTCGCGGCCGTGGATCGAAGCTAGCAGCCATGCTGTCGCCCGCCGTCTTGGGGGAAACAAGAGGTTCCAGAGCTGCCCACCCGGTGAGGTGGCGCTTCTTGGCGCCGCCTAAGCGACGAGGCGGCGGGCGAGGACGCGTCCCAGGCGAGAGGCTCCGGCGTTGGGTGCGCGTCTTTTCTAAGGAAGCTGCGCCGCGTCGATGGCGGAAGCGGTTCGTCCGGCCCCATCGAAAAAATCGGCAGCTCCACCAACCACGATGAATTTTGCGAGATCTATCGATGGTAATGCAGCCGATTGGAGGGTCGGGAAGGTTACGGCGAACTACTTCCCGCGGTCCTCACCGGTGGAGCCCGCTCGTGGCTCATGAACCTGCCCGGTCAGTGGGGTCATGGAAGGAGCTCTCGGAGCTCTTCGTCACCAACTTCGAGGGCACCTTGAGCGGCCGGGGTAGAAGAGCGACCTCCGGCGTGGAAGCGGAAGAAAGGAGAGTCATTGCTTGGCGACTATATTCGGCGCTTGATCAGTCCGCAACACTATCCCCGACATCTCCGTCGGCGCGCGTGGTCACGGCATTCGGAGAGGCGCCGAGACCCCAAGGTCAAAGAAGATGGCCACCGCAAGATCAAGGCAGCGGAGGAGCTCTTCACCTTAAGCGCAAGTCGCCGCCAGTGAGCTCGCATCCGCCGCTTCTGTGGCGAGGGCCGGCAAGGGCGGCGAGGCGGAACCTCGAGAACCGGCGGCAAGGACAAGAAGAAGCGCAAAGCGGCCGAGACCGGCAGGTCATAGCCGCCGGCCTTAACGGCGACAACGACGACAACCGCGCCAACCAGCGCAATAATGGCGGCGAGAAAAAAGAGGAGGAGGTCGCGGCGGCCGTGGGTACGGCCCGCAGGATGCCGGCGGCGGCGGCTATGGCGATCGCCGTGGTCGCGACGGCTCCAGCGACGCGACGAAGGCGTGATCGCCGCCCCGTGAGTGGGACGGAAGGCCCTCTTGTCCCATTCACGCAACAACTCCCACGACTTGGCGATTGCCATGTCGTCGGCAAATGGTGGACAAGCGAGTCCACGAGCGGCGGCAGCGCAAAGCGTCCGGCGATGGCAAAGGGCAAGAAGCGGCCGCTTGGTTTTCGGTGGCGGGCGCGAGGTTACCGTCATCCACGGCGGTTCGACCACCTATCCGCCCCACGCTAGCTTTAAGCGTGCGATGAGGAGGTGTGCGCCGCCGTGCCGCTTTTGGTCGACGAAGGCGGTGGCGTGGTCGGAGCGACCGATCGCGTTCGATCGGGCCGATCACCCAACCGAGATCGCCCGACCTGGGCATCTCCGATCGTGGTTGCACCCACGGTCCGGAATGTAAAACTAGGGCGGGTCTTTGGTAAACGGAGGAGTTCCTCAACCTCCTGTCGCCCGGTCGCGCGGCGCTCCAGATCAGCGGCGGGAGCTTCGTCCGGCGCTCCCATTCTTTGACATCGGCGAAATTTGGTCTCGTCGGCCGGCGATCGATTTCGGTAACCTTGAGCTCCGACAACTTCCGCACCGAGATGCTCGAGTTCGAGGTGGCGGACTTGACCTCACCAAGCGCCATACTAGGTCGGCGGCGTGACGAGTTCATGGCGGTGTGCCACTATATACATGGTGGTGAAGATCCCGGCCAGCCGGCCCCATCGTTTGAAAGTGGACCGCCCGGGCGCTCCGCTGCGACAAGGACGCCCTCATATTTGGCGAAGCGTCGGTGCCTGAAGGCGAGGCTTCGACTTTGGGAGCTCCTCGGCGAACCGTGCCTCCCGGTTCGTCCGCGGAGGTTAAGCGGTCTCCTGAGCGAGTCGAGACCGGCGAACCGTTTGGTGGGCGCTCTCTCGGCGCCAAATAGGAAAGCGCGCTCGTCTCCTTCCTCCGATCCTAACGCAGAGCGTGTTTGCGTGGCAACCGTCCGACATGGCTGGGGTCCCCTGGAGGTGATTGAGCACAAATTGGCGGCGTTCCCGGCGCGACCGGTCATGCAAAAGGTCCGGAAGCAATCGGTGGAAGCGCCGAAGTTATCCGCCAGAGTGGACAAGCTCTTAAGGCGAAGTCGTCCGCGATGTCGCCCATCCGGTGGCTCGCGAACCCGTCCTCGTCAAGAAATCAGCAGGCGTTGGAGGATGTGCGTGGACTTCACGGTCCTCAACAAAGGCGTGCGAAGGATCCATATCCGCTGCCCGCATCGATCTCATCGTCGACTCAAGCTGCGGGGTGCGAGCGGTGTGCTTTACGGATCGTACTCGGGTACCACCAGTTAGCATGGCAAGAAGATGAAGACAAGACCGCCCGTCACGCCCATGGGCGTATCTTGCTATCTGAGGATGGCGTTGGATGAAGAATGCAGGCCCGACCTATCGGCGAGCCATGCATATCGCTCACCGCTCCCAAATAGGCGGAACACGGAGGTGTATGTCGACGATCTGGTAGTGAAGTCAAGAAGGCGGAGGAGTTGATCGGCGACTGGAAGAAACCTTCGCCAACCCGAGAAATCTTGCATCAAGCAATCCGGAGAAATGCGTGTTCGCCGTTCCGTCAGACAAGCTGCTTGGATTCCTCGTCTCGAGAGGATTGAGGCGAACCCCGACAAGATTGCGCGATCGAGAACATGAAGCCCCGAGCGACTTGGCGGAGATGCGGTGCTTGGTGGGTGCTTGACCTCCTGGGCGCTTTATAGCTCGCGTGGAGGACAAAAGTCTCCCTTGCTCAAGCTCTAAAGAAGACCAACCAGTTTGAGTGGACGGCGAGGCGCAGGAGGCGTTCGGCAGTGCGAAGAAGTATCTTACCTCCCGCCGTCTTTGGTCGCCCCGGACGGCGAGCCGTTGATCCTCTCGTCGGCAAACCCAGGCGGTCGGCCGCGGTGCTAGTGGCGGAAAGAGAGGCGTTCAGCGCCCATTTACTACGTCGGCAAGGTCCTCCACGGCGCGAAACAAGGTATTCACTGACACCGAAGATGCTCTACGCCGTCTTGTGACATCCCGAATGCTACGCCACTACTTCCGGGGCAAGAAGTCACGGTGTTGACTAAGTATCCCTTGCGGAGATCCTCTTCAACCGCGAGGCGACGGGTCGTGATCGCCAAATGGGCCATGGGTGGCGGAATTCGATCTCAAATTCGCTCCCGAGTGGCCATCAAAGGCAAGCTCTGGCGGAGTTCATTAGCGAGTGGACTCGGCGGACACTTGGTGAAGATACCCGACCTCCTCGCCGTGGACTCTCTTCTTGACGACTCATTCCAATTTGGAGAAATTGGGTGGCGTCGTCTGGTGTCTCAACCGGCGATGTCGTCCGGCACTGAGTGGTCTTGGACTTCAGCGCCACCAACAACGTCGCGGAGTATGAAGGGATCTTTCATGGGGCTCGGGGTGGCCGACCCTTGGCATCCGTGACTACAAGTAAAGCGATTCTCTCTGGTCATCAACCAGCGAGGAAGATTTCTCTGCTCGGATCCGTCATGGCGGCCTACTGGCGGAATGCGCGGTTGGGCGGCACTTTGAGGTTTGGGCTTCGTGCACATCCTCGCCGTGACAACTACATGGCGGATGAACATCCCAGATTGCCTCGTCAAGGGCACTGTTCGGTTGGGGTCTTTGAAGAAAGACTTCTGTGACCGTCGTCGCACCCCGATTCTGGCGGGGCGGCGCTTTCCACGCAGACCCCACCTCTGGAGGAGAGCGTCACCGATCTGCTGCTGTTGCCGGATAGAGGAGGCGGAAGAAGCTGCCGAGGCGGTTGAGGCGGAAGCGCGGGCCGAGGCGAGTCGTCGGCGACAATGTCTGAACGTCGTCACGCTCGTCCGGGAAGGTCGGTGGATGGATCCGATCCTAGCCTACTGCGGGATGGAGTGATCCCAAGCGATGACGCGTCGGTGAGAAGATAGCAGCGCAAGGCCAGCGCACGCATACTGTAGGTGGGGACCTGTATCGCCCGGCGCAAGCGGAGTTCTCTGAAGTCGTCACTCGGGAAGGGAGTGAAATTCTCTCGAGATCCATGGAGGCATGTCGAGGAGCCATTGAGGGCCGAGGCGTTGGTTGGGAAAGCTTTTCGCCACGGTTTCTATTGGCCCACTGCCCTCCAGGATGCCTTCTGTGACATCCTCTATTTTGTCGTATGTCACTTGTATTTTCGAAAACCCAAAAATAAATTAAAAGGGAATTGTTATATACGAAACCCTGTTATAATTAATTTAAATTAAGGTTTAAGCCAAAACCCTAGAATACCTTTTCCAAAAATTCTAGAAAAATTCCAGTACTTCTTTGAAGCCATCATCAAGCAACCCTCCAAATTTCATGCCCAAATTCCAAAGCTAGCTTGTGATTCCTTGAAGTTTTGCCGTCTTGTCGGGAGCTCGTCAAATCCATCAAATAATGAGCAAACGAGGGAATCTCGTGCTCAAATTTTGAGGGGACCTTTTTGTAGCCTAATCCGAATTACCCTCCAAATTTCAGCCCAATCCAGTAAGGGAAACTCTGTTTTCTTGTTAAACAAGCCGAAGCCTATCTGAATTCTACCGGATTAGAATTGAGTCCTAATCAACCCTCTTAGCCCAAGGCCCAACCCAGGTCGTCAAGACACTATATAAACCACCCAAGACCCCTGTCCCAAGTCCTCATCACGAAATCCCTCAAGTCCCAAACCCTAGCCGCCAAAATCCTCCCATGAAACCCTTTTCTCGAGATCCCTCTCGTGCCTTGACCAAACTCAAGATTAGATGGTGCCATGTTGTAGATCCGTCGAGGCAGTCAAGATGGATATATGGATCATAAGATTTGGCCAAAAGCGGAGAGAACAAGCTTCGCGGAGTTGGCCATCGCCGCCGCCGTCTCGCCGTCGCCGCCTTCGCCTCGCCTTGGCCGGCACCTCTTGACCAGCGCCGCCGCCGGATTTCCAGCTGAAGTCGCCCGCCTTGACGCGTGTCCCCGCCGCCCTTGACCTCGCGCCGCCCATGCAGCGTCGCCCGTCTTGCCTCCCCGCCGCCAGCGTCGGCTTACCGTTCGCCGTCGCCGCAGCCACTCCGTAGCCGCCGCGTGTCCCCCTCGCCGCTAGCCGCGCTAGCCTTCGCGTCGTCCGTACCGCGCGTCGCGCGCCGTCGCGTCTGCCCCCATTGCCGCGTGTCGCGTCGCCCGCGTCGGCCGTCGCCAGCAGCGCACCGGCATAACCGCCCGCGTGTCCCCGCCGCCTGCAGCGTCTTTGCGTCCGCCGCTTCGCTGCGTGAACCGCCCGGTTGGGCGGTTTTCTTCGTTAACGGTTTATTCTTTTCAAACCCATTTCGATTTATCCTAAACTTCGGGAATTGTTCGGGAGCATCCGAACTCAAATTAGGTGATTCAGAGCCATTATTTTCCATAAATCCCTATAATTTTATATATTTTATTGAGTTATATGTTCTGTTGATTGTTTTGCTGTTTCTTGCATATATGCATATCTGCGTAGATCGTCCGTGTTATGTTGATCGGGAAAAGCTGCGGGAGTTTCAAGGAGGAGATCCATAAGACCGGAGTACTACCAAGGCAAGATAGTTGCATCTTGCTCTCCCAAATTACAAAACTCACCCGTTTATTGTTTTTATTTTTCTCATGCATAAAATGATGGGAAGGGTAGAAACCTAATATTCTGCTGCGTCATTGACCTGTGAATTTAACATGTTTATTCTTTGCCTTAGTTATTTTCCTAGCCTATCCTTGTGCATAGTTGCTAGTGCTCGTGGGTTGGTAGTTGATTTAGGTTCATCATTTAATTATTCTTGTGACTTGGTATGATTGGAATCTTTGAGTTACTTTAACCTAATCAACTAAAACCTCGTGGCGTGTGTTGACTAAAGGTGGCATAGTTGGGTGGTTTTGTGGAATGTGGATTGTTGGAGGTAGTCACCTTGGTCTAAGGACTTTGGGCGTGTGCTTATCCGGCCAAACCATACAAGCGCAACCATAAGTGCTAGCATTAGCATGTCGGCCAACATGTGCTAGTCTGGCTTAGTAGTTAGGGAAGGCTGTTAACACACTTTACTTTGAAAAGATCGGGCTGCGGTCCGTTGGCTCAAGAGGGGCCAGTGCGAATCCTTAGAGGGGTATCGGTGTTAACAGAGGAACTAATGAATCGCCTTGTATTGTTACTTGATGCGGGCTCCTAAGGAAGAGCTAAGATGCAAAAGTACCACTCGGCTTATGGGTAAAGTGTGCTACACTCTGCATAGTTAAAACTATCATGATAGCCGTTCCACGGTTATGGGAGGGAGGAAGGTCGTACATGGTAGTCTCATGTGTTAATAATTAACTGATGGGTTGGTGTAGTTTGAGTTGATCGAGGCAAGTCTTGTTCTTGAGAGAGGGCTTTGAAGCCGAGCTCTGCGTGTTATCTTTGGGAGTCTGTATCAATACTAATTGCTCTACAAATTGTTTTACAACACTTTAATTAATATTGACTAGTGTAGGTGTTTATGCAAAATAGCCACCTATTCTTGTTTATATCTTTGCATCATTTATAAGGACTCTTCTTTGGGTAGCCGTGTACTCACTATACAAAAACCACGGATAAATTTGTATTCGGAGAAGGATTAGGTCGGTGTATCTCTGAGGATCGGGAGGATCTTGTTACGGACTTTGATGAGGATTAGTGGCGCTCAAGGGTCGGATTAGAGCATCATCATACTTTTCAATGCATATTTGAATTTCCGCTCTGGTATATTATGGACATTATTATGTCATACTTAATCAAACAAGTGTAATAAGTAGTTGTGTAACAATTACTTTTGCATAATATGTAATTTCTCTTAGTTATTATATTTGTGTGATGATGTTCAACAAATTGTCGCTCACAAGTTGCTAGCATTGATCTCGGGACTAGCAATGGATTGTGAGTGGATTCCGATGAAGCCAGGGGTTGCGACACCCAGTGGTGAGGAGATGCGAAGCGTGCCAATTTCATGCTAAGCAAATCCACCGACCGCCCAGTATTTGCAAAATATTCCGCTCTCTGGCCGTTCGCGATGCAGAAATTTGAACATTACAGGCCCGTTCATGAGCGGACGGAGGATATACTCATCTGTTAAATCGCCATCGACAAGTTCACTAAGTGGGTTGAAGCCTCGCGGTCCGGCGATCACATCGCAGCGGCTATCAAGTTTATGAGGAGCATCTTCGTCCGGTTCGGTCGCCAGCAGAATCATCGGCGACAACGGCGCTTTCGATTCAGCGCGATTTCCAAGGCTAGTGCGAAGAGTTGGGTACCAAGGCGTGCTTTGCCTCCGTTCGCATCCGAAGAGCAATGGGCAAGTGGAAGCGGGCGAACGGAAGTACTCAAAGGGCTCAAGACAAGAGCGTTCGACCGCTGGAGAAGCCTTGCAAGCGCTGGGCGGAAGAAGTTCCCACCGTATTGTGGGCGCTGCGGACAACTCCCAACAGAGCCACCGGCGAGACCCCCTTCTTCCTGGTGTATGGCTCTGAGGCGGTGCTCCCATCGAGCTCGCCTTGGCTCCCCAAGTGGCGGCGTTCAACGAAGACCAAGACCACGACCGGCGTCGGGATGAAGTAAATCTCTGGAGGAGATCCGAGGCAGGCGGCGATCCGGCCGCCAAGTATCGATAAGTACTGCGCCGTTATCAAGCAAAGCGGTGTGTGTGAGAACACTGGCGTTGGCGACCTCGTTCTGCGCAAAATCCAAGTCAAAGTGAGGCGCAACAAAGCTGTCTCCCACTGTGGGAGGGCCCTTCAAGGTGGTCTCGATCTCCCTTGAGCTCGGTCGGGCTCGCATTCGAGGGCGGTCATGAATTGGCGAACACTTGGAACGTCGGCGGTGAGGAAGTTCTACCGTGAGGTAGCAGATCCAAGTTTCCTTTTTGGGCCTTCCTTTGAAGCCGAGCGGCAAGGTCTTCTTCCTTCACGCTTCGCCTCGGGTCTGCGTTGTACAAAGCCATCTTCAATAAGAGATAAGTTCTATCTCCTTGTGGGCATCTGTTTCTTTTTCGCCTCAAGTCTGTTAGAAAGCATTAGTTGAAAGTGGCGGCAAAAAAAAAGTACTCAAAGCGAATGGCCCTTAATTCTGAGACAGCGCCTCGACTCATGTTGGGCGCGGCGAAGACGGAAGCGGGTTCTAGCTGGTGTGTCGGCTCGGTCTAGGCAATGCGCCATGCAATGACACGGCGACTAGACCACTTAGGAAGCTAAGTTCTCGCCACGCGATGTCTAGGGTCGGTTAGCTAAGAGGCCATAAGGGTTGAAGTAACGGATGCACGAGGAAAAAGCGCTCACTTTCAGCGAAAGCTCGTCTAAAGCTTTTGGCGATCGGTGGCTTAGCCTTAGAAAGGTCTGTTAGAAAACATTACCTTTGAAAGTTGGTAGAAAATACTTATGGTGATGGCCCTTAGTAGCAAAGGCAAACGCTTATAACTTCTGTTGGTGCGAGGCGGCGGACGGAAGCGGGCTCTAGCACGGTGTGTCGGCTCGGTCTAGGCAATGCGCCAATGGCGGCACCAATGACTAGACCACTTAGGAAGCTAAGCGCTTCGCCACGTAATGTTTAAGTTGGGTTGCGAGAGGCCATAAGGGTTGAAGTAGCCAGATGCCTAAAGAAGCAGCGCTCACTTGCGGCGAAGCGTTCGATCTAAAACCTTTGGCGGCAGTGCCCCGTTCAATTCCATGAGTTAAAGTTGTGCGAAGTTCAAGTGAGACTCACGACAAAAGAGCAAAAGTTTGTTTGCATTGATAGGCAACAATTACAAGGCAAAAAGCGGGAGTCTCGCTTCTCCTCGGCCTTCGTCTTCCATTGAGCGGCGCCCCATCATGGACCGCGTGATCGTGGCGGTGTCAACCAGCGCTGCTCAAACCAGTCCGGCCGGCGCGAAAACTCCCGGTGGCGATGTCGAGATCAAACGTGGCGTCTCGAGCAAAACGGTTGCCCAAGATGAACTGCGCTGCCGAGCGCCTTGGCGACCGTCTTCGATCGCCCGCGTCCGCAGCGCCGCCGGAAGGACGTCACGAGGCTTGGCGGCTCGTCCCACGGCGCCAGCGTCTTCGCTGGCCGTCTCCTCCAATGAGGATGCTGGAAACACCAGTGGATGCTGAGGCGTCCGGAAGCCGCATGATGGCGGTCTGCAACATGTCGGCGAGTCGGGCGCTTCGAAGTGCTCCAGCGGAGGTCTTGATCGCTTGGCGGCGAAGCGGCGGCGGCAAGGCTGCCGCGACCTCGCGAGTCATCACCTCGCCTTGGCGGTTTCTTGGCAAGGCCCCCGCGATTCGCCAGCGAATCGCTCCGCCAAGGCAAGGCTTCCTCGCGTCGCCCAGTGCGGGAGAGGTGTGAAGCGCCTCAAAGGAACGTCCTCGTCGCGGTCCACGGCGAGATGGCGGCAGGCGCAATGGCGAGTGGCGGAGGTTCTCCGCCGCCGCGCGCCGGACTCTCATTGCCATGAGCGACCTCCGTCGAAGGAAGCGGGCGGCGGTGAAATTTGGCGAGTCGCGTGGGCGGAGCTCGATGCCCAGCGTCCGCCTGTTCCAAGAGGGACAAAGCAGGTTGGTATGCAAAAACCGCGTGGCGTGCTAACCTAGTCGCGAAGTGTGCGTAAGCGCGAGGAAAGCCAACTGAAGCGGTCGCCCTAAAAAAGCGAAGGGGAGCTCAAGTCGCTTGTTCGTGGCGGCGGTGGCCTTGATCGCGATCACCACCGTCGAGCGGTAGCGCGTATTTGGCGCTTGTGATCGGTGAGCGGGAGCGCCAACAGCAACAGCGCGCGCGCGAGGACCGTCGGCGAGGGAGGCGGAAAAAGCGGCGGCGGCGGCGCCAGATTCTGATAATCGCCAGCGCTCTGCCCGGTGGCGGGCGGCGGCGCAGCAGAGGCCCCATTGGTTGGGGCAGCGGCGGTGGCGACGCCCGAGGCTTGAAGGCGCTCTCTTTGCTCGCCTCTCCCTTCTCGTCGTCGTCGTCGTCGGCAGCAAGGATAATGGCGCTTCCGAGCCTTGGCGGAGTCGGCAACCAGCGCGGAAGCAGCAATGCCGCAGCGAAGCTTAGGCGATCGCCGAGGCGGCTCGCGGATCTCTGATGGTCCCGGGCCACTTGGACCATGAGACCGAGACCTCCGTTAGAACCGCGCGCAAGTAGGGTTCGCTCCAGGTCCCAATCGCAGAGAGGCGGATGCCGTCGGCGAGGCGATGTCGCCGGTCGGCGTGGTCGAAGCCCTTGACCGATCCGAACACGTCGCCCAAGACGTTCCCATCGGTGAACACCCAAAGAAGAAGCGGTGGTGGTCGTTAGCCAAAATGGAAAGAAAGAAGGTCTGAAACCCAAAAAGCGCGAGGTATTCACCTCCAAAGCGGTCTGTCAGTCCGTCGTTATCGCCGTAGTACGTCCGGCGGCGCGCCCTCAGCAAGCGGGCAAAAAGAATGACAAAAAGTCCGCCACCACGTGGGTTCGGTGAGCCTGGCGGCGGAGCTTCGGCAATCTGCGCCGCCATCGCCTCCGTACTCGCAAGATCGTCATCTGGGCTCCCCAGTCGGCAGTGGGCTCCGCAGGATCGTCGGGAAGGGCAAGATCGTCGCAGCCGCTGGAGTCCTCCACGTACAGCCACTGCCGGTGCCAGTCCTTCCAGTTGGACTTGACCGCGGCAGGGATAAAAGCGGAGGTGACGCGGATGGCAAATAGTGACTCCCAACCGCGCTCGGCGCGAGCCCGTGTGCAAGACGAAGAGTCGGCGCCAGAGCGGGAGGTTGACATCGCCCCACGAACATCTCGCAGAGGTGGCGAAGATGACCGAGGCCATGATCAAGTTGGGAACAAGGTCGCGCCGCTGGATCCGTGAAAGCGAAAGCACCCCAAGAAGAATTCGAGTCTGGCGGGACAAGGCCCGCCAAAGACGCCAGAGAAGGTCACGATCTCCCCGGCGAGACTTCGGCGCGATGGTGCCGCGCGGAACGAGGCGCGATCGGTGCACGAAGACTGAAGCGCGCCACCGATCCTCATCGGCGGTGGAAGCGGCGAGCGACTCCGAAGATGGTGCGGCATCCCATGGCGGCCTTTCTTTGCGCTTGGGAGCCATGGAAAATTTGGCGGTGGCGTGGCGAAAGGCTTGATGGCAATTGGCGAGGATCTTGTGGTAGCGACAAAGAAAGCGCCGGATAGCGAAGACTTAAGCGTCATGGAAGGATTGGCGCGGCTTTGAGAGAAGTACTTATAGGCGTGAAGCGGCGTATTTATTTGGATTCCATATGCACGGGCGCCATCATTGCCCCCGCGTTTTGGTTTCAGCAGCGGCGTGGTTCCCAAGGAAGATCGTGTGCGGTGGAGAATCGGGCGTCTGCCGCCGCGGTGGTGGGCCCCCACGATTCGTCTCCGCCGCACAAGAAATGGAAAAATATCTCTGTGACGGTTCGCGTATCATGGTGGACCGGGGCTCTTGTCGATTGTAATAAATACAAGGTACAAAGAGGCCTAGGAAGGCCGGGAAGGCGGGAGGGCCCCACGCGTGGCGAGCCCCCTGAAGGCAAGGCGAGGGCCCCACGCAGGCGAGTCGTGGGCGAGCCCCTCCGACAGTGAGGTGAGGGCCCCGCGCGCCAAAGTGAGTCGCGTGGTGAGCCCTCTGGAGACCAGGCGAGGCTCCAGCGGGAGGGAGCATTGCGAAGAGTCTTGGGACGAAGGCTCCCCCGCAAAGGACAGCGCATTTAATGAGACATCACGCGGATAGACAGAGGAAGAAATGATTACGCTTCTGATGACCCTTGCGGTCTGGTAAGGTACCGCCACCGTGGCTTGAAGAATTGACCGTGAGAGAGAAGATTTGCTTGAGGAGGCCGCCCGTGTCGGGAGGAGCGAGCGGGCCCCACCCGCAGACTCACGGTGTGACTATGCGGGTCGAGGCCACTGCGAAACGCGAGGCGGCGAGGCTTGGCGTGGGCGCAACACGTTTTCGTCTCTTCGTCGTGTCTTGTCGATTATCTTGAAACCTTGATCGCCTACTCCCTCGGCTCTCTCCTTGACCCAAAGCTTGTATAAAGGAAAGGAGAGAAGGAGAGAAGGAGAAGAGGCATCTGAACACACACGATCCTGAAGCGTTCGTGCACTAAGCGTTGGTGCATCGAAAACACCACAGTAAACACATTCCCTTTCAACCACAATCGAGAAAAGAGCTAAGGCTCGGCAGGAGTAGGACTATTACCGCGAGAAGTCGAACACAGGTAAATCTGCGAGTCGCTCCTTATTGTGCCCGGCCTTTCGAATCGGATCGAGCTTGATCGAGTTGGCTAGCAGACTAGAAATCTGACCAGGGGTGTGATCCGCAGTGGTTGAGCGGAGAACACGCCGTCAATTATCATCGCTAGTTTGTAATTTGAACTGGCGGTGATGGAGGTAGTATCACTGCTAGTTCGTAATACGAATCTATAGTGACAGTGGATTGCACCTCATTTGTAGAGATCAATGTTTTTTTTATACAGAGTCGGATGGAGACAAAATCTATGTGAAATTGTAGCTCTTGACTAGATTGACATCTTTGTAGTTTACATTTTTTCATTTAAAGTCATTTAGATGCCCAAATGTCAAGGTGCTTTTTCACTAGCCCTCGAAAACCAGCAGCAAAGCTGGTTTCAAATCGGCAATGACAACGTGTTCTATAGTAGTGGTGTCCCTTCACATGGTGTTTGAAATGTAGATCATAATCAAAGTGTCCGAGACTTATTGACTAGAAAATAAATAAATTTATTTTATTTAGTATTTTTCTTAATCATAAAACCCCCCTCTAAAAGTTCTTTAAAATAACATAAACAAATTAAGTGAACCGGTTATGAGAAACAGATTAAAGAACCACCCAAAGTTAAATTTAACATTCAGCTCACTTCAACTCAGCCAATTTATTTTATTCAGCTTAGCCACTCTGGATATGCTCGTAATTCCTGTTGTGGATTATAGAGAACTTCAACCTCAATCTACAAACACTACTATTTTACTAGTATATAAGAATATGATCATCTTGATTGGGTTTGTTCTTTCTAATTTATCTTATTTAACTTATCTTCTAATTTCGTGAGTGTTTTGAGATGGACTTGAGAGCCAGATCCCCAATATTGATTTGTTTTAGAGAGCATTTAGACACATCTTCGAGATAGAAAAAAAAAATTTAAAAGCTAAACTTATTTATATTTGAAATAAAAAACAAATAAGTTAAACAAATCAGATAAATCGTATATAACAGGTCTAAATAGTTTTCAACGTCGCAAATCATGGGTAGTCGATCCTACCGGCTACCGCTACTAATTAGGAGATTCATTGCGATTGAAGTCTAGAGTTTGTGATAAATGTGTTAAAACTGCTTATATGTTGTGATGTCTAGATCAATCACCATTCGGTAGGGTCGTAGGGGTCGATGGGCATAGCTACTTGGCATTTTCTGTTTCATTTTTTTTGTTTTTCAAATGGATTTTGTATCATGCAGACTCCAGCTCGAACTAACATGATTAGTAGGAATGTTTTGGTTTGATTAATATGACTCCCACCAATCATCAGCATTACAGCTAATATAATCCATTTTAGGGTCATGTGCGGACCACTCATTAGCAGGATGTTGATCATTTTTTCTTGCAGATCATTAAAAAAACCCAGATGCTTTCAATAGAGCGACCCCTTTTTCGTTTTGCAGAGATGGCAGTACGCGCGCAGATGTTCGTTTTGCATGGTCTAGGAGTGTAGATCAGTAAAATACAGGTGCCGTTGATTCTTGTTTTACTTGCATAGTCGTGTCCATATTGGAGTTTATGAGCTAAGGGTATTCCTAACCCTACCCCTTTTTCTCCTCTGACTATCACTGTAAGAGCAGAGAGATGAAATAAAATATAAGAGAGGGAAATGTTGGGACTAGGGAGGGATTGAAAAATAGATGAATAGTAATGAGATATGGAAAGTTTAAAGGTAGGGTTAAAAATGCCCTAATTAATACGTTCTAGTAAACCCAGGGCGCGAGACCCTTCTATGAATGGATGAGCAAATCCTTGATTTTTGTTAATTTGTTAAATATTAGTGAATAACAAAGCACACTAAAAATGTCCAATAGAGCTACCACGTTAATTCTAAAATATAAATTTTTTAGGTTGATCGAAAAAGGGAAAAAAATTACATCGTTCACTGTTACGAGTATATACAAATTAGATTAGAAAGATTTTAATAAACTAGAAAAAATTTTAAAAATCAGAATTTTAAAAAATTGAAATAAGAGTATATATCATATCTAAAAAAGTTTGTATCAGTTACAATAAAACAATAATAGAAATAGAAATTTAGAATAAAATAGCAAACTTCGGATCAACTGCAGTAAAAAAATAAAAATAAAAAACATATAGAAAACAATAGGAACAAAAGTTTATGTCAAATTAAAGAATTGGTACAAATTTAGCGGTGGAAACGCATGAAACAGCATGCCCATCATTCACCAATCGCGTACAAACTAAAGTGAGCAGTGACAGCAAGGTAGGAATGTTTGGCTCATCAGATGGCAGTGTACTGTTTTTTGTTCTTTTGAGAAAGTAGCATAGGGGTTTAATAGCGATTACGGCGAACATATAAGGCTGCAAACAAAGGCAAAAAGGAAAAGGCTAAAAAAGAGAAACAGAAAAAGACGCATAAATTAGGGTTTTTTCAAAGAGACGCGGTGTCCTGCCGGATCTCCCTCCCCCTCCGTCATCTACCCTCACCCGCCACCTATCATACATCACTCTTCACTCCTCCGTACTCACTCGTCAGTAGCTTCGATGCCACTCCACGGTGCCGCCTCCCAGCTCCTGTCCTGGCCCTGCCTACACACAGCGCACGCCATTAATTTGGCGTCACTCCTCGGCTTCTCGCTGAGCTGAGCTGCGCTGCTCGTGGTTACGCACTCCATGGGCACTGCCGGGCGCCCGCGCCGCCCCGAGCCGCTCAAGCAGCGCGTGAACCGTTGCCTCCTCAAGCTCTCCGATCGCGACACGGAGGCCATGGCGGCGGCCGAGCTCGAGGCCATCGCGCGCGCCCTGGCCGCGGACGAGCTCCCGGCCTTCGTCTCCGCCGTGTCCGACACGCGGCCGACGGACAAGACCCCGCTCCGCCGCCACGCGCTCCGCGCCCTCGCGCTCGTCGCCGCCGCCCACCCGCGCGACGCCGTCGCGCCCTCGTCCCGCGGATCCTCGCCGCCGCGCTCCGCCGCGTCCGCGACCAGGACTCCTCCGTGCGGGCCGCGCTCGTCGACACCGCCCGCGCCGCCGCGGCGGCGGCCGCCTCCCCGCCGGCCGCGCTCCGCCCCCTCACCGACGCGCTCCTCCACGAGCAGGATCAGTGCGCGCAGCTGGCGGCCGCGCTCGCCACGGCCGCCGCCGTCGAGGCCTCTGCCCCAACCGTCGACCTCGCATCCTACCTCCACAAGCTCCAACCCCGCCTCCTCAAGCTCCTGCGCAGCAATGCCTTCAAGGCCAAGCCCGCGCTCATCGCCCTCATCGGCGCATCGGCGGCCGCGGCGACCGCCGACGAAGTCACCGCCTCAGTCCCCTGCCTCCGCGACGCAATCGCCAGTGACGACTGGGCGGCGAGGAAGGCCGCGGCCGAGGCGCTTTCCGCATTGGCCTTAGAACACAAGGATCTCCTCTTAACCTACAAATCCTCTTGCATTGCCTTCTTTGAGGCCAGGAGGTTCGACAAGGTTTGTCTTTTATTTGATTCAGATCTTGGCGAGATAACATCCTTTCCTGGATCTGAGATTTTCGGTGCCTTTGTTCGTGGATGCAGGTCAAAATTGTACGGGAGTCAATGAACAGGATGATCGAGGCGTGGGCGGAGATCCCAGATATAGAAGAGGACGAATGCTCGTCCGGCCTGCCGCGTGCGCCGCAGTCACAACGGCGATCTTCTCTTGCAGGTGATGCACTAATGATCAATGTGAGACATTCTCTTTGTGGTTGCACACGGTTGCTACTTGCTGCGCAGATCTGGTAAATTACGTTTAGGTTCTTGTAATTTTGTATGCTGCAAGTAGGAAGGAACCACAGAAATGATCTGCTTTTGGTAAAGAGGAGCAATAAATTGTATTACTATTTGATTTGTTACCAAAATTCTAAAGAGGTAGGTGTGTGCTATAATGCTATTTTTCTTTTTTTGATAAATGATATTATAATGGAAACAGGAAGTGCAAGTGATGGGCGATATCCAGCTGCTTCCCTAGGCTCAAATTCAATTCAATCGGCGACAAGGAGGAACAGGTTACCTACGAGCAGGTCGCCCCTAGACGCATCACCCAGTGTCACCAAAAGGCATAGCCCATCATCATCCATCAGAAATAAGAAGCTCTCGCCGGCTTCACACCGCAAGGTTGACATTGCTGTTGCTCCAGATGCCACGCCGATCAAAGTGGTGACGGAGGAGAAACTTCTGAAAGGAGGCAATGTGAGATCAAGACTGGAAGCAAGGAGGACACTTTTCCAGGGTAACGAGGAGAAGATGGCAAAGTCGGCCGGAATGAAAGCAGGGTCCCGAGTTGTTCCATATGAGGGAGGTGGTAATTTTGAAGAAATTTCTGAGGTTGACGGTGGATCCGAGAGGTTTCAGTCAGGCCAGAAAGATGAAGGCTTGCTAGAGATTAGGACGCAGCTACTGCAGATCGAAAATCAGCAGACCAGCTTATTAGATCTTCTCCAGGTGATTTTCCTCTGCTATATATTAGACCTTATATTTTACAACTCAATTCGATTGGACTTTTAATCCTTCATGTTAAGTGAGAGATCAGCTAATGTTAACCGAGCAGATTTTTACGGTTCAGTTCATCTTCATTAAGAAAAGAGGTACATTGGATATTAGAAATTGATATGTAGTTTTGTCAGTACGCGTGATCAACGCCAAAAGTAGATTACGCAGTCCTCCTTCTGAGGCTAATAAGGCTCGCAGACTCGTTGCTATGGAGTGTTTGTGCAGAAATTAACAAGGAAGGCCCCATAACATTGGCTGATTGACAAGAGGAAGAGAACTTCAGGCATGTTAAGCTAAGCCTAAACCTGTCGGTGGTCAGGATATTCAGCCACAAATTGCAACGTTTCTGTTAGTTGCGAAGATAGAACAGGTCTTGATGCATAATGCTAGAAAAGGATTGCTACTGCAAAAGATTGTGAGGTTTTTTTAGAATATGTGTTCAACGTGCTGCATTTATTTTTGGGTATAGATGACCCTTGGATGATTGTGACATATTAGAGATGTCATGATATAGGGGGAACCAGGACAACAACATGATATCTCTAACCCTAAACATGACATGCTATATGCGATTATATTAACTTTTGTCGATCAATTTTGAATCTGAAGCCGCAAAAGAATCTTTATCCTTTTGCTGATTTTACATTTTTACTGGCATCTGTCATATAATCAGTAGTCAATCTTCTGATATCCTCCATTTCTGCTGGAAGCTAATCTGACTTTGCATTTCATCTTGTTTATCAGAAATTTATGGGGAAATCTGAGAATGGCATGAACTCTTTGGAAACAAGGGTCCATGGACTGGAGATGGCATTGGATGAGATCTCACGTGATTTAGCCCTCTCTTCAGGAAGGATGACAAACACTGAACCTAAAGTAAACACATGCTGCATTCTGAGCCCAAAATTCTGGAGGAGGCATGATAGTGGCAGGCAATCTTCAAGATTTTCCGTCTCTGATGCTCCAAATGGCTCGGAGGAGAGCAGAACTTCGTACAAGTGGGAAAGGCAGAAATTTGGACTTCAGGGTGGATTTGTCACCAACCCGTTAGCTGAGCCGAACGTTTCATCTGTTGGAAGGACAGCAAATACTAGGGAAGGCACGAGAAAGGAATTGAGCTTACAAAAGTAAAGGTATATTCTTTGGCTAGTCATGAGTCATCTTAGTTGGTGCGATCAGATTTAGTAGTTGAGAAATCAGATTTTTGTTGATGACAAATTAGGAACCGAAAATAACATGACAACAAAAAACTATTACTTTTCATCATATACATGCATCTGAATGATCTTTTAAGTTATGGTGCCATCTCAACACTATACATGTGCAACGCATATCACGGTGATGCCCTTTTTTTGTATTAAAGACTGGTAGGGCTTCCTTCTCATTTCCCACCAACTCACACTTAAATTCCCAGTACGTTTCGCCTAACATTATTCTCTTCTGCTCAACTACTTGGCAGCTAATTCTTTTTTTTCCCTCCTAATTTCTTCAGGATGGGCTAGGCTTGTCTTGATACACACATTTTGTTTGAGGTATGAACTGCTCAAGTTAGAGCACAAAAACATGGAGAGTTGAAACACCGGGTGTTAATCCAATGCAGAGATCAACTTCTTGTGATGGATCCTTTCTCAGGATTATGATCATACGATTCTGATCCTAAAGATGGCATCGAAGATAAGAGTGCATGTCTGACCGACACTATGAACCTGCTCGCGTGGCCGTGGAGGGGAATGGTCACTGTCCTTTATCTCTTGCTACACCAGAGCGGCAATCCTTGTGTAAGAACGTAGTCAAACTATGTGTGTATCTTGTAAATAGTTTGGATAAAACAGCTTGCTCGCGATCTTGAAGATTCTCTATGTGCCTCACTTGGCATGAGTACATTATTCGTCGAGTGATTTTTGGTTGCTTGGTGCCTCCAGCGTCTATGCTCTCTCTGAAAGCGTAGTCCGTGCGGCCGGTGCGGGCTCGATATGCGGTTGGTTGAGAAATGAGAACGCAACTCTAACACCGCAATTGCCAACTATGTTGCCCGTATACTTGGATACGGACATGTGATACGGTGACACGGCAAATCCTCAAAGACTAGGATACGGGGATACGTTTATATATCTATATATGTAAAAAATATTTTTATCTTATAGGTGAATGTTCACCGCTAAGGACCTTCGGTCATCCCTTAAGAAGAGATTTGTGCTATAGAGGGGTTTTCATGGAGCTTCATTTGACTTCTCATGCAGTGTAGAGGTTTCTCGCATGTGTCAGACCACATGCTTGGGTTATGCATGCTCAGCATGTGTGTTCAATGTGAGCGGTGAGCATCTATCCTTAGCGGAAAAGAGACCAATAGAGGTATTGGGGACGTATCATAGAAGTATCCGATAAGTAACGGGATTTAATTTATTTATTTGAAAAACGAAAATAGTTGAATACATGCCCGGTACGTATCCGGGTATCTAAGTATCCGAAACGCGGGAAGTATCCGGGTAACGTAGATTGCCAATTGCCTGTGGTAGACTAGTAGTAGCTATAGTTACCAGACACGGTAGGAGTTCATTGGTCGCACTACGCATAAGACAATTCAGGCATGGTCGGGTGTTATATTAATATTAGCTTCCGTCGGTCGCTAGAACTAGAGCATCACTAACAACTCCTCTATATCTTCCTTCTAAAATACCATTAATGTTCTCTATATTTATTTCTTTAAAATTATTTCATAATTTACACTACATTACAATCTTATTGCAGGAGATATGTAGGTCCATAGGAAACTGGACTGAGTTGGTGCAATAGCCCTTGTGTCTGGTTGCATACATTCCACAGGCCTGCCTAGGAGAGAAAAATTGTGTTTGGGCCTGTTGCTGCTCCTGCTCCAATTCCTCGTCTGCACCAGGCGAGAAAGGGATACGCGATTGGGCCGTTGGGTGTAGCTGCCCTGGATGAGGGCATCTGAATAAGCCTTATTCGATCGTGTGGCCCGTTTCTTTAGCCCAAGAGCTTTGCTGAATAGGCCCAGGGCCCGCACGTGGATCAGCGTAGACGATCCCTGTAACGCACACACAGTGCTACTCCTATACGTATGTGTATTATCCTAGAACTCTGCTTGATTGACGGAAACATTGCACAGAATATTGCGCCCTTGCGAGTCGTGCCTCTCCTCGAACCGTTGAGCCGCCGTGATGGCCAGACCGCCACGCCGCGCCACCGTGCAAAACTCCACCATCACACAGCCCCTCGCCCGTACCATGGGCGCCATTGTCACTAAACAAGTGTTTTGCGGTTCTGTTCGATTCAATTTAATAAAAGTTTTAAAAGACATGAAACGATAGAAAAATATTTAAGCCACCGTGATGGCCAGACCGCCATGCCACGCCGCCACACAAAACTCCTCGCCCGCAGCATGTGCACCGCTACCGCTAAACAAGCGTTTGCGGTTACGTTCGATTCAATTTGATCAAAAATTTCTAAAAGACATGAAACGACAGAAAAATATTTGTATTTTTCATTTTTTAAAAAGTTACTCCAAAATTTCAAAAAAACTATTACAAACTGTTGCAACGAGTGGTCTCTGTAAAAGGCAATAAATTTTAGCTGAACCGAACATAATTTAAATCAAACCATCACAAATGGCCAACATTTCGAACCAGCCGCGCCTGGGACCGCCCCGCCGGAAACGCCCCGCCATTTGCATCCAGCAAGCACCCACAGGGCAACACGGGAGGGAAACGGTAAGAGAAATTTGAAAAGTTCGCGAACCCGCCACCGCCGCGCCAAAAATCAAGCGCTCCACCGCCCCCGCCCAGTCCTCCTCCTCCCGCATCCCGCACCCGCACAAATCTATAACACCGCGAGGATTCCCACCTCGCGTTTCCTAGTTCCTACCACCACGCGAACGCAAAAACTCCGCACGCGCCGCCACACGAGGATTGCGCGATGGAGGCGGTGATGGCTGCATCCTCCTCTTGCACGGAAGAAGCGGCCACCTCTGCGCCCGTGGCGGCGGCGGCGGCGGGTTTCCAGCGGCAGCCGCCGATGTTTGCTGCGAGCGGAGGCCCGAAGTCGCGCCGCCACGCGTACTGCCGCAAGCAGAAGTCGCTCGGCCTCCTCTGCTCCAAGTGAGCATTTGGGCGGCGCATTTGGGGATCTGCAGTTTTCGAGGCCCGTGACCCCGTGTCCCTCCCTTCTTACCGGATTCTATGCGTGTTCCAGCTTCGTCTGCCTGTACAATCGCGGCGACGTGGAGTCCATCGGGCTGGACGACGCGGCCAGGCGCCTCGGCGTGGAGAGGCGCCGGATCTACGACATTGTCAACGTGCTCGAGAGCGTCGGGGTAAGTCATGTTCTGCCTCCCTTTGATGGAATTCTTGATCAGTCCGCAGAGACGGGGTTCTGAGTACTGCTCTAAATCTCTTGATAAGATTCTTGTGAGAATGGCCAAGAACCGGTACTCCTGGATAGGCTTCGATGGGGTCCCGATGGCATTGCAAGAACTCAAGGTATGCACCTGTGACCTGCCTTTGCACGTGATAATTCGACCAACAAATGTATGCCTAATCCATCTAATGAGATGTTCTTTTTTTCTCTATTCTTTGTTTGCTCAGGAGAGGGCATTGAAAGAGAAATCTGCCTTGGCTCTTGCTCCGGTGGAGGACTATCCTGCTAATGTATGATGTCTTATCTTCATTTTTTTCTTGCCTTTCAAATATAGGAATAGTTCATTTGGTACTGGCCCAGAATGTATTTTCTAAATAAAACGAGCGAGGTGGCCCGCGCGTTTGCACGGCTAGATTTGTTTTGGTATATAGTGTTTATCTCTAACTCATAATCTATCTCTAACATATCAGATCGGATTTAGAGTTTATCTCTAATATATTATATCAATTTTAGTATTTAATATGAATTTCTAATATTTTCTTTTAATCTAAGCCGTATAGATCTTTTATTTTTTCTTTGATTAATCTATCCCCCTATAATTTAGTCCCACAGTTGATTGAACGAATAAAATAACCATATTATATCATCTTTAGTATTTAATCCGAATTTCTAATATTCTTCTTTTAATGTAAGCCGTTATAATCCGGCCTCACAAAATCAACGGCATAGATCTTTTTTTTCTTGATTTATATGAGAATTTCTTTGATTTCAGCCGTTCGATCAATAGTGATGTGGATGATGTGGACGAACGTGATGGCTTCTTTTTCCCCTCCTTTATATATATAATAGATGTTTTTATATTCCATTTTCTCTTTTTAAGATGTCGGATGACGAAAACGATGCTAAGCTGGGTGATCCTGAGAGCGACAAGCTCAGCCAGCCCCTTGACAATCCTTCTGACATGTGTGCGGCACCTCGCTGCCGGCTTAGATCTGGTATAGCTTCTTAATTGAATTGTTTCATTACGTGTGTTTAGTTACATTTTTTTTGTGCCAAGCTTAAAATTTTGGCTGTTGCATCTGCAGATCATAGGAAGGAGAGGTCTCTTGGGTTCCTCACACAGAATTTCATGAAGCTGTTCCTTACCATGGAGGTGGGGAAAAATGTTTTTTTCTTCATTTCTGCTGTAAACATTCATGCTTTGTCAAACTGTGGTTGATTGTATGAAATCTTGGAACAGCTTGACACTATCTCACTTGATGAAGCTGCAAAGTTTCTCCTTGGAGAAGGCCACGAGGAGGCAAATATGAGAAGTCAGTATTTGGAAATTCCTGTCTAATTCTGTAGCCGTATCAATTTGGATCCTAATCATTAAAGGCTTATATTTTTACTATTTCTTGTATTTGTGAAACAGCTAAAGTTCGGAGATTATATGACATTGCAAATGTGTTGTCTTCACTGAATCTCATTGAAAAGGTAGACTTTAAACACCCACTAACAAGTAAGTTGGAATAGAATGCTATGCACTGTTTCTTAGCTTCTGTTCTTGAATTTTGCACTCAGACACAACAAGCAGACACAAAGAAGCCAGCATTCCGGTGGTTGGGCATTGCTGGGAAACCGAAAGCAGAAAATGATGTCGCAATCGTTGTACCCCCACCAAGGAAGACTGTGTCGAAGAAGAGAGTCTTTGGAGCTGAACTCACTAACATTGACATGAATGGAAGCAGACTTGGTTCAGCAAACCAGAAGAAAGCAAACCTGGCACAGGGTGGTGGTGACATCTTGAAGAGTTGCACATTGGCTGTGCAGAAGCAGCTGGGGCATGGTAACAAGAGTGGCTTTGTTTATGGGCCTTTTCACCCTTCTGGTGCAAGGAAACAGGAGCTCTATGAATGTAATATAGCTGGACAAATGGTGGGTGCTCATGACTGCGACAACCTTGCAGATTCATTTCGACCACAGTACCACAACCAAGGTGTGTTCAATTCAACCAATCTTTAACATTCTTAGATAATTTCTAGTTGTCTAGCTGAATTTACAGGCTTAAATTTGTCTAGACAAGCCTTCGGTTTTTCTGCTTCCTGTTTGACATGCATACTTCGAGGGCAGGAAGATGACAAAGAGTGAAATATGTGATTCATAACAAACATTGATAATGAAACCTAGCCAATGCTGTATTTGCCATATGGGATGCCTTTTTTTGGTATTTATACGGACACATATACAATTATCATACACTCAAACTATGTTGTAGGGCTCATCAGAGTTGAAGTTCATTATCTGGGATATTTAAACTGGTATTGGTTAGTAAAGTAGGTCTATGTAACTGATCACTTTTGTACTAAATTTTGCCTTCCGTTTCCTTTAGTTCAACATAACTTCTGAAGTAGACCTGCTCACGGGAAACCCGGCCCGGTAAAGCCCGGCCCGGCCCGGCCCGACCGGCGCATCGGGCCGGGCTTAGGCCTCATTTCCGAAGCCCGGCCCGGGCCCGGGATAGCGGTGGCCGGGCCGAGTTCGCGCCCGGTTTCCGAGCCCGACGCCCCGGGCCGGGCTTGGGCCTGATTTTTCGGGACCGGGCTTTTCCAGGCCCGGCTCGGGGTTTGAACAGGTCTATTTTGAAGTAGCAGCAATGAATCAGTATCTCCATTATATATTGAAGAACTCAAGTTTTCAACCACAATTTTCTGGATGCAGCACTCGGTGGCCTTTTTGCACACTATGTAGAAGCGTGGAGATCCTGGTACTCTGAATTTGCACAGAACAGCAGCATCATGCAGCAAAACTTCAGCAAGTCTGTTACTAACTGATGTCGGCAAATCATACCCAATCAACATAGTGTTCATTGTATTTACATTAATGCAGGAAATCTTAGCTCTACTTCAGTCCAAAAGAAAAGTAAAAAACTTCTCATTGTTATTATGTGCCTTATTCATTCTTGCAGTTAAGAGCATCGTCCTAACCTATGTTTAGCCAATTTTTTCATCATGCCACTCTTATTGCTCAGAATGTAGCATTTCTATTCTGTATATACAATAAATGGTGCTTCAAATTTCAAATTCAAAAATAAGAACAGACAAACATCATCAATCATGGCCTTGTTTGTTTCAGATTAAATTAAATTAAATTAAATTAAATGAAATATTTTGTATCGCCAAACGACAATGTTGGTCATTCTTGTGGGTTTTAAATAGCACATAATTTTTGAACTCGACAGAACCCGTTAATCTGAAATCTTAACTGCACGCACAACCCGACAGAACCCATCTTAACTGTATCACAATTCAGGTTAAAAGCAAACCAAAAAATGACTCTAGTCTAGTAATTTTGACTGAAGAAAAATCTTAAGGAAATACCGAAATAGGACCACTGTATTCGTAGGTACTACGGGGATTTTAAACTCAAAATGTTATGAAGGCAAAATGCTGCGCATCATTTTGCCTGGATGGCTGACTGAGCCAACTTGTCCGGATAGAATTGGCCTCTCGCCATTGGTTGGGTTGCTGCACTTGTTTATTGATAGACGAGCTCTTTTTTCTTTTTCTTTTTTTGCAGTAGGAGGCAAACCCCGATTTCATTCATTCAAACTAGGCCTGCTCACGGGAAACCCGGCCCGAGCCTGACCCGGCCCGACCGGACCGGTGCATCGGGCCGACTCGGCCTCGTTTCAAGCCGGCTGATCGGGCGGGCCGGCTCGGATTTCGCCGATTTTAGGCGTGGCCGGGCCGGCCGACGGCCTAGTTTTGAGCCCGACGCCTGGCCGGGCGAACTCGGCTGGTTTTTCGGGACCGGGCTTTTCTAGGCCCGGCCCGAAGCCCGGCCCGACCCGAGGTTTGAACAGGTCTAATTCAAACAAAAACATTTTGTTACAACTGCATGACCAACTTGTAGGCTTGGCTCCCCCCTCTCTCTCTCATGGCTTGGCTTCGGCTTGGGTCCTGGAACCGGCTCGCCGGCTCGGCTCCGGTTTGGACGGCTGCCACTGGGCCATTACCCAGTCCTCTTGATAGACGAACTCCGGTTGGCCTTAGTTTTGTATGCCTAATATTAAACCAAATCCCAATCGCTATCATGACAGAGACACTGCAGCTAAGAACTGGTTCTTTCTTCCGATCCATGTATCCATTTGGATTAAATTGACGTTAGTCACAATCAGCAATGATTTATCCCTACTCAAAATAATTCCACATCAGTTTTCCGGTATCAAATTGTATCCAATGGGTATACTGGAATACTGATAAACAAGCCAAGCAAACCGACATAAAAAAAGAAGATCAGATTCCACACGATTGTGGTTTCAAGAGGAATTCTGTTTCAGGCGCGACCGTGCTTAAAATAAAGAATCCATTTCTTAAAAAAATAAATCATGACATCAGTCGTCTTCAAATCTGTAATATTAAAAAAAAAGGGGGTTAGGTAGCTGGGCCGGCCCAAGCCAGGCCAGCCCAGCCGGTGCCCCTGTTAAGGGAAAAGAGAGTTGGGGATCGGTCTCCCCATCCCCTCTCGATCTCTCTGCCCTCTCTCGATCTCTCCCGTCTCTGTCTCGCTCTCCCTCTCCCGTCTCTGTCTCGCTCTCTCCCTCTCACAGTTTCTCTCCCTTCACTAGCGCCACTACCTCCCACCCGCCCTTGTGCTCGTCGCCGGTCACCGTCGTTGGAGCACCGCTAGGCTACCAGCATGCCGTCACGCTTTCCTCCCGCGTCTTCCTCTCCTCGGTCTTTGCTCGCCATGGCCGGAAGTATGTGAGGGAAGGGGTGGGTTGAGTGAAGAGAGAGAGGAGGCCAATGAAAGAAAGAAGAGGAAGGAGAAGGGAGAGACGGCCGGGCTAGGGAGAAGAAGATTGGAGTTAGGGTTTTGTGTGCCATGTTTTGGGGTGGTGACGCTTTAGGGGTCTGTGTTGTCATCGCACCGTGCTTCACCTGGTAACAGAGGCAAGTACATGATGCATTGTTTATGGTAATATGTGTGACTGATGATGTGGATGTCGTATATGGCATCGTGCATTTTTTATATGTTGCTCTAATACTCTTGATCTGATGTTGATGCATGGATGAATGATAATGATGGATTGACGATGGTAAGCGATATTTATGCCCAATTTAAATATTGATAGTTTGATGCTATTTGTGCTTTGTCTTTTATTAATAATGAAATTATAGCGCTGAATGAATGGATAGCAATGATGGATTAGTGATTAAATGGATGGATGAGATAGGAGTGATCGAATGTGATGAGAAATGATGGTTACCCTATTTATATTGCATACATTCATAAAAAGCATGCATTCGAGCCAGGGCGGTGAGAAAGTCGTATAACTAGCTAGTTCGGTGAGCCCTAGGTCCGGTCGATAAAAAAGTTATAAGACTAATCCGGTGTGCTCTTGATAAGACCTACAGAGGTAGGCACCCGCCACGGGATGGCGGGAAAGACTCACTTCGGTGAGCACCTCCACTGGATGGAGTGTAGAGTGTGACATCGACGGATGTACACTCAGTGGTACCGGTACACGCTTATAAGATATGAGCATAATGCATTGTATTGTTGAACGCTGCATTGCATTGATGAGCATGATTATGATTGGAAAGTTGTTCTGTTGCTACGGACTTCATATAAACATGTTCTATGTCATCACTATTATATACTTGCTGAGTCATGGACTCACCCTTACTCTTTCTGTTTTGTTTTTAGGTCACTCGATGATGTCGCACGCGGGCGGGTAGCTGCACACACAAGTGCACTATTAAATAATCAGCATCTAACAGTGGGCCCTTAATAAATAAAATGATGTTACAGACTTTTAACTGGTTATGTATTTACTTATGTATTCGGTTGTGAGGATGAATTATTTTTTTGGTGTGAGATGGTGTTGGTCGCCCAATTTAGCTAGGATTGTCTACGGTTTGTTTTACTACCGATGAATGCTTGAGGTAAGCTTTTGGTGAAAAGCCTAGTGGTATGGGCATCTTGGTTTATAGACTGTAAATGTGAAGGTGTCGTGGTTAGAATATAATTTGTGTTTTATATATATATATATATATATATATATATATATATATATATATATATATATATATATATATATATATATATATTTGTTTCTTTGTCTGCTGAGTGGATGACCATATTATAGAGGAGGTGCTGTTGAAATTTTATACAATTAAAGGGACTTAGTAGCATCTTGGGCTCTGGTTGGACTGGGGTGTTACAAAATCCATTTTGAATGTTGTAAATTCTCAACTGCTCCCTTCTCTTTTTATTTATCGCTTTTAATCTCTAGCAGTGTTTTAAATAACGCGCTAAACACTTTAACGAAGGCCTTCCAGAAACGCTAAGACTTGTTATAGCGACGCTACGACATTTAGCGTTTTTCCAAAAAAATGCAAAATGCAGGGAATCACAGCAGCTATTTAAATCCAACAAGCCAACTGTCGACGGTTGGGATATTGACCCAAGTCAACTAAAGTTCTTCAAGAGTGAGATAGGAGACACGCCGAACAGAACGAACAACAACGAACAGGGATACATGGGTTTTTATCCTGGTTCGGGCCTCTCAAGGGAGATAATAGCCCTACGTCCAGCCTTTCTTATATATCAGAGATGATTACAAGAGGTGGCTCGGCGAGACGAACAAGTCTCGGCGAGATTATGATGTACAGGAAGCGATGTGCTATAATCAGGTGTCTACGAGATGCTAGTACATAAACTCGATGCCAGATGCCCCCTAAACACCATAGGGGCTTGGTTTATATAGTGGTGAGCAAACCGACCTACCGAGGGATAATCGGGCCGGGCTAACTACGAGTTCGTTACGAACTTGATACATGCCAAATATATCCCGAGGTAGATAAGGTAAACTCCAATTCTTGGGAATCACGACATCTATTCCAATCCGGGAAACCATGTCCGGGTCTTCACGTAGCCGTGCAGAACTCTGTCCGAGTCGAACTCAAACACGAATCCTAGGCCGTTACGCATCGTGCCGACCAAGAAGTTGTTCGGCAGGATGCTCATGGGCCTGATAGAACCTTCCAGGGAGCTGGGCCCTGGTAGGCTGTTCGACTGGGCCGTCAGGAAGTGGGCCATGGCAATGGACCGTAATTTTATACCCGACACCAACATAAATTAGTTCTGCAGCTCTCATGTATATTAGTCTAATAGTCTAATAACTTAAGTATTTAACAAGTCCAACAACAAGGCAATAGGTAACAGCAGTACAGACGTATATTGTGTGGGATTTGGGATAGGGTTCCTGTTCCTGGTCAATTGAGTGGATTTAGGCCGTATATTGTGTGGATTTGGGCCGCCAGCCGCTGAATTTAGCTCTGCACAAAATTTTGGCCCAAAGTGCTATAGCGACGCTAAATTGGCCTGTTCGCGGCGCGGTTTAGCGCGCTATTTCGTGCTATAGCGGTCTTAGCGTCAATAGTGTCAAAATGATCAAAAGCGTAGCGCCAGTGTCTCCCAAACGCTATAGCGCGCTATTTAAATCCATGATCTCTAGACATGCTCTCTGCATTCGTTTTATTCAAACTATTTCAATATCATTTATATTGTTCTGCTTTGTTTTACCATTAAACTTTTTTAAGCATCATTTATATTTTTATATATTTATATTAAATTTTTAAATAAAACAAATGGTACGTAAAGAATAAAAAAAACTGATGTGAGAGGGAGTAATGGAGTATTAGAGCAACTCCAGGAGCTCCTGAAAATCACTGTAGCAGATATAGAGGGGCTGCTGGAGGGAAGGAATCTTTTAGAGGGTAGTGTATGTTCTGAAGGAATTTTAGAGAGGTGGATAGAGGGACGCTAATAGTGTTTTAGAGGAGAAATATAGAGGAGCCGCTGGAGTTGCTCTTATACTATAGCGGTCAAACCCGCGGAAAACCAATAAATTACTAGTGCATCGCACGACTGTACGAGAGCGCTCTGCGCTGCGCCGCCGGCCCGCCAAAGCCCACCATTTCCAACCAACGACCCACCCGCTTCCTCCTCCCATTCCGCAGAGGAAAATTCGATCTCTCCGTGTAATCTCCCACCATCCACCCACCTCCCCCCAAACCCTAGCCGACCGTCGCCATGGCCGCGGCCGCCCTCCTCCGCCGCCTCCCCGCCGCGCGCGCGCCGGCCGCGGCGCTCGTCGCGGCCCGCCCGATCTCCGACTCCACGGCCGCGCTCACCATCGAGACCTCCGTGCCCTTCACCTCCCACATCGTCGACCCGCCCTCCCGCGACGTCACCACCTCCCCCGCCGAGCTGCTCACCTACTTCCGCGACATGTCCGTGATGCGCCGCATGGAGATCGCCGCCGATTCGCTCTACAAGGCCAAGCTCATCCGCGGGTTCTGCCACCTCTACGACGGCCAGGAGGCCGTCGCCGTCGGCATGGAGGCCGCCATCACCCGCTCCGACTCAATCATCACGGCCTACCGCGATCACTGCATCTACCTCGCCCGCGGTGGGGACCTTGTCTCCGCCTTCGCCGAGCTCATGGGCCGCCAGGCCGGGTGCTCCCGTGGGAAGGGTGGATCCATGCATTTCTACAAGAAGGATGCCAATTTCTATGGCGGACACGGCATTGTGGGTGCTCAGGTGCCCCTCGGGTGCGGCCTCGCTTTCGCGCAGAAGTACAGGAAGGAAGATACCGTCACCTTCGCGCTATATGGTGACGGTGCCGCAAACCAGGGCCAGCTCTTTGAGGCACTCAATGTGTCGGCCCTTTGGAAGTTGCCTGCCATACTGGTCTGTGAGAACAACCATTGTAAGTCGATGTGCCACTTTTGGGATTAGTGATTGCATAGTGATATGTGCTTGTTCATTTGACGTGGTGTGATCCTTTCTGTTGTGCAGATGGAATGGGAACAGCCGAGTGGAGGGCAGCGAAGAGCCCTTCCTACTACAAACGTGGTGACTATGTGCCTGGATTGAAGGTGATGTGACGATTTTGCTCATCATAGTGCATGGATTGATGAGGGTTGACTTACGAATTTGATTTTCTCTGTGGTATGTTTGATTGTCTGTAGTGATTTTTATATGAAGGGTTTGACCCCATAGATTCTCTTTGTCTATGTTTCTTGAGTTGCAGAAGCTGGTATTCAATGTGCTGTTTTAGCGAGTTGCAGAAGAGGGTGTTCAATGTGTTGTTTTAGCACATGAGTACTCTTAGCACATATTTACCTGTCCCAACCTCCAACATTTACTGTAACAGAAAAACAAATAAAAGCCAGATTGGATGTTCATGGAGACATGGATAAAACCTATAGCTGCAACTTGATATTCTTATTATTTGTTACTGGCATCCTTTTTTGCAGGTTGATGGAATGGATATTCTTGCTGTGAAACAGGCATGCAAATTCGCAAAAGAATATGCTATTGCTAATGGTCCAATTGTGAGTACTGATATCTGCTGTCTTATTGAAGTATATATGTACCTAAGTACTATGTAGTACTTTGTTAGAAGTTTGTTGTTGTTGGCCTAGGGTACATTTGAATTTTCAGTTGTTTTATATGCCTTTGCTATGTTCATTGGAAGAACCAGTAACAGAGAGTATAATCATTTTAATAGAGCCGCACTCGTCTTTCCTTCTGATAAAGCACATAGGCTTTGCATAACTCAAGCGCATACATAGGAAGGGCTGATGCCAGGGCATGTAGTCAACTTAATAGTTCTGCACTCACCTCTTCTGGAAAAATACATTAATATTTAGGCCCACAGATAGGCTTACTTTAGGCAGCGTCGCCGTGCACCTGAAGCTCAGCCGCTGGCCAGCATGCAGGTTGGTTAAGGAAGTGGCAGATAGATAAGTCTTTAGGTCGTGTCTTATCAGGTTGTTGGATCTCCCTGAGCTTTGCATTTCGGTTAGCGAGTGTGTGTGCTGTTCTATAGGGGGTGTGTGTGTGTGCTCTTTGAGCCAGAAATAAAAGAAGGAAGGAAGAAAAGGCATATTTAGTTGCCACCAAAACCAGGACTCAGGCGCTGCCATCGATAACTGGCTGGTGGCACCATACAGCCACTACCATAGGGCAACGTCGCCTTCTGGCGGTGCCGTGCACGTTCTCTCGTTCAGGTCTGAGGTCAGGGACGCGGTTGTTCGATCGGGAACACAAGTGCCTGTATCTTTCCTCACCATTAACAATTTCATTGATCATTCTCCAAATATTTGGCCTTCATCGGTAGAATATATTTCGCTATGTGATTCTCCAGCTTGATTAGGTTCTTAATACTTCAGTGGTGGTTTTGATGTTGCATTGATCATGCTTGCTGATAGCTTCTTGTGCTTAATAATTTCATCATATGGCATTTATGGATTGTAGTTAAAAAATATTTTGTTAATGTTGGAGTTCCATACACCTGACAACGATTTCTTGTCAATTCTGAGCCATGTGATGTTTTCCATCGAACTGCAAAAAGTGGCAATGTTTTCTGATCCACAGTAGCTATGTCCTTGATCCAGTGGCAAGTACTGCTAAGCCACACTCTTCACATGACATGCAAAATATGAAAATGACCTGTCTGGCATAACAATAATACTTACAAACCTGTGATCTAAATGTATTCTTGACCATTGATTGATGTTTTGTTAACTTTAAGGTAACACTGCTTTTACCTACGGTCATTTTGTACATTCTAACTATGGTTTCATGTTAAGTCTGTCATGTACACTATGCTTTTGTTAATAGTGGATTGCATTTATTGATGTCTTTGCATTGTTTGCATTTAGGTTCTTGAAATGGACACCTACAGGTACCATGGCCATTCTATGTCAGATCCTGGAAGCACATACCGTACCAGGGATGAAATCTCAGGTGTCAGACAGGTCAGCATGTGGTGATAATTCAATTTGTAATTAATTGATGCAAAATGTCCGTATTTCAAAGCTATTTGCTTTGTGCTAACAACAGGAACGCGATCCGATCGAAAGAGTTAGAAAGTTGATTTTGGCTCATGACCTTGCAACTGCTGCTGAGCTCAAGGTATGACATATTTAGAAAAATACATCATAATACACAGTATAAATGATCTTCATGAGAAGCACAGATGGAAAAATACTATTTTCATTCAGTGATATATTTGAATTCTTATTGTGCACATGTTCCTTTCAGGACATGGAGAAAGAAATTAGAAAAAAAGTGGAAGATGCCATTGCTGAAGCAAAGGTTCCAGTGCATTTAGATAATTCTTTTAGTTGTTTTTGTCTGAATAATTATGCTTATGATCTACCTCCCTTTTGATATCTACAGGAGAGCCCAATGCCAGATACTTCTGAGCTCTTCACTAATGTTTATGTCAAGGGTTTTGGTGTGGAGGTAAGTCTATCTCATATCTGATTCATTTATAGTTTCTTTGAAGTGTGGTATCACTGTTCATATCATAACCGAAATGCATGGCCATGGACCTGATTAAACTAATGGTTGCATCTCATATGAATTGTTAAATGGAAACATGAAATGTATATTGTGAAGTGGCAACATTGCGTGTGTTTTATGGTAATATCTTGTTCTTGTTTGGTTGGTTGCTTGTATTAGTTGGAAAATATTTCTTGTAAGGAGAAACTCACTCCCTGTCACAATTTTGTAAGCATCATGTTTTTTTTTCTGTGTTTATGTGATTAGAATATGTTGCTGCACATTCCTGTAAAAGAAATATGCTGAACTAGTTTGATTGATTTTTTTACAGAAGTTTTAATTCAACAGACAAAAATTACTATGTTTAATTCAACAGACAAATTTACTATGTTTAATTCAACAGACAAATTTTACTATGTTTAAAGTATACTTTAATGGTGCAGTCATTTGGGGCAGACAGAAAGGAGTTGAGAGCTTCGCTTCCATAGGCTGGCAACCAGAATGCGGACATCCTTACATCTGATATGATATGATAGTCGGGTGAAATAAAATATCAATGGAGAAACCCCCAGGCATTTCTGGCATTTTTTTTGCTGCAAAACAAACCTGTATAGAGATGCGTTGTCAGGAGGATCCGATTATTATTTGTTCTGCCCCTTTTTTTTTGTGCCATTCAATTTCACAGCCGTTGGCTGGCATCGTATTATCGAAGGAGATTTGGCCTGCATAATCACTTGTCTGAAAAGATTTTGAGCTGGAAATTAAAAGTTTCACCGTGTCCAACGTCTCGTATCAATAGTACTTGCCACATGCAAACAGGTTTTTTGGAGCTCTCAGGAGCCGGTGTTGTGTAAACTCTTACGGTTATGCTGTCTCTGTCTGTATGCTCTACTCTAATAACCTTCTGAAAGGCATCGGCGTTGTTGTAGGGTTGCAGATGGAGCAGCATGGTTTTCGTGGAATTGGCGATGCAATTGGGCCCAACCCAAGTACTCAACGTCAGCCTTCCATTCCTCTTGGGGCCCGATTGGAACAGGCCTTGTGGAGAGCCTTGAAAGCCCATCTATACGTAGGCTGGGCTTAGGGACCATTCATTCGTTCGTTCACGTCCCTCATTAATCATTTGCAATCGGATTTCCCCATTGAGCATGAGTAGTCCGATTCGTATGTTCGTGGAAATCGAACGGTACGATCTGCCGACGTCCAGACTCTGGACACGAGCTGCTGTCCCAGACCGTTCCTCGCCACCCGCCCTTTTCAACGCACACGACACGCTCCATTGCACGGCATGACTGACGCGCAGCATACACTGATACACCCCCATGAAATTATATATGTTCTGTTCTTTTTTTTTTGCCTTCGCCTCGTTATGCGTACGTTGTTCCCCAGTCTCGAAAATTAACTGCCAATGGTGGCGTGGCCGCGGCGTACAGCCTACTATTTGTAGAAGAAAGTAGCCGTTGCAAATTGGTGGGCAACGCTATCCATTCCGTCGCCCTCCTCCGTTTCAGGTCTTCGTCGACAACTCAATGGAACGACCCATTCAAACTCCCAAAACAAGCACTCCTCCGAAAGTTTATACCGAGGGAATCCCTCCGTGGAGAGTTGTACGCCGCACCCGGTGAATTTGGACGCCGGTGTTCGTTCTTGCATATGTGTGAGTACGATTTTGCGGTAATTTTATGTTTTTCACAAGGAAAGTATGCGTTGTAGAAAGGCCATCATCAATAGCGTCCTAACTTAAAGCGTTTTAGCCATATTCACACTTTTTTTTTTATTAGTTATCTACATTTCGCTCTCTACTATTTTGTCTGCTACGCCTAAGTTAGAACCCATTAGACATGAAAGGAAAGCCACGTCCGATAACATCCCAATACATTCATTTAAATCCACACCACGCATAAAATAGTATATATTCGATACAATTTGTGTATCCAAAGTTCAGAGCTGGCTGAAGACTCGTCCCAATTGCAATTCACATCCAAAGCTTCGGCCATAATTCACACATTTTTTAAATTATTATTTATCTACATTTCACTCTCTACTATTTTGTCTGCTACAGCACTACGTCGTTCTAAGTTAGAACCCACTAGACATGAAAGGAAAGCCACCTCCGATAACATCCCAATACATTCACTTTGATCCACACCACATATAAAATAGCATCTAATCGATACAATTTGTGTATCCAAAACTCAGAGAGCTAGCCGAAGACTCATCCTAGTTGCAATTCACATCGATGTCAAGGTGCCATGTCCGTTTTTATCTTGTGAGCTTGCATCTTAGGGTGCGTTTGGTTACCTGAATAAGATGATTCCTATAAAGGATGGTTCAAAATTTATGTTTATCAATGTGTTTGGTTTGGTGAATCATACCAAACGACGGCGTACCACTTTCTCTCGCAAGCTGATTCATTTTTTTGTACCATAAAAAATTTGAAATCATTTTGAATACAATCTGAATTTGAAATCTGAATTAAATTTTAAATGTAATTTTAATTTTTTAGATATAAAATTTTAAAAGGTTTGAATTTTGATAATTCGGTTTGGATTTTCAATATAGCATGAATCTTGAATTTAAAATCTATTGTCTAAAAAATATAATTTTGAATTTATGTTGATTTTGAATTTAAAATTGGTTTGATTTTTAAAACTAGCTCTTGGATTGAAAATCCAATTTTAGTTTTGAATTTAAAATTTTGAATTCAGTTTGAATTTTAATATTTAAGTTTGATTTTAGTTGACTTCAATTTAAATTATAAATGTTAGATCTTATTTGAATTTAAAATCCATTTTAAATATTGAATCTTGTTTGGATATTGAATTTAAAATTTGGCTTGTACGTTGAACTTAAAATTAAATATGGTTTGAACCTTCCAAAATAAAATTGCAAGGTTGAATTGACATAAAGTTTTATTTGATAATACTTAAATGTTTGAACCATACAACATCATTCCATACGAGAACCAAACAAAGTCGTGTACGATTTCGTTCAATCAACCAAACATCGTGCTTGAATCCTACCATACGAAACCATCCTATTTAACTTGTACCATCTCATACAGATTAAACCTGGTGCATGCAATCAAACACACCCTTAATCTCCACCAGCTAATGAGAAGCAAAGATACTCGGACCTTTTCCAAAAGTTTAAAGCCTTGAGGATACAACTTCCAATGGCAGTGTACTCACCTTCAACATTAATTGTAATAACTTCTAACAAAAAAAAAGGAGAAAATTGTATTGTTATCCTCTAAATTTATTGTGAATCTTACTTAGCCTCTCAAACTTCAACTTAACTTTCTTAACCCCCTAAACTTATCTCCGTTTGCACGGTTGCCCTGGAACCGTTACCCGTCAAACGCTAAGGTGGCGTCCATGTTGCAGTTAAGTGTTGATGTGTCTGTTAAATGGCGTGGTTAATCACATATGTATCAACGTCATTGTCCACTCCGGATCGATCCATGTTCTTCATCTCTCCCTAAATCTCTTTTCTGGATCTCTCCCTATCTAAATGATTGTGGGCTCTCCCCTCTCTCCTTCCCTCTCCTCACTCTCAACGGTTTCTACCACCACGGAGCTCCCAACAAGGCCACTTTCGCCAATGACTGGAGCTCACTGATGGGGCCTCTTCTACCGACCACTGCCGAATGGAGCTCACACTGTCCATCCCTCCTCCATGGCCGATTGCCCAAGCTTCGCACCACATCTCCTCCTATATGTGGCGATGGCATCCTCCCAATGTCTTCCATGCAAAGGCGGGGGTGGAGGGCGTGCGGTTGCAACGTTAAGGGGCAACACAATGCTACGGAAGGCACAATGGCCCACATGTCGTGGTGTGGCATCAAGAAAGGGGTGCAACAGTAGGCGGTGCGAGCAGCGTGCGCCGGGCGAGGCGGGAGTGAGAAACATGCCATCAAGGAGAGGACGATATGAGCGACACAACATCAAGGAGAGGGCAACATGGCATCGAGAGGGGATGACATGGCTGAATCTAAGTGTGGTCATCGGAGAGGGTGGGGGCGTCGCCGTTAGAGAGCGCCAATGGAAGGGTGACAGGTTGGATTTGTGGGAGGTGGGATCCTGCTAAGGAGGTGTCGCCGTGAGGAGGAAGAGAAGAGAGAGAAGTGTTGGTGATTGATGAGCGGCCCATCCCAAGATGGGCCTTGGGCCGATTCCGTACCGGCCCACCGCATGTACAAGAGGTCCAAAAGGCCGTCCTTGGCCGTACCGAAGGAAACGTCTTGCCCGCCAGGGTCATCCCCGGGCTTGATCAAGTCAACCGCGCCTCCTGGGTCCCAGCCAGGAGCGTGGCGCGGCTCATCCCGGGCTATCCTTAGCCCGAGAGAGGGCCCCGCAGGTAGTCCGCCTATCCGTGGGCAGGTGGCGACAACTGTCATGTCCCACCACACTTTCCCCCGCCTTGACCGGGAAGAACTGTGTCTCCCTGGGGATCACAGCCAAGGAGAAGCACGCGGGCAGCTCGGTTTATCGTTTGCCCCTTGGGCAGGTGGAAACGGTTGTTACGCTATGCGACGCCCCCAACGGGTGGCACGAGGCTGGCTCGGTCCAGTCAATGCTATATTGGGAATAAAGGAAAAGTGCTTTCTCCCTAAAGAAGGCTTCACCCCTGTATAAGCACTCTCAGACGAACACGTGTCCAGTACTAACCTGACCATCTTCTCTTTGCAGGTCACAGACAGGGTGGAGTCCCGGAATGAGACAAGGGCACCGCCGCTAAAGCAAAGATGGACGCGAGGCCCGCCGTATCAGCTCCGGGCGACCCGCCGTGCCTATAAAAGGAAAGGCCCCGGACCCAGTCGAGGGGAAGCGATCTAGAGTGACAACAAGCGACCCAAGCAACAGGCACGTCCGAAGCTTCCTTAGCAATAGTCTTAGTCCTTAGCCACCTGAGTGTCCGAAACTCCCTTGTAAGCTCGGGATCGGTGCCTCCAAGCCCGATCTTAGCACCCTTGTACTGTTTTCCACCATATAATCAACAAGAGCTGGAGTAGAGCTATTACCCGGCAGTGGGCGCTCGAACCAGGGTAAAAATCGCTTGTGTCTTCAGGGTTTGTATTTCCTTTGCCTTCCTCTTCCCCTCTTTCTTTCTCACCGTGCGGAGGACCTGTACCTGGATCGCCAAGTCGCACCAGGCGTAGTCCGGGAAGACCGCGCGGCCTGAGCCCCCGTGAGCTCGGCCGCCGCCCCGGGCTGCTGAGAAGGGTTGTTGTTGGGCCTCACTCTAACTACAAAATTCGTCTGCCGGTCTGTGGACCCGCTACCCTCCGAGGCGTGTTTCCCAGACACCGACAAGAAGATTAATTGAGATAAGAGAGGATAAAGAAGAATATGACATGACATCCACCTCGTTCACAAAATCACATAGGTGGACACTTAGGTGGCTAGCCATGTGGGCATTTAACAACCACCTCAGTGTTTAATGGCCAGATGGCTAGCCACATTAGCGTTTAATGGGAACATCAGCGTTTTTCAGGGTAATCATGTAAATGGAAACAAGTTTAGAGGTAAAAGAAGTAAAGTTGAAAGTTTGAGTGGCTGAGATTCACTACGAGGGCAAAAGTGTCAGATTACAAATACACGTTTCAAAGGGAGAGAAAGTGTCAAGAAATACAATTGTTTGATAATTATACATTTAAGTATATTATATTTATATCTAAGCGGCTCAATGGAATAAATCTATATTTAATCAGAAATACTAATTGACGGTATACCACTAGAACGCTATAGGTGTTTCATGCGGTGCTCATGAGCATTTTATGTGTCTTGCATTTCATGAGTGTTTTGCATGGTGTTCTATAAATGTTTCATGTGGATCATCTATATTGTTCAAACAATACATAGTACGCTAGCAGCCTCTTATTTAATCGAAATTGATTCCTATCAATCCTTCAAAAATAGATGAAATCTCAGTTGATGTATTCACACTAATAAATAACTAAATTTAAATATTTTTTGATGCTGTAAATAGAAGAACAATTTTAACACGTACCTTTTGTTCAATAGATAACTTTCTGTGTACTTTGATTTTCTATTTTGAATAAGCATGCAACAACTAAAAAATATCATGTGATTGATCGTTGTATCTATTTTACACCATCAAACTATATGTATTTTTTTTCGTTGCTGATCAATGTAAAAGACGTCGACCGAGTTTTCAACTGTCTTATTCATAATTTACTACTCCCTCCGTTCCAAATTATAGGTCGTTTGACTTTTTTGACACGTACTTTGACCACTCGTCTTATTCAAATAATTATTGAAAATATGAAAAAACTCAAGTCATTATTAAAGTTCTCTTCATGATAGACTAAATCATAACAAAAATAAATTATAATTATAAATTTTTTTGAATAAGATGATTGATCAAAGTACGTGTGAAAAAAGTCAAACGACCTATAATTTAGTATGGAGGGAGTAGTATACACCATAAGGAACATCTCGGGAAAGTAGTTAAAAAGAGGAGGAAGAAAAACGAGCTGGAACTGTCCGAGACCCGCGGGGCAGCATCACGCGTCGCTCTCGGGACAGCCGATGAGACGTCGAAGCCTGAGGCGCGCACCACAAGCAAAGCCCAGAAAAATCACATACTAAGTATTATTATTGGCGCGTGAGATTGTGTGTGTACATGGAGGAGAAACGATACGAGACGAGACGTGGCTGTCGCTGTGCTGCCGCCGCTTGACCGCGGACGCGCGACGCGACGCGAGACGAGACCTTTTTTTTGGGGGGGGGATTTTACCGTTTCCCGACCGCCAAAGCCAAAGCCCCCGTGCAGCACGCTCCTTTGCTGCTATGCGCACACCTGGCCTGGGCGGCGAGCACGAAAGAGCCGCTCATTTTTAGCTCAGGAAGAAGGCCTCAGAACTGCCTCGTGCTAGTCATTGGGCTGCTTAAAATACCCCATGGAAGCTTCGCAGAATCGCAGCTGCTGCATCGTCGTTGGAATGGCCGTACCAAGCGGACAGCAATCCACGTTAAAATGAGTATATTATAATTAGAAAATTTGATCTTTACGATCCAAATGATTTAACGCTTTGTAACATTTTTCAAAAAATATATTTTTTTACATTTTTCTGGGTATTTTTAAGCCCCTCATTCTAACTATTCGTGTTGTAATTACACCATATTTTCAGGTGAAGAGCATATTACAATCGGGATTTTTTCACATGCCTATTTAAATTCATCTTATAATATGAATGCCTTTTTACAAGCCAAACCCTTATGAGCTTAAATTCATATTATGATTGAAAAAATGTCTTATACATGCAAATGCTTTGATGCTTTCTAACATTTTTTAACGTATTTTTTGTCAAAACTTTTTAAGCATTTTTAAAATTTTCTAAGACACTCAACAAGGTTTGCTAACTTTTCATATTATATTATAATCACATTAACATTTACCTAAAGAGTCGAAGATGGTAGTCGAACTCAACACTCCATTATATTATGGGAGTGACTGATTGGCAGGCGCCTGCAAAATACGATTTTGTGCGGTAGCGCCTAAATCCCTCCATACCAGAAAAAATTCCACTATCGCAAAACATTTTTTTCCAATAAATGAAAATGTGGAAAAACAATAGAAAATTAGTGGAATTTTTTGCGCTTGCACGATTTCGCAAATTATACGAGCAAAAAATCTCTCAACGTGAAAAATAGAAAACAAAATAAAATTTATAATATACAGAAAACAAAAGAAAACTATAATAAACATAAAACAAAATAAATCTATAATAGATCAGACCTCGCGCAAAAAATTCCACTATCGCAAAACATTTTTTCCAATAAATGAGAATGTGGAAAAACAATAGAAATTTAGTGGAATTTTCACTAATTGAGTGCTAATTAAATCAAAAAATAGAAAAAATAGAAAAAAATATTTAAAATGGGTTGCTTAGGATTTTAGAAGAATTATGAAATTTTTTCTACGCAATTTGGACTCCAGATAAAATAGATACAAAAAAGAGAAATCTAAATGGAAAAAAATGAATCTATACAACTAGTAAATACTAGCAGCATCCATCTTGTCCCCACGCCTGCATTCTACGTATCGCTGTTGAGAAACGGCAGGCGCCTGCGGTCTGCGAAATAGTATTCCTGTTATATTATAGACAGCACCCATCAAATCCCATGTATAATGAAAACAAAAAAAATCATGGATGATAGGGATATATAGAATAGTAGACTAAGGGTCTGCTCTTATCTGCATATCTGTATGTTTACTTATCTTCATTCAAATTTAAAATAATTTATTTTTTTGAATTTGTTTTCTACCTCAGCGACTTGTTTAACAATTCTAAAACACAAGTAGAAGGAGCGGATCGGACTCTCAAAACTACCTCAAAAGGTTATCGATGTTAGAAGATAAGTCACATAAATAGATGAGCCAAATAAGATAAGTTAAAAAGAACGGGTCTAAATTTCGCCCCCCTCCGTCTCTCGGCAGCAAACTCGTCACACAGATCCACACCACAATAATAATTCTCTCGTTGAATCTGTAGAAATGAAGAACGCTTTACACTCTGCTGCAGTACTAAGACCACACGCACGCCCGGCGCCCGGTGACATGAGGCCTGCGGCGAGCGAGACCGATATACCCCAACGCGAACTCCTCTCGACCATGGCACACGTACGGGCGCAGCCCATGGTCCATGATTGGAAGCAGTCAATTGCTTGCGCGGCTGCGTCGAGACCAGCTCGCCATGTCCCGCCCAGGCGCGAACCGATCGGTCGCCGCCGCGCCGCCGCCGCCGCCTTCAGCTGGTCGATGGAACGGCAGAGGCAGAAGCTTCCAGCTTGGCCTACACGTACTCCGGCCGTCAAGCTCCGATTCTCCACGCGTCTGCTCCATGGGTTCAGACAGGCCAACGACAGCATGTTCAAGTTGAGCACGTGAGCTTCTAGCTGCATCGTCCTTGACACACAGATGCATGCTCCATCCACCAATCGATCGGTTGCTTCTGACACGGTATCTCGTTAAGCATGGCGCCTGCCATGCATGCGGCGCCCAATTACCCATGCCATATTATGGGTTTTTGGTTCCTTCTGCCTGATCCGTACGTGCGTACTGTGTTCTTGCTAACGCGTCGAATTCCAGTAGCTGTTGGCGCCGGCACTGCCTTGACGGTTAACTAGATGCAATTTTTTACCCCAGAATTACACCACACACATGCATCGTACCCTATGCACATTTTTATAGAAATCAAATCAAGGAAAAGATAACCTTCCTTACTTACAGTCCTCTTTGATTCGTGATTCGATCAGTTTTAATTGGATTAAGTTAAAAGTTAATTTTTTAAAAAAAAATTAAAATTATTTTTATCTTTAAAAGAACACACTAAAGACATAAAAATTATTATAAAATATTATACTAAATGATCTATATACAAATAATAAATTTTATCTCAACTAAAAAAATCAAACCAAACCATAAATAAAAGAGGACCCATAAATGCACATGCATAGTACCTCTTGAAGTGCACTTGTGTGTCCTCGGAGATAAATTCTATTGAACTGAATCACTGGCAGTCGCCTGGGTCGCGACGATGCAATCTAGGCAACTTTTTCATCATCGGGCTACACTCCACCTCCTCCCTCTTGTTCGCTCTTCACTCCTTCATCGACGCCCTCACTGCCTCGCTGCTCCACTCCCTTTCCCCCACCGTCTCGTTGCCCACGCCCATCCTAATCCGCCACCAATGTTGATTCGTCCGCCGCCACCCAACCGTCTTTGTTTTTTCCCAAGATTCCGACGACTCCATCCCCCTTCCACTGCGGAGCTGCCACCTTCTCTGCATCCCTCTAAGCTCGCAGACACCGAACCCCCACCCAAACTCAACCCTAACCTGAATCTATCATTGATTTGATGAGAGGTGGCGACACGTAGCAGCTAGCAAGAAGAAAGAAAAGGAACATGGCATCGAAGACATGTCGAAGAGGGGAAAGCAAATAGGAAGAAGACACGAGGCGTCGATATTGTTGGGATGAATTAGACCTGATCAAGGAAGCCCGGCCCGGCAACCCGTCCTGAACTCGCCCCGAAAAAGCCCGGCTCGGCCAGGCCTAACCGGTGCATCGAGCCAGGCTCGGGCCTCAATTCGAAGCTCGGTCGTCGGGCCAGGCCCAGTTTTTTTGCGTTTTAAGCCGTGGCCGGGCCGGGCCGGGTTTAGGCCCGGTTTTTTAGCCCAACGCACCGGGCCAGGACTAGGCCCGAGCCTGGCCCGGTCCGGCCCGACGTTTGATCTGGTCTAGGATGAACTACAGTCCAGACGACTGCCATGGAGCAAAACCAAAATTCTATATTATCCCAGTTCTGTAAGATAAAAATCTTGAGGAAATGCGACGTCGCGCATGCAGGGAGGGCTCGAAGGCTGGTATGCGCGTCCACAGCGTGACGCGCCACGGGACCTAGCCCGATAGGTCCGCGGTTAAAAGTACTCTTCGATTGAGAAAATTTCGCCGGATACGCCAATAGAATATCCAGATCGACAGCAACCGCGAGAACAAGAAGACGGATCGATTGTGTAAAAACTCGAAAGTCACAAGTCAAGGACTACGAAACGTCAAGCTGCTAATTCATCTCAGGATACCCTGGCTCAGCGTCATGCTTTCGGCTGGATTTTTCTCTTGCTTTCTCGTTAAGGCTTCGATCTCGACCATCTGCTGTTAAATGTTAATTAGGGCACGCAAGCAGCATCAACTGGGCTTTCATCCCTCCCAGCTAGCCGCTTTGCCTGCTCTGTGATTGATTGACGAAGCGGACGGAAGGCTTAATTTCGGCTATCTCCAGATACCTCCCTAGTCCTCAGAATTGATCGACTTCTGCGGTGGCAAAATGCAACTGAAAAACTAGTTATATCTTGACAGAGACCTTGATTGGTATGGAAATGGCGCTCTCTGTAAGCTTCATCAAGTTACCAGCTGCTGCTTGCGCTGTGCTAATAAAGAGAGTGTGTGTAGTACTTGCTTATCCTTGTGACGGAGACCGCTCCAATTGCAAAGTCCGTTAATTTCACGTCTACAACACTGGAGCGCGATCGATACCACTTGACAATCATTCAAAAGCTTTGTTTGTTTGTGCTGGAAGTTCCTGAAAACTTTAATATAAAAAAAGTTGAGATCTCTCATAAGACGTCTTAAAAATTTTAAAATTTTTATGGAAAAAATTATTTTACAAATTTTAAGTAGAATTATTTAAAATCTAAAAATGACTAAAAAGTATTGTATTATTTGGCTTATATAAAAATAAAAAAAATTATTTGAAGCTGAAACAAATAAGACCAAAGTTTCCGTTTAAGAAGACTAGAATAAATATTGAAATGACGTCAATGGATTACTTTCACACGAAATCCTTTGTATGAACGTGTGCTTACGTCGTGCGACCAAATAATCGGTGGCATGCTGGCCTTGTACAATTCAGCTTACCGTAGCGTAGCGTAGCGTTTCAGCAAAATTTGAAAGTTTTTAAAAAGCGACTTAAATGTTATTAAAAAATAAATAAAAAATAGTTTTAGAATCTTTAAGAGGACTACTAAAAACCTGAGAAAAATCATTACAAATTATTATACCAAATAGGCTATATAAAAAAGACAAATTTTGTTGAAACGCTACGCTACGCTACTAAGCTGAAATGTACAAGGCCGCTATCGATCGTGAAGGGTTGAATAGTCAAAATCACGATTGAGCGCACACAATACAACATCATTCATATCTCTGCATCATAGATATACACAGTCAAATCATAAAGCTAAATGAACCTTAACGAGACAAATTAATTTTCAGCAAAAAATCTGATCATCATATATGTAACGCAAAGCGGTAACAAGTAGTGCTAATTAACACCTGACGAATTAACTATAGTTAATTAATAGATGCGCAAACTTTACCTTGTTCTTTTCAGCGTATCGTATCGTTGCGTATTACTATAGCAAATTTTGTTATTTTTATATAGCCTATATGCTGTGATAGCTTGTAACGATTTTTTCGTGGCTTTTTAGTAGTCATTCCAAAGATTCTAAAACTATTTTTTGATTATTTTTTTATAATCTTTAGACCTCTTTTCGAGGTCTCTCAAATTTGCTACAGTATTACGTTAACGTAACGATACGCTGAAAAGAACCAGGCCTAAATGGTGTATCCATGTGATGTGCAGCAAAGTTACTCTCCTGGTGGTACGTAGTACATGCGTAACATGCCCGTTAGTTGGCCGTGACTGCGACGTCCCGAAGGGACAAGATGCAGCCAGATTTACCAACGTAATAAGTAGTTGCACGCTTTCCGCGAAAACGACGTGCTTTAGATGTGGATTACTCGACAACTAGGCTGCATTTTACGGCGTTGAAAAGCAGGGCAAATTGATCGCCCTGTTCCTGTTCGGCACCAGCTACAACCGAGGTACGAGTATACTAAATATTGCGGTAGCACAAAATTAATCGGAAATGAGCTCCCTATAATTACAAGGCCGCCTTCAGCCATGAATCTCACAGCAAGATCATATGGAAGCCGGGCAGTGCGTGTAGGGTGGCTGTATGTATTTTTAGCTGCGGCAGAGGTTAAAAGTTTGTTCTATAATCTAAAAAATAGATAGTGTGCAGGGTTATTTGCAATTGTGAGAAAACCTTGTTCATACAAAATACAATAATGAGTAGGGCCTCCCATATATTTGTGTGATAAGATTTGTGTAAATTGATTTTTATTTCTATTATTTTTTATTAATTTTATGTAATTTTTTTATCTATTATATAAGTATACATATAAAACACGACAAAACAAAATGCACCATATTAATCTAAAATACTAAAAAAATTACGTTAATAAAAAATACTAGAAATTTTCATTTAATCAGATCGAAAGAATCAATTATATTAGGCCTAACTTATAAAAAATTATTAAAAAAAGTTCATAACTTAAACATATGATAAGAAAACTCTACCCTACATTCTCGTTCTTCCTTTAATATTTTCTCAACTTGTCATGGTTCTAGTCGTGTATTCGTTGATTCTTCTCGAAAGATCTCTTCTAGTCCCCACAAAGATCACCGAATTTATTTAAATCTGTGAGACTGTGAACGTGTATCGCACTTTGCTTGTAGAAAAATGCCATGTGTATATAAAACACACGCAAAGCAGAGGAGGAGGAAGCAGCAAGAAAAGAAACAGTTCCTTTTGTGTTAGAGACATGCAAACGAATAAGGCTAGCTAGCTAAAGCCATGTATCTGCTACCTACCGCTGTGTGCTCCACCAGCTCAAACAGAAAACCGAAACGTGCGAGCATGTAGCAGCCACACCGTGAATAATAACAGAGACAACATCAAATTTGCCATCTGATCGACGCACTTCGTTGGGAAGAGAACAGAGCACGAGATAATATGTTGCTAGCAAAACAAAAGAAAAAGGTTCGTATCCTCGTTTAGAGCATATAGAACGATATATAGATGACTTTTGTTTATAATAATGTACCCATGTCAAAATGACAACACCAAAAACATCATATACAATAATAAAAATAGTTGCACGATTTTATAGACAGTTTTCTCATATTTAAAATTTCTTAGTCTCATATAAATTTCTTAAAAATGATGGCCCAAATATCTATTTATCTTCTGTCTCCTCCACATCAAAGCCATACACAACAAATCTTTCACACAGTTTATAAACATTTGATGTGACCAATTGTACATGCATTTATAGATTATTGCTACTTGCACCTCTCATGAGGGAGTTTTAAATTTCCGTTATCGTTCCAAATTCCATTTGAGCCCAATCTTAACTTTTCCAATGTTTTTTTAATAAAATTTGGTAAAATTTTGATTATCAGTACTGAAATCAAACAGAGTGGGCAGAATATAAAATCATGATGGTTCTAAAAATATCGATCAATTTCACATGGAAATCATTCGGTTTTAATGAGAAATCAAGATAAAAATTGTTCGGTTTGATTTTTCAGAATTCATTTGGTTTTACGAAAATTGTCCCATTTTAACATAAAAAATGCTGAGGATTTTTTCATATAATTTTTTCCAAATTTAAATTTAAATTTAGACTTCAGTTTTTCAGACTCCCGATTCCATTCCACAACGATTTTCCACGATTTTTGAATCTCGATCTTGAAACTGGTGCCATTGTCTTCATAGTATTCGCTTCGGTAATACTTGTAGTTTTATGTTTGTCCTAAGTCAAAGTTTTAAAATTTTATCGATAAAAGTTTTTTAAACTACTTGGATTGTGTACATAAAAGCCATACATATAAATTTGTCTTGAAAAATACTTTCACAAAATCATATTTTTGTAGTTTTTGTAAATAAATGTCATTAGTAAATGATAGTCAAAGTTGCATTTTAAAAATCATGTCAATGTCCAAAATGACAAGTATTATGAAACCAGACGGAATATTTAACATGGCTACAACTAAATAAATATGCTAAAATGATGTGTTTGAAACATTTGACTTTGTTTAATGAGAACATATCCTATGCAATCAAGCTTACGGTGCAACCATCGTGCAACCGAACCATTAAAAGTTGTAAAATAATTACAAAAAAATGTAAATGTATTTCATTGTTTACTCTACCTATGTATGAAGTTTCAAAGAAAATTTTATTTTATACTAGGAGTTATAAAAAAAACTACCAGTTTTGACGAAATCAAAATTAATAGAATTTTATCTTTTTTGTAACTTTCAATATAGGATGAATTTGAACTTGCAATTTTATACAGAGGTAGAGTAAGTTTAAGAGTGCATCTACAATATGTTTTAAAATTTTTTACAACTTTTGATAATCGGTTGTACGGTGGTTGCGCCGTAAACTTGATTACACGGGACATGTTCCCTTGTTTAATTTAGTGGATATGTTAATTCTAAAGTCTCTAAGTATGCATATTCCATGCACATATATAGAATCACCGCGTTCAAAAATCACATGATGCTCTCAACTTTCCCGTGCTTCACGAGCTGCGACTATTCTCCTTGGAAGTCTTTTCTTCTAAGCCACACTACGCCGGGAAGAGCCCAAGGAACCATATGGGACCTCTCGATACCATGGATTTCGTTCTCGAGGGGCCCTGGTTGTATATGTGGTTTCATATGGTCCTTCCACTTCATTTTCGAGGACCAACAATACGGATACGTGTCTTCTTATAGCTAGTATCGATGGTCTCTGTTTTCCTCTAAACACATCATCATCATGTTTGTAGCATACGGTTTTTCCGAATTTATTTGCATGAGCTCTTTGCAATATAAATCTGCAGTTCTGCACTCCACAAACAGCCAGGGAAAGAGAATTTCATGGCGTGTTTGGCACCCATGGGGGAACAGGAAGTGGAAAGGGAGTGAAACATCAGTTTGAGGAAATAACCAAGCTAAAAGCTTCAAAAGAGAAGGAACAAGTGAATAAAAATGCAGATTTAGTTTACCCGGAAGGAACCATTTGCTTGTCGGATGCGGCTTTTGACCCATCGGCCAAACAAAGCTTATGGGGCTGCTGTCATTGGAGCTATCCAAGTAACAAATTTAGGAATGACAATTGATGCTGAAGTCGCGGAAGCTATGGCCCTCAGAGAAGCATTTCATCTTGCAAGCAGATTCACTGGTGATATCAAAAGTTTCTTCTCAGATTGTCAAACGCTGGTAAATAAAATTACTTGTGGGGAGTTGAACCGTTCCCCTGCAGCGTCGCTGGTGGCAGAGCTGAGAAAAAGAAGGAGCGAATTTCCCCTTGTAGCAGTGAGGTTCCACAGAAGGAAGGCAAACATTCTAGCACACACGGTGGCAAATTGGGGAAAAATGAAACATGAGGAAGGTGAATGGCATGGGGATGTGAATGTTACCGTTTCAGAAGACTTGTGGAGTCTTATCAAGAAGAAGGTGCCAGATATTCAATGGTCTGCGCCGAGTTTAGGTTTATCTAGTAGGCCACGTTGCTCTCATGTATTATTTAACTCTTGTATAAGTACTGATGTCTAATCAATAAAGCCCATATTCCCCTAAAAAAAAGTGGAAAGGGAGTTAAACGAGATATAAATTCCTTCGTAGTGAGGTATGGAAGTGAACTCCTATGTTTAACTGGTAAAGTCCCAATCGCTTCTTCAATTTTCACTAACCAATCAAAAGATTTTTAACAATCCGTTTATCTCAATTCCCATTCTATTGCTCTAATTTTCTCCAATCAAACGAACATTTGTTTCATAGATGCAAACCGTTGACGCACATGTTTAGGTAATTGTTGATGGTAGATAATTAATAATACGATCTCAGTTCAGAAGTATACAAAGTTTTTGTAAAACCCATAATCACATAAATTTCGCATAAATAGTCTAATTTATACATTATTTTATGAGCAATAATTCATACTCGTACATTAATTAGAGGAAAAGTCCAAGTTTAAAAAGCTCTCCCACTCGTGACCGGTAGCCCGTCAGTAGCAGGCGAAACCTTTAGGTAAAGCCATCTAGGAGTACTACTTAAAAATGATTCCCATTTCTGCATCACTAATCAACATATCCACGTTTAATCAACACGCTGAGAAAAGTGAAAAAATAATTGGGAGAGGGAGCTTGGAAGGATGAGCACATGGTGCCACGTTTCGGTCAAGGCCTGCTGTTCCGTACGCGGACGCGGCCGAAGCCCAGAGATGGCGCTGTTCTCCGGGGCCCGCAGCCCTCTCCGCCTTGGGCCCCGCATTGCAGCTGGTCAGCGACCCTGGGCCTTGCATGGAACAGGTCCACAAGACGAGCCGTGATCCCATGGGGGTCATGGGGAACCCGTCGCGCCAAAACCCGCGCGAGTAATAAAATTCGTCGGCCATCGCTTTTCTTCGGAAAATCACAATTACAATGTTGCCACTTTTGAAAAGGAACGAGTGTTTGATGGTTCCGGTCCACCTTGTTTCACGGTTCGGATTTGATTTGATTGAGACAAAAATTAAAACCTTTCAGCAAGAGATAAATTTATTCAAAGATTTACATCGTAACTATGAAGTAATTGAGTCCCAACAACATCATGCCATGCAACATTCAAACCATTTGCACGGGTGAGAGGATCCTAGCACATTAAAAATGTATTCTCAATGCAACAAGGTCAATCTTTTTATGATTATCTAAATCTAAACTACTCTATAATTGAGCAGTTGGCCTAGATCCAACTACAAATCACATCCGTCTATTTCCTCAATCCATCATCCAACGGCCATAATTTTTCAGAAGTTTGCTATCAAGTATAGATCATGAACTCTTGACTCGATACATATTGACCACGGACTCTTGCTCATAACTCGATACGTATAGACCACGGACTCTTGCCCATATATACATATACGTAGAGACCACAGACTATTGACTCGATACGTATATACCACGGACTCGATACGCATAGACCACAGACTCTTGCCCATATATACATAAACGTAGAGACCACGGACTCTTGACTCGATACGTATAAACCACAGACTCTTGCCTCGATACGTATAGACCACGGACTCTTGCCCACAACTCGATACGTATAAACCACAGACTCTTGCCCTTGCCCATATATACATATACGTAGAGACCACGGACTCTTGACTCGATACATATAGACCACTGACTCTTGACTCGATACGTATAGACCACAGACTCTTGCCCACAACTCGATACGTATAGACCACAAACTCTTACCCATATATACATATACATAGGATTAATTTTTATTCTCCCATTATAAATTTTTCTAATCTTTTTTTAATTCTTCCTAGACTAGAACTAACAGACTAGCACCCGTAGAGACCATGCACTCTTGCCCATATATACACAGGATTAATTTTTATTGTCCCATTATAAATATTCCTAATAATTTTTCTTAATTCTTCCTAGACAAGAACTAACGGACGAGCAAAACAACACTATAAATAGGGTGGGGGCAGATACGTATGCCCCAATCATACATACTCATACATATAAAACGTTTGCCAGGGCTAGGCGGTGGAATAATTCAGGACTCCGTATAGAAGTAGGAATATTACGTAGCTCTCTTAACAATACGCTCTAGTATCCTCCCCTCCATGTCAATGCGTGCGAATGTATACAACCTGTTAATTAAGCTTGCAGCGTGGTAAATAACAATTGTGATGCACATATATAATTACAATTTACAACCTGACTGACCCATCGAGAGAACACATCGCTACTTTTAATTAATTGAGTAAGTGTCATATGTATTTATGCGTACATCCATGTACATAATTGATATGTTAATGAAAAACAATTATTTCCATGTTATTGCACCCGTTAATTAATCTATATCTATATCTTGATTATCTGTTATTTGATTTTGCTCGTTCAGATGTTTCATTATATGAGCCACGTTAATATCAACCGAATGAGACAACCAATGCAATAAGTAATGCTACTACACCTTTTTCATATAGATATAGACAAATAGAAAAAATTACACTTGTTCTAAATGTTACTTTTTTCTATGAATTGTTGATATCATCATTGCTCCGACGTGCTTTGCACGTGCACGCTTGCTAGTCAAAAAAAGTTGCAGAGTGTTAACACGTTTGATCGTAAAAAAATCAGAAAATTTTAGTTACAACTTTTAATTTTTAATTTAAGCCAAAAGAAGCAGGCACGGCTCGACTCTTTTCAAAAGCACAGCAAACACACCGACGGTAGCTATATACTGTATGCACATTAACGTTGCGCGTGTGAATTTTCCATGAAATCGCAGTAATTATCCGGCAAAGAACTCTCAATTAACCTCCCATTACTGGAGATTGCTTACCAAGTCACAACACAATTCCCAAATACGCGGTTTCGCCGAGTCTGACACACAAAATACGCGGTAACCGGAAGCTTTGTGAGTCTTGATCGCATCAGGTGGTAAACTGGATGGTATCATCATCAGGAAAGTTAAACGCCAAGCTTACCAAACACGACACGATCGAGACCCGGTGTAAATGGAAGGATTTACTCCTACATGCGATCCGAGAAGCTAAATATTCATCGAGGAAAAGTTACAGCTGTAAATTCCTAGACATTATAATCAAGGGGAAAATGAAAAACTTTTTGTTCTGTCACATATAAAAACACTCTTTATCGGACGCAAAGATGTGAAGTAGTGACAAAATTTACTCAAAGAAAGAACGTACTTTAGGTCGGCCCAGCACTATTTAGCTATTATTCTTTTATATTTTTATCAGTTCTATTTTATTTGCTACAGTGCTAAGTTGAGCTAACTAAGGTCCTACTAATGATGCTCTAATGTTTATTTTTGTTAACTATTCGTGCATGATTTGGAAATACACAGAATTGAGCCATCATTGTCACAATGACAATGTGATCCGGTTGCAACTTAAAATCAAATTATAATCTACAATTTGAATTTCATTATCTTTTACGAGCCAAATGTTTCGGCGTTGTCGCCCTTGTTTTTAAAGCTTTTGACCTCTTTTGTATTTTTGATCTTTTTTAGGTTTTTAAAGGCCCTCAACTTTCAAAGATTATAATATGTGACTTTTCGTTTGTGAAGAATAGGGCAAAAAAACAATTGTATGGAAGAGAATTTTTCCTTTCCAAAGAAGAAATAAATCAAGATTTACCAAGACCGGTATTTAAAAAATTTGTCATCCTAGGTAGTATCAATGATATGTGGTTCGTCACAGATTTTGAATGTAAAAACTTGCAGGCGTCGTTTTTTTATGTTATTTTATTTTATCTTTTCATCTACAAAATCAATAAAAAAGATAGATTAAGTTAAGGTGAGGCGAAAAGATAACTCAATGTTTAGGAGTCCTTAAACACCGCTCCATGAGGGCCTATGTGCGAATGTTATGTACTAGCAAAGTAAACGGATCAGTGGCCCGTTGACACTCTCAAAAAAAAAAACGTTCATGGCGCGAGCAGCGTACAGGCGCGAGGCGCGAGCGAGCGCGCGTACGCGAGAAACATGAGGGAAAAAGGGCGGAGCCTAGGATTCGAACCGCGCTTGCCGGAATGAAAGATAGTCCAGCTAGCCAACCCGTCGATGCGCCCACCTCGTTCTCAAGCGAACGAACCTTTTTCTTTTAAAAGTTAAACCAGTATGGACAGTTGGATGTTAACCGACGAGACGATCGGACGGCCGACGATCCTTCGGCGACATGGCCGCACGAGCTTGCGGTCTGCAGAGGCTTTGTAATATAGAATAGATTTGTACTGGCTAACTGGAATAATTTACCCTGAGAAGGGAACGCGCACATGCGCTAACCGCTAAGCAGTGGTCGTTGGAAACGAAACGTGATTACGGCTACTAAACAGCGGGGCGAAACAGCCCCGTGATCCCATTCCAAATTAACGCTAAGCACGCCTTAATTAACCCTCCTCCGCCCACGCGGCCACAAGGGGGATTAACGCGTGCACGTGGGCCCTACACAACACGGGGTTTTTATTGGTAACGCCACATATAAATGTCCCCGAGAAAACCACCCGACGGGTCGATCAGTCACGGATACATAGCGCATAGGGAGGGGGCTTGGAACGAACGCCGACCACTTCCTAGAAGAACCCAACCCAACCCAACCCCCCACCCCGTGGCGGGGGAGCCAAGAACAGCCGCCTCCGGGAACCAAGGGGTTGCCCTCGCCGGCGGCGGCCATGGGCGCCTCACCGGCGATGTGGGCCGGGTTGGTCCTGGCGGCGTTCTTGGCCGCATCGGGGGCGGAGGCGGCGGCGGCGCTGCCGAGGTTCGCGGAGGCGCCCGAGTACCGGAACGGGGAGGGGTGCCCGGCGGCGGTGGCCGGTGCGGGGGTGTGCGACCCGGGGCTGGTGCACATCGCGATGACGCTCGACGCGCACTACCTGAGGGGCTCTATGGCGGCCATCTACTCGCTGCTCAAGCACGCGTCCTGCCCGGAGTCGCTCTTCTTCCACTTCTTGGCGGCGGACGGCGGCGGCGGCGGCGTGCCGGAGGTGGCGGAGCTCAGGACCACGGTGGCGGCGTCGTTCCCGTCGCTGCGGTTCGAGATCTACCCGTTCCGCGCCGGCGCGGTCACCGGGCTCATCTCGGCGTCCGTGCGCGCCGCGCTCGAGGCGCCGCTCAACTACGCGCGGAACTACCTCGCCGACCTCCTCCCCGGTGCGTGCCGCGCGTGATATACCTCGACTCCGACGTCCTCGCCGTCGACGACGTGCGGCGGCTGTGGGAGACGCGCCTGCCCGCCGCCGCCGTTGTGGCCGCGCCCGAGTACTGCCACGCCAACTTCTCCCGCTACTTCACCGAGGCCTTCTGGTCCGACCCCAAGCTCGGCGAGCGCGTCTTTGATGGCCGCCGCCGCGCACCCTGCTACTTCAACACCGGCGTCATGGTCATCGACCTACGGCGGTGGCGCTTCGGCAAATACCGCCGCCGCATCGAGTATTGGATGGAGATGCAGAAGGAAAAAAGAATCTACGAGCTGGGGTCATTGCCCCGTTCTTGCTCGTCTTCGCCGGCGAGGTGGAGGCCGTCGACCACCGGTGGAACCAGCACGGCTTGGGCGGTGACAACGTGCTCGGCAGCTGCCGCCCGCTTCACAAGGGCCCCGTCAGCCTGATGCACTGGTCCGGCAAGGGCAAGCCATGGGATCGCCTCGACGCCGGCAAGCCTTGCCCGCTCGACAACACCTGGAAGTCATACGACCTCTACATTGCCGAGGGTGCTGCATCATCTGCATCGGCACCGTCCCATTCCACATTGTCATCATTGGCGTCGCCAGCGGCGGTGTTTTCTTGGTAGATAGTTGAAGGCGCATACAATAATTCTTTCATTCGGGATATCTTCTTGGTGGCAATGGAGTTGCCTCGCAACGCATTGCCACTGCCATCGGCTGCCAGCTGCCGCCTTCGGCTGTACAGGACAGTGAGGGGGGAGGGGCGGTTCATTGCAGCGGCAGAGGCGAAGAGGAACAGCAAATAGGGGAAGGAAAAATTCATTTCTGATACAATTCAGATCGATTCATTAGGCTCTGGCTTTGATTCGAGGTGGCGACTATGGGGGGATGGGAATTACTTGATTGGATTGGTGGTGTACAATTCTTGGATAGGATAAAGGTTTCGTTTTTTCCCTTTTAGTTCAGAATTGTTTCATTTTACTTGTTCAGTGAATGCTTATAATATTGATTGAATTGAATTGAATTGAGTGAATCCTATTTCTGTGTTTATGTGGATGATCTGATGTATATCTCTCACTCTCTCCATCCAGAATGGCCTAATCTCTTATTACCAGTTTGCTTACTGTGCCAGTGGAGAATGGTCTAATCTATTGCTATTTCTAGTTTGCCTACTTTATCCAAAATGGCCCAATATATTGTCATTGCTATTTTTCTTACTATGTTCAATTGTTCATATACACTGTTCTAATATATGCTTACTGGATGGCCTAATATATTGCTGATTTTAGCAATGTTAGATTGGTGCTGCAAATAAGCCCTTACGTGTATGTGTGTGTGTGTGATCATCTTTTTTTTTTTTTTGAGGGAATGTGATCATCTTATTGTTAACCCTCATTTTGCTGTCGACTTTGGAAAGGGTTGTTCCCCGTCTTTTGTAAGTTTTTTATTGCCCTGAAGTGGCGATGCCTTGTTTGTCCTTTCTTCCTGAGTTTTGTCATTAGAGTTTCTTTACTGTTCTGCAAGGTAGCAGAGACATTTGAGGTTTGAGCAAGAGCAGTAGAATATTAGAGGATCTGGAATTGCACGCCTACACAGCCAAGAAGAAAGCAAAGAAAATTTTGACATTGTTGTTAGTTAAGATGAGCTTTTTATATCAGAAAGTGGAAGCATAAGATAGGGACCTCTCAACGGACTAATAATACGGTATCAATACTGCTAATCCTCCAACTAACTCCACCTAATTGTCCACAAAAGGAGTGATGCAGATAACTAATCTTTAAAAGTTCCCAATCGTTGGTATCTTTTGAGAGCAGAACAGGACTGCACCTAATAACGAATGTCCGGAAAACGAGCAATACAGATGGCTTCTCTTTAAAAGTTGCCAAACATTGGAATCTTTGAGAGCATATCATGAATATAGGGAATTTAAGATGTATTCAAAACATTTGCGCAAACATCCAACACCAAAAGGCTGTTCTCTGAAATTGTAGACAGTAGCAACTGCACATCTCAATTATGTTCTGTGATGATTGACGAGACTGAAATGCAGCATCAGAACAGGCATTGTCCTTCAAGAACATGTTCTGATAATAATTTACTAACTAGACTAGCTAGTTGCAGCTGTACATCCTCCCATGACACTTCCACCATTACTATCTTTTCGTTTTCTATGAAAGGTAATCACCATCACTATATTTTCGGAAAAAACAATTTTTAAACTTCGAACCCAAAAAAAGCTTCCTCCTTTCTTTCTCTTGAAATGGCTTAAGCAGGATTGCCTGAATCACTAGAAATTGTACAGAGCATTTCAGTAGTGAAAGTAAAACAGTAAGAATTTCATGTCATTCTCGCAAGCACGAGGAAGAACAAAAATTCGATGTCACCCCTGCCTTTTTTTTATGGAACCATGTCACCCTTTATGAGGTTATGAGTTGGTAATGTGCTGGGGGAAACCGAACCCCCTTCTACACCTTCATGTCGCTCTTTCAAGGGACTATGAGTTGGTAATGTGCTGGGGAGAAACTGAACCCCAACTACACCCTACGCGACGCCAAATGTCAGCCGCTGATCTCGCGATCGGACGGCTCCCAGACCTCTACAACTGTTCCCACCACATTGCTTCCAAAGGTCGCAAGGCTATAGTAGTAGTAGTAGCCGTAGCAAGCACCCACACCTGCCCAGCCTGGAGGCCGCCAGTGACCAGCTGGAGAATTGGAAATGCAAAGGCAAGTGCAGCTGATGATTGCCGGTATTCTTTGGCCCTCACTCTCTCTCTCTCTCTCTCTCTCTCTCATCTTCTCCTCCATCCTGTGAGTGTGATGAACTCCACCCACTGGTCATCAACAACCCTACTCCATTGTATTCAATTCCTTTCACATGGTTCATACCCGTATTCCAAGCAGAACCAAAGAACATGAGGTTTTTGCTCTTCCTCTTCAGTGCCATTGTGGCGGGCACTGCTCGGCGATCCCTTTCAGGCTCCTGTGATCGCCATCATCAGAGGCGATCACTGTGGTCGCGTCGTGTCGCGTCGGCCTCTGTGGTTCACGCGAGGGGCTCGGGCGCGAGCGACCCACTTGGAAGGAAGCTACGTACGTACCCGTTTCTTGCCACTATTATTGGCAGGTTTGGTTGTTTGGTTGTTGCCGCCGCGGCCTGCACCGTCGGTGTCGCCCACCGTTTATTCCCCCTGGACGCGTCACGCGTCCTCGCTTAGCACGTCATCGAAACGACTAAACTGAAATACTGAATGGATAAATCGGTCCTTCTTTGGAACCGCGATCCTTCTTTGGACGATTTGGTTTTGCTGAAATGACATTGTTTTTAACAAATGCAAAGATATCTCACGTATGCAGGTTATCTTCAGAGAATCCTATTAGTTACGCCAATAGGTCTTGTTACAAAAGAAAGATGAGCGAGGGTGTTTCGTCCGAGCTTGCCGATCTTTGGAAGATGTGGCCTTGTTTTGTTTTGCCAATCACGAATGGCAATTAAATAATAGACTTTATAATGTTTAATCATTTTTATCTTTGCATTGTTTCAGTCCTGTTTTGTTGAGGATCATTTAGGTGTTGGTATTGTAATGTTCGTTTTTGAGGACTGTGTGACTTTTGTTTGCCGTATACATCTTCGGATGTAGAGGCTGGATTAATTTTCATTATCGAAAAAAGAATGAATAAATCGGCTGAATTAAACGCTAAGTACAAATTCAAAACCTTTTTGAATTTAAGTCTGAGCTAGGTTAAAATGAACATGGCCGCTCTGATTTAAAGCTTAGATTTTATGGGTTCTTTTACCATTTTCCGAACTATTCCTTTTCCTTTTCACCGTTTTGAATTGCACGAGACCAACATTCCGATTTATGAAAGTCAATGGTTTTAGCGCGGTAGTATAGCCACAACTGAATTAAGACAGACGGGCAGATTGCAACGGATGAGAAGGCTGGCATTGGGCATGTGGCATTTGCAGTGCAACACTTTGTGCCGAATGGTGTAGTTTAGGATTTCGTTGCAGGGTGTGAGGATCATGAGGTGAGGCAGCAGTAGTGGCAGAAGGCGCCAAACTATGGGGAGACAAGTAGGTCACCTTTTCCTCCTAAAAAGTAGCATGACACTTTGAGTTAGTAGTAAAGAGCATGAAACTCAGGCACCTAAACACCCAACCACCGCAGGCCATTGGGGGCCGCCGCCGTGGCCACCAAAGCTGCATTATCCTACATGGAGACGTTAAGTAACAACATTGCAATGGCGTCAGCAAAGCAGGGGAGGGTTATGCCACTGATGACATCGAGTCCAGCAAACTGGAGGGCAAGATCCCCTGTGCGGCTGTGCCACACCATGTGTTGATCATGTATTGTGAACGTCACTGTACTCAACGACGCTTGCTAGTATATTTCCGATGGCTTAATCCATGTGTCTTGACAAGTTGACATGGCTAAAGCGCTTTCTGCTTCCTGCTTCCAGCTGCAGCTCCCAACGGCTTGATCTTGTAATTGTCGTTAAAGAACACAAGAACAAACAGCCGGGCATTACATCCAAGGGCGAGAGCTTCGCAATGATTTGTGTGTTTGTGACCCTTGGATTGCGAGGCATTGATTAGCAGATTTGGTTAAGCAACGAACGAGAATCTTACAGCTCGGTAGGTCACCTAAATGTGTGCAGGTTGCTCACTCCCCGCCTGCGAAAGGAATATCAGAAGCCAGGGTTAGTAGCACAGAGCCGTCGTCCTTGCCTGCATTCGTTGCAACCAAATTGTCAAGGCCAATTCTGATTTCTGAAGGCGAAATGCTGTGCAAAGCAGGCTAGCTAGCCTCGAGCCTTTCAAATATCACAGGACAAATTTGGTGAGGTAATTAACTGGTACGATGCATCACTTAATCGTTGAACAACTCAACGAGAGAGACTGCAGATGACCCAGCCGCTGATTCACCGATCACCAAAGGGAATGGAAATTACTGCATGGAAGCCTCAGCCTGTACGGTCGCGTGTGCTTCTGCGTTGAATTGTTCACAAGGTGCAGAAGTCAGAACGGTAACTGCGCAAGTCGGGACATGTAGGAAATTTTATTTTAGCGTATATAGAATCGTAACACCCTTTTTTTTTTTTCTGTTTTCCTAAAAAATGTGCATTCTCGCAAAACAATAAATATTTTGGCAGAAAAAATAGTTTGCATATGGTCCTAAGTCAAAACCTTGATTATTTAAAAAGGAATAATACTCTATATACTTTTTATTTAACTACAAAACTCTATATACTTTATTATGCGAGCACGGATATCGCTCACCCTCGGCTACATCAACTCTTTTAGAAGATGATGGAGGAGCCGATGACTCATATAATGGCTACGAGAACGAGGGCATCCCAGAAGGCGACAAACACGACGGGGATTAGGCGGGACTCCAGTTGCTTGCGTGTTGCTTGTTGGGAGGATGACAAAGCTATGGAAGCCCATCTTCTGTTGTTTCCATTTCTGTTTATTTTCGTATTGTAATATTTCGTCATGTCGGCCTAACAAAGCCACTATGTATTTGGAACTTGAATAAATATTATGCTCGATGAGCGTTTGTATGAAATGCTTCAGCTTATTGTAAATTTGTGCTATGTTAGCAAGATCCTAAACTAACGTGAGAAGCACAGAGGCTTTGCATTACTCGTAAATCTGGAGCCGACAAGAACACCATATAATTAACACCATATCCCCTTACCCCTATGCAGTAGAGACTTTATTAATTTCTATTACAAAAAGAATATCATTAACAACAATCTGATCAAACTAGCACCCTCGGATTTGTGGTGCTATCAACCTTATGACACCTCTGGCTTGAAAGGAACAATCGCATTTTTAACTCAAAGGTGTTGCCGTCGATGACCTTTTTCGATTTGCTCATTGAGGTCCTACGTCTTTCGGGGACGGCAGGCGTCTGTTTTGTAATAAATTAGCTTAGTTTTATCGCGCGTCCAAAGAAAATGCGCCTAAACCTACCCCTAAATTTTAATCGTGTAACTTTTCTACTGAATTAATGCAAGGCAGTTTCTCTGTCTTTTCCTTAAAAAAAAACAACAATCTGATCGGGAATTCAATGATAGCATAGCATCGCAACATGGGGCAATATTAGGAACGTGCAGATTTTGGCCGTCAAGGCGCATCGTGAAGATGCTGGTTTGATCAGCTCACTGAATGTGGTGGTGGCAACTAGGGCTGGAAAAATAGCTCGCGGCTCGGCTCGGCTCGGAGGTGCTTCCGGGCTCGAGCCGAGCCCACTTTTGGGGCTCGGGAAAATAGCGAGCCGGCTCGGGCTCGGCTCGTTTCTGACAGAGCTCGGTCTGGCTCGGCTCGTTGTCATATTTTAAATGTGAAACGCCTTTGACTCGTGGCTCGGCTCGGAGGTGTTACCGGGTTCGAGCCGAGCCCACTTTTGGGGCTTGCCAAAATTGCGAGCCGGCTCAGGCTCGGCTCGTTTTTGACCGAGCTCGGCCAAGCCAGGCTCGGCTCGGCTCGTTTCCACCCCCAGTGGCAACGCGATCACGCCAAGTCGCCATGCATGGTGGTAACTGGTAAGTGCTATTGACAAGAATGGCAGCCTAGCATTACGATGTGTTTATGGTGCAATGCAGGGTGCTGTTTTTTTATTATTCTTTTCTTATATATAATACAATAACAGAGCTACTGTTATTGAGGGAAAACGAGAACAACAATCTGATTATCTGACTGCTGCCAATTAAACGGTTGGGTGCTGGCTCGTGAGGTTGGTAGTATAAATTCCGGACCATGAAAAAAGTACATTCTACTCCAAGGCATCGGATACTTGGGGTAAAGGCCGGGGCACCCTTGCTTGTCTCCTTAAGTCTCTGGAATTTGCACAGATGCAAACCTCACGCTCCAAGACTGATCCTGCACAAGAACAAATCGAGCTAGACAGTTCAGGGAATAAAGGCGCATCGATAGCTAGCTACGTAGGTAGTAGCATCAGTACAGTAAAGAATCAAAGGTTTGGACTTGATTAATCTGAGAGTGAAACCCAGATGGAAGCAAAGGTAGCGATGCCCAGCAGCAGCGCATGGACCAGATCCAACCAAAGCCTCTCTCTTTTTTTTTTTTACCTGAATGCACAAAAGCAAAGCATCATTTCACCATTTGTTTGATCGTTTCAACGAAAGCCATGCGACTTTTTGCAATGTATATGAAGTAATAACTCTCTCTCTGTAACTCGGCAGGCACAGTCAACTACTCAACTGCGTCTCTCGATCCATTTGTCTGCATCGCCGGGCAGAGATTTAACGGCAACACGCCATGTTCCAACCTACACATTGGTGGAGTGAGGCACGTTTGTATGAGAGGTTGAGCTGACTTTTAACGAGAGATGAGGTCGAATTGGCCGTGTTGCTGACAACTAGGGAAGAAAAAAAGTGCCAAGTGCAAAGGATCTTCGGAACCAGGCGCATAGTGCCTAATACACTTTTTTTAAAATTGGAATAGATGAGTGGTTTTTCTGCATGTACACTTTTTAAAATCTTTGGCAAAGGAACACGACAGTCTCTAAAAACACGGAGGAACATCCCGTCATTATCGATAAAGAAGTATTTCGGGTTGATAAAAAGGTACTAGTATTTCGACTATTTTTCATTCGCAGTTGCATTTCAAAGTTTCAAAGTGCTAGCCAGCCAGAAACAAACATTTTGTTTCAGGCCGAGTTGGAATTCGTGGTGAAAATTTATGTGGGCTTCAGTCGATTGAACAAGCCCAAATACCACTAAATCGATACAGAAAATGGGCCCAATTTTTCAGTAGGGCCTAACTGCTCCAGCTCCATTTTTCAAGCCTCCTCTAGCTCGTGACAGTCTCGAGCGTCAATTTTTTTTAACATTTTGCATTTTCTAGAAATAAATAAATAAAATCTATTTTATTGAAATTAAATAAATAAACGTTTGTCGCCATTTCATCGGACGGGATATAAATCTCACCCAAACAAATGACGAGTTTTACCCTCATATAGCCACCACGCCAGATCATTGCAAAAAAAATAATAATAATAACTAGCTAGTTGAATTGGCGGGATTTACATTCCACGTAATATAATGGCGCCATGCATCTATGATACATTTATTTAGTTTTAGTAAAAATAATATTATTTCTTTATTTTATAGAAAATAAAAAATAAAATTCCTCGAGCGTCCCGTGTGCTGAGCCTGAGCCCGTTACAAAGCCCAAACATCCGAGCGACACGATATCAAGCCATTCGCCAGGGCCTCCATTGAACAGTGAACACCAATCCAACGCGCGGCAGTTTAGTTTGTTTCTCAGGAGATGGGCCGGACAGCCTCATATGATGCTTTTTTGGGCTATAGGGTGGGCCCTACACCATATAAGATTATTTTTTTTCTTAATAATCTACTTATAAAAGATTTCAAGTATAATTTGACTATTTGGCTAATGTAGGATTAGCCCCTTTAATTTTGTGTCCAGTTTCGCTGCCACTAGATATCCTATGTAGTAAAGAACATATCAACTAACTAGCTATCTTCTTTCATCCAAAATAATACAGCAACTAGCACATGATCCTTTTAGCAATATTAAACAATATTCAACAGAACGGAGTGAAAATTACGACTAGTACATAAAAAAGTTTAAATGCTTGCTCTCCGTTCTGCTATGTTTGTCCATAGCACACCATGCGAACTATATATGCCATTCCATAAAAGAGACTACAATGGTTGGGGCAATAGGGATGGGTGGATGTGGCGGTAGCGATGGGCGAGGAAAACTGGAGGAAGAGGAGCTGATGACGGCGGCGACGGCAAGGTCGGAGAGGAGGCAACGACAACAATGGTAGCTAGGGCGGCGACTAGGCATGGAAAGAGTGGCGGTGAATAGGTTAGATAGGGGTGGTAGCGGTTGTCGAGGCAAACGATGATGCCTCATCGGACTGCATATATCGAGTGGGTTAGAGGAGATGTGTTTGTGTGCAATATGTTGGGCTGGAGAAATGGAGTTTTTACATATGTTGGAAGGGTGCTTCGGTCATTTTTTAGTGGGCGATTAGATTTAAAAAAAGAAAGAAATGAATGAAAATGATGAAAAGGGTAAATTCTAGAGTAGTTTTCATTTGGGAGAGCAAATCCTATAGATCGATCTTTAAAGGGGAAATCCTAGAGTGGCATTATTTGGGGTGGAGGTGATCGAACTTTTTAGGAGAAAAAACACACGGCTGCTAGCCTTCAATCACGGTCTCTTTCTTCTCCCTCCTTTTTCCTGGTCCGGTGCAACTGCAACAGGAGCACCATGATGTTTCATTCCAATTTCCAAATCTTGTGCAAAAAAAACATCCTTTCATGTTACCTTCTAGAAAGGGGGGAAAAGCAGGTAACTACACACAATCGTTCATATTCCTAATTCCTGCGTTTGTACCAACGTAAGCACTACAAGATCCAGTCCGGCGATCATGCACCAGTCTAAGCGGTTATTAACGACCTAACATGAAAAGAAAACAACCTATCGCCATCGATCGACAGATAAAAATCCAACCAAACCCAACTCCAGATGGTCGCTTTGCTCCATTTCTTGCTAGGTCAACACAAGGCAAGGCAAACAATTGCTACCTGCAATCATTTACGTTGGGAGATATGCAGTGGCGTATCCAGGATCAAATTCAAGGTGGGGCTAAACTAAACATTCCAACCACTGCAAAGATAACAAAATCATATGAAATATATGTTCCAATTACTACAACAATCCAAATTCACACATAAATAAGCAAGTGAAATGAATTACATATTTGTATCATACTGGCAAGTAAATTAAACTACCAGTTTAAACTTTGTAACATACTCACATATAAGAGAGCTTCTAGATACGAGTAGGATTTGGTAGCAAATCGATACTTCAAGTTTTCATCTTTTGAAAACATTTCATAACAACCAATCACTGATCACTGCTATATACACTAATGACTATTAAGTGAAACAATAAAACAAGCATAACTGAATTAGGATTGAGGACAACTGGACATGTGCAATTAGCCAATCACCTGAGCTTGAGCCTTTAGCACCATTGGTCAGTTGGTCACTATCTCTAGCGATCTGCTACTCTGCTTACTGAGTTGCTGCTTAGCGCCATGGTCAACTTGAATTTGCTAGCTGCCTAGCCCTCAGCCCATATCCCTAGCAGCGACGAGCCACTGGCCACGCGCCAGGCACCATGGATTGCTGGCTTCTTGGTCCTCGCATCGTAAGCTCGCAGCATCAGCACGGCGAGCAGTGAGTAGAAGGCAGAGAAGCATGGTGGCGCTCATGGCATGGCGGAGAATGGAGCTAGGGCGCACGCCCCAACGCTGCATCCGCCACTGGAGATATGAGAAGGTAAATATTTTTCGTTCCCTTTGTCAAAAGGGGCATCGCGACTAGTATTGTTTAATTATAGCTATATCACTATATCCGAGTAGGTGTAGTTCTTCATTAGGTATAAATTCAACCTGTTTAAGTGTTCATGTCTCGATCGTTCGTTAGGTATTCTGTCACTATGTGGAGAAAAGGCCACGATTTTAATAAATGTGCATTTATACGACCAGGTAATCTTTTTTTAAAAAAAATCTACATGAGGTTTATACTGATAACAAATGCATGACCCGAAACTTCTAATGAACAATATTCAAATTTAGTTTTAAAGACGCCTACCCTGTTAGTGAGGTATTCACCACAAAGCAAATGATTTGGAATTTTTTATATTGGATAGACAATCATAAAGTATAGTTGACACTTAAAATAAGAGTTCATTATTTTTTTATCTCCCAAAATTATCAAGTGTGAGAGGAGAGAAATGACAGCAAATAGTTTGGCCAGATTATTGTTGTTTAATATAGGTCAACCCTTTCCATGTCAAAGTCGATGAGTTTCCTAGAATAACGAGCAGATCTCCACCAGTTTAGGGAGAAGAATTGAAGATCTCTAACAGGAGCATGGGTAACACCGTAACAGTAGCTCTATTTCTTTAGTTTTGTTGATCCAATTACTACGTAATAGGGCTCCGAATAGGGAAAATAAGTTTGGGAGTAAAATATAATAGAGATATAAAGATTGAAAAATAGAGTCAATGTTGGGGAGGTGATTGAAAATTTTAAATAGAGTCAAGGGATAAACAACGTAATAGGATGGAAATGGATAACAAAAGGGTCTAGACATGCTTAGAACAAGTTCAATAGACCCTCTATAATAGAGGAGCAGATAGAGAGAAGTTGTTGGAGACAAGAAATTTTTTTATATATAATGTAAATTATGAATGAATTTTAGGGGAATTGATAGACAATATGCAAATAGTGTATTAGAGAAATACAGAGGAGTTGTCGAAGTTACTCTAAAAGGAAGCATGTTTATGGAACATTACCAACCCCAATATAACTTAGGTACACCTAGCCACTATATAGTTTTTTTTTACCATTCATCTATATTTCCCTTTAATTTGACAATTTTTTTTCATTATTCACCACCTAAAAGAGGAAGAAACGACAAGCAAATGGAAGCAGCGAAGCAATCCGTCGGTTCACACTGACCCGGCCGCCTGGGCAGCGAACAGGGCGCTGCAACGAACGCGAGCTTGGAAAGCGCTGCGAAGCAGACGACTGCACGAGCAATGGAGCAACCATCTCTTCGGCGTGACTCCTCGCTGACTCGTGACTCGTGAGACGCCCCCAACGCTCCACTTGGCCCAGTAAACCGAAGGCACTGAACTTTGGGGTGTGAACTGTCGATGTATCATCGATTTATGATCGCCAAAGCTAATAGCGTTCGAAGTATTGAGAAAGAGGGGGAGTTCAGTAGTTCACGGCCGCGTCGTTGGCCGTGGCCGGCGATCCACCAGCTCATGGCCGCTGCCGCCAGCGGCCAGCCGATCCAGCCCAGAGCGCAACAACGCGAGCTCGGGAGCCCCGCCGCGGCGCTGCGCGCCGTCCATCCCGCGTTCTTGCATGTGCGTCCCAAGTCCCAACCCAAACCAAGTCCACCCGGGACAAAATTTCCTTGAGCTACTCCTTTCGTCGGACCATCTGCGATCATTTTTTTTTCTTTGTTCTATTCTCTTTCCTATTTCAATTCCCATTTTTTTTCCTTTTATTCTCCACCGTTTCTAAAAACATCGCTTCAAAGCAATTCGTATAGAGAATGAAGAGAATTTTCTTTTAAGCAAATGCACGGAGAGTCCATGAAGAGATCTGTTGGAGCATCTGAAGGGAACTAGAATATCTTTATAAAGAAAAAATGACCCCGAAGAAATACCACTGGAGATGGACTTAGTCGCTCTGCACTTGGATAGCACGAGTGCAACCCAGGGCCTCCTTGATTCGCAGTTTTAGCTTGGTTTTGGTTTGAAGTTTTCATACGTACTTATTCAATGTAACATTCTGAAATTTTTTTGGGATCTTGTAATTTTTTCCAAAAGATCTCAAAAAAAAATTATTAACTTTTTTAGCCATAACTAAAACCAAACCGAAATTGCAAATCAATTTGACCCCAACAAAGCAAAAGCTACTGTTGAGAGTTTGGCTTAGGCAATGTACAATACAAGGTGCTTATACGCCAATGTTTGAGGAGAGCGAATGTTGATACGTCACTAAGGCATGGTTCTTTTTAGCTAAAATTAAAATTAAAGTTAACGCTAATATTTTTCATTTTTGAAAAGGACAAACAATATAGTATTTTGCAGTATTTTTTGTGAAGTTTAACATAGTTTTCTTAGAGTTTTTGAAATATTATTTGCTATAATTTTTGACTCTCCAAGGCCACTCTCGAGGTGTCACAATCTTTTTAAATTAAAATGTTCATCTCAAAAGAACAAGACCTAAGTGGCTAAGCAGAAAAGTTATATTGCAATGCAAAGATGTTTACACACGTGCTTATTTGCATTAAGCATCTTCTAAGCATTGATTAAACACCTCTCCTACTCATAGCATCGGATATTATCCCATGCAACGAAAAAATCACTTGTTTCTAAGCATCTCTCTGAACACCTGCATTGTAGCTCGTTTTACCCGTCAATCACAAAACCACAACTAACAAAAAACCGATCAGCTGACCTTGAAAACCATCAGTTAACCTAGAAAATTGGTCGGCTAATCGAAAATAACCCCGATGGCCGAACGGTTTTTGAACCCGGGGTTGCCGCTGAAAGGCGATCCTTTTCACGGAAGCACACGTATGTTCTAGGCCATTGGAGTTCAGGATGGACGGCTGCGATGTGAAACCGCGGGGTCAACTCCGCGTCCATCGCGGCCAACAAAAAAAGGCAAGCACAACCGCGCGTTGGCTGCTTCCCCTGCTAGCTAGTTGGAAAAATCTGCCTTCGCCAAATTTTGCGCTCGCGAACATCAAAATGGCCGAGCCAAGTCAGTTGAAAATTAAAATGGCCATTCGCCGCCGCTCGTTTACATTTTGAATGCAAAACCCGCGCTCATGGCTCGGCTCACGCCGACCTCTAACGGGCAAGCACTCGTTAAATTCGCGTTTGACCGGCGCGACCCGCTCGGCTCGTTTTCACCCTACGCTGCGCCTTCCTCCACCTTCCCGCGACGCGTCTTCCCGAACCCAACCACGCAGACGCTTCGGCTCGTCCGGCTCGACCTAGTAAAAAAAAAAAAAAGCCGACCAAGTCAATAACACACACCGCGCCGAGCTCCCAACCCAAACAAGAAGCAACAAACAACAACGTAGCAGGCGGCTCACCGATTCCGCAAGTCAATCGCGTTGCTCACCTCATCATCTCGTCTCCCCCTCACCGCTTCCCTCCCGCATCAATGGCTACCTCCCCTCTCCTCCTCCTCCTCCTCCTCCTCGCGGCGTTCCTCGTCTGCCCCCTCGCCGCCGCGCAGCGGAACATCCAGACGCGCTTCCCCTCCACCCGCACCGCCGCCTTCGACACCCCGCCGCCGGTCGTGTCCCCGTCCCAGCCCCCCACGGCGCCGGCCCTGCCCCCGCCGGCAGCGTCGTCGCCCACCAAGCGCGGCGAGATAGCCGTCGCCGTCGTCAGCACCGCGCTGAGCAGCTTCGCGGTGTCCGGGCTAGCCTTCTTCCTCTTCCTCCGGCACGGCAAGAAGAAGGAGCTGACGGAGGCCGGCGGGAACGGCTACCATGATGGGCCGCGAGATGGGGGCTTTCCGGCCAAGCGGCCGGAGAGGGCGCCGAAGCGGCCGCCTCGGGGCGGCAGCGGGGGCGGCTTCGGCATGGTGGACGAAAACGGCCTCGACGCGATATACTGGCGGGAGTTCGAGAAGGAGGGCGACGGCGGCCGGGGGAGGAAGCCGGCGGGGGGCTGGAGGCCGCCTCAGCCGCCGCCGGCCAGGCAGCAGCGAGCGGAGCGGCGGCCGGAGGTTCAAGAGTCGTCGGCTCCTTCCCCGCCGCCAAGGAGGAGCAGGATAGATCAGGAGCCGCTCATACCGAGGGGCTCCCTGGACTCCGCGTCCGCCGCCTTCGACGAGTCCCAGCACGCGCCCAGCGCCGGCTCCAGCTCATCCTTCCCCGTGGCCGCCGCCGCCGAGGCCTACGCGACGCCGCTGCCGCCGGCGATCGCCGTGAACTCCATCCCCCGCCCGTCTCCACCGCCAGGCCCTGCTGCTGCCACACCAACCGCATCGCCGTCTCTGCCACCGCCGCCGGGAAGAACAAGCCCGCCGCCGCCACCTATCGCCGCGGCGTCTCCACCGCCAATGCCAAAACCAGCAGCCCCGTCGCCACCTCCGCCGCCCGCTCCCAAAGGCCCCTCTCCACCACCGCCGCCGCCGCCGGGAGGTAAGAAGGGAGGGCCGCCGCCGCCACCGCCAAAGGGGGGCGCGTCGGCGTCGTCCTCAAGGCCGCCGGCGGCGCCAGGCGTGCCGACCGGCGCCACAGCGGAGCAGCAGGCGAAGCTGAAGCCGCTGCATTGGGACAAGGTCAATGTGGCGGCCACCGATCACTCCATGGTGTGGGACAAGATCACCGGCGGCTCATTCAAGTAAGCAACTCCTGAATTAAACGCCGCTCCTTGCTTCCATTGCTAGTACAGTACTACAGTACGCTACTCGTACTAACGTAGCCATAGATGTTAATTCCCTCTTGGTGCTTCTCGTGCATATATCCCTAGTAGTCAATTGGAACATAGTGCCGTGCGCCACATAGGAGCAGTATGCAACAGTGCAAGTCGCAAGTCGAGCATGATGAAGCCATGAACAATGCAGCTGGGAGCCTGGGATTCTGGGAACTCATATGCATCATGCTGCCCTAGTGCTCTTTCAGAATACCATACAGATACAGATCAGTGCATCATCGAAGCGGAGGAAATCATATGCATCATGCTGCCCTAGTGGCCTTTCATGAAGCAGAGGAAATCTCTCACAGAATTAGGTAAGCGCAGAGCCAATTTTTTTAGCAGAGGTGCGCCCTCCGATGGGATCACAAACTTGCACAGTTGCACGTCGCTTTTTCGGTGGGCTCACGTCGCAGCATCCTCGAAAGGGGCCCAAATCCTGGGGCCTTTTTGTGCGCGTATGTTCTATCTGATCTGATGGCAGGGGCACTACTGTTTTTCATCTTCATGCAAGCTACGACAAGGACACATGTGACGTGGCCACTTTTGGTTTTTCAGCAAATGCGCGTCCTCTAGGCTCACATGAAGAGGAGATTTCGTGGGATTGAGTAGATGGGATTGTGTGGGAAGGGTATGCGGGTTGGCGTAGCATGCTTTTCGTTGAACAAGCTTCAAGAAGTTTGTTTTTCTTCCCTGGACAGAATCAACTCTAAATTAATACTTAGTCTTAACCACTTTAGTTTTTTAGTTTTCTTATCGAGGAACACCAGCTCCATTGCACGTTTGGTAGTCGAAACCATGGCATATGCCAGGAAAACTGTGGTAAAATATGCGTAGAGCATGTGCTGTTTTTTTTTTCATGAAATGAGGTTATTGTGTACATCTTGTCATATTGATGGGGACGGAGATTACTCCTTCAAGTAATCAAGTCCATGTTAGAAAGCAATGATGTGGGGTTTATGAAGAGGATGTGGACGCGGGCCGCCGGGCACCTTCAACTCTCAGTCAAGACGGCGTCTTTGTCCGGGTGCGCAACTGGACATCCAATTGCGCGCACGGCATCTCTCCAGATGATAGGATAATCGTTGGAATCATTCGTGCCCGGTGAAAACTTTTATTTTCTGAGAACAGTATTTCGTTTTTCTTAATCATCGGATGGCTGATTTTTTGATAATTCTGAGTCGATTTTCTCACATATCTAAATGTTTTCGTTAGATTTTTTACGTGTCTTGATCAGTTTTGGTTAAAGTTTTTCCTCAGCATCTTTTCTTTGTTGCGATGGACACGAGCCATTGTGTGTTATCGCGCGGATTGACAGTGATGCTAGTCGGTGTTGACGAAACTAGTGTTTTTGCCCTTTAACCTTTTCGCGTGTGTGATCTGATGGATGCTTCTCTGTGTTCCTGTGTGTTTTGCAGCTTGGATGAAGGCATCATCGAGGCCCTGTTCGGCACGGCGGCGGCAAACCGCAGGGCGAAGCCCGAGGACTCGAGGGACTCAGCCGGCGGCTCCTCGAGCGGCCTGGGGCGGTCCAGCTCGCCGGAGCAGATCTTCCTGCTGGAGCCGCGCAAGTCGCACAACATCGCCATCATCCTCCGGTCGCTGGCGGCGGGGCGGGACGAGGTCATCGACGCCCTCCGCGACGGCCACGCCGAGCTCGGCACCGAGGTGCTGGAGAAGCTGTCCCGGATCAGCGTCTCCAAGGACGAGGAGGCCGCCGTGCTGAGCTTCTCCGGGAACCCCGAGCTGCTCGCGCCGACGGAGGCGTTCCTCCTCCGGCTCCTCCTCGACGTGCCCAGCCCGTTCGCGCGCGCCAACGCGCTGCTCTTCAAGGTGAACTACGGTGCGGAGGTGGCGCAGCTGAGGCAGTCGCTGCGGACGCTGGAGCTGGCCAGCCATGAGCTGAGGACCAAGGGGCTCTTCTTCAAGCTGCTGGAGGCGGTGCTCAAGGCCGGGAACCGGATGAACGCCGGCACGGCGCGCGGGAACGCGCAGGCGTTCAACCTCACCGCGCTGCGCAAGCTCTCCGACGTGAAGAGCACCGACGGGAGCACCAGCTTGCTCCACTTCGTCGTCGAGGAGGTGGTGCGCGCCGAGGGGAAGCGCCTCGCCGTCAACCGCAACTACAGCCTCCGCCGCTCCGGCAGCCTCGCCAAAGGCGGCGGTGGCGGTGGCGGCTCCGACGGCGGCGGCTCGTCGGCGGCGTCGCGCGAGGAGAGGCAGAACGAGTACATGAACCTCGGGCTGCCCATCGTCGGTGGCCTCAGCACCGAGTTCGCCAACGTGAAGAAGGCTGCAAACGTGGACCACGACGCCGTCGACAGCGAGTGCGCGATCCTCGACCGGCGGCTCGCCGACATCAAGAGGCTCCTGGAGAGCTGCGGCGACGACGGGTTCGCGAGAGGGCTGAGGGGATTCGTCAAGGCCGCGGAGCAGGAGCTGAAGGCGCTGCTAGGGGAGAAGGAGAAAGTGCTGGAGCTGGTGCAGCGCACGACGGAGTACTACCACGCAGGCGCCACCAAGGACAGGAGCGCGCACCCGCTCCAGCTGTTCATCATAGTGAGGGATTTCCTCGGGATGGTGGACCAGGCATGCGTGGACATCAAGAGGAAGCTACAGCAGAAGAGGCCACCGGCGGCTCAGGCGACTACGGCGGCGACAGCCACGGCTGCGTCGTCCGCCGCCAAGGGTGCGGCTGATGGCGATGGCGCTGCCCAGAGAAGACCACCGGTAGAGGCAGATAGCAGAAGGAAGAGGGTCATGCCAATATTCCCCAACCTGCCGGCGCATTTCATGAAGGACAGTGCAGATGATTCAAGTAGTGATGAGGAATGAAGATTCAAATGCATGGGGAGGTGTAAAATACGGTTGTTTGCATTGGTTGTTTTGGAGGTATAGGTTAGCTGCAGATCGTGTACATAATACTCCAATATTTGTATTGGTTCTTTTACTATTTCTTTATATAAGATCCATACTGAGAGCAGTTGATAGAATTTTATTCAGAATGCTGTACAGAATTTCATGTGCAGGTATCAAGAACCGCTTGGAAAATGATATCTTGCTTAATACTCCTAGTTAACAACTGGCCACCATTTGAGTATCGTACAGCAGAGAATTACCTACCTAAGACAAATGACAAATGAAAAAAAAAAAATCGGTCGGTACTTACAGGTTTTAGGCTTTTTCAGCCAGCAAGCTCACTTATCGGTACACGGTCCATGACGTTGCAAGCAATTTGTGCAGTCTTTTGGAGAACCGGATCTATGTCTGGCAATTTTGGAATCTGGAGGATAACATAAGAGTGTTATTATGTGGTGTAATGCTAGTCATAATAGAGTATCAACGACCTGACAGGAGTGGAGTCGCCGAAAAGATAAAGAAAGAACGGCATTGTTGACCATCACTGTACACTATAAAGAATGCTAGCCAAATCCACGATACACTGGAAACATCAGAATCAGATATATAGTGAATCTGCAAGCTTGAAAATATACCTGAGCTAGTAAGTCAATCGTTCGTCTGAGCAGGCGGGCTAGATCTCCATCGTCCATTGCAGAGTCCATCATTATCTCTCTCCATGATAACCCTGATGCCCAGGCTTCAACCATTCCCGCAAACTGGGCATCTATTTCGCAGGGTATCTGAATGCGTAGGAAGAGACAGATAAGAAGAGCGACAGCCAGCAATTGAACAACGCTGGAAAACAGGAAAGTCATATGCCAAACCTTTACACCATGTTTCTCCTGGAGATCGATGAGTGAGTTTCTCTGCTCTTCTAAATAGTTTATAACACCAGTAACAACAGATGACGGTTCATACACATAACTGCAGAAATTCAAACAGCCATCATGACAAAAACACACACACAGCTGGACATTGCATAAACACCCTACAAGGTGATCTCATTTTCACCAAATTGGGTTGCACTAAGGAAGGATAATGAACTCAAGTATACAGATTTAGACATTATATAAGCCGGTAGACACAGCAGGTTATAAAAACAGATAGGAGTTGTTAAAAAAAACAGATCGGAGTTGTAGAGATTTATACTTGCTATTTTTCCAAGGACGAAGTTTGATCCCTTCTGAAACTAAACTTCCACACACTGCTGCTAGCTGAGATGGCTTCAAATCCAAGAGGACCTTGTTTCTAAGAACCATAGCAAGCCACAGCTCATTTTCCCCTCGTATGGCTGCTGCCGTCTCGCCCAAAGGATATATCACCTGAGTATTGATATCTAATGCTCTAGCCTCTTGTATGACTTTGCTAATCTGGTACACATCCAATTAGAGAACCACAAATCAATGTCTGATATATTATCCATGGATGGCAAACATGAGGTTATAACCTAGCAATATGGAATCATATCAGCTATCCAAATTGCTATGAACATCTCATCAAATCGTGAAATATTTTCTAGAGAAAGGGTCAAAATTTCCAATCACATCTTAGGCATATTAGGTGACGCTTTTGTTGTGGGATTGGATTGGCAGGAGATGAATGAGGCTGTGGCATGTAAGCGCTTGTGTAGTGGGAGTGGGAGAATGGAAGGCACCACAAGCTGGGCCCAGAAGGAGGCATGGTTGGTTGGAGAGAGTAGGGGTGGAACGGTCATTACATTACATTTACAGGCAGCGGCATATAATACAAATACAATGGCTAACATTATATAAAAAAATTCATGCGATCCAACTACAAGATTAGAAAATTACATTTAGGTAAGGAACTGCATGCATGGAAGAATGAAAGAATAAAAAGCAATTCGCTTAATATTCCCTCCATTCTTTTATAGATGTCATTTTAGATTGCATACAGTAAAACTTTACATTTTTTATCAATAATATGCACACAGATACTTGGGGTTTATATATGAAAATGATTGTAGTATCATAAAAAATTCATATATTCTTCTTCTTTTTTTTTGTAGCATAGAGAAAAAGTAATTGTCAAATGTCAAAGCTGTGGATTGGAGAATTGGAGACCACATTGATGTGTGAAATGACAAGTAAAAGAGAATAGAGACAGTATAATCTACTATAATAGAAACAATATGAAAGAAGACAAATATGAAAAATATTGCATTGATTCGAAAAAGATATACTTCGAAAATTCATCAACCATACGAAAAGATTATCGGTCACCTGCAAAAATTCCTTCCAACCAGTTGGCTCAATTTGTTTTATCCGCCGTGTTAGACGGCGGTATCTAGCTTCCAAACGCTCAATCTTTTCTTTTGTGAAGTTTCGCATGTCAATGATCTTCTGGAATTCTTTAAAACCCTTGGTGCTCCTGATTGTTTTCTTCAGTTGTGAAACCTTCCTCCTCTGTTGCTTGTAACATTCTGCAGCGTCTAGATGTTCCTGGGAGAAACGTTCTACCTGTGAAGGGTAATGAAAAGAAATTTAAGCAAAATATTGAAGGGACTGTAGGTTGCAAATGGTGCTTCGTAACTTAGATTTGGGCACAATTGGAATAGTATTAAGCAATATATACAGAAAGAAACAGATGGCGCAAACATGTAGTTGTCAATTAGATACATACCACTTTTGAGAATTTCCATCTATATAATTTCATGCATTCCAACTTTTTAGTAACAGATTACAAAAGTGGCAACCTAACAGCAATATACATTTAATTAACCCTTCGTACTGCCACTATTCTACAGATAATCATATAGAAGCAGGGAATAAATCCTCAGGGAACAAAAATACTGTTGAATGCACGAAATGTTTAGCAGGGACTGATGGATTGTAGATTTGTCATTTGGGTAGATGTATAAAGGGCTTATTGAAATTATGCCTAGGCATTGTCCATCAACATTAAAAAAAGAACTGCCAGTGGTATAGTACCGTTACTCATATGGTTTTACCGCAGAGATAGGAAAAGAAACAATTCATCAGTGAATGTTTTTGAGAGCAATGGGAAGCTGATCTTGGATAATGGTAGCAAATTAGGAAACAAGAGATGTATAGATTCTTTCTTCTTTTTTTAAACAAAGTGCAAACATATACAATCCCACTGGAGAATCAGCTCTAATGTACAATAACAGTAGCACAAAGTCGCTGGAGAAACAAGGAACAATCGCAAACCTCATCATCTTCTGAAAGGCTATTAAGCACTGGGACATTAAGGCTCCACGACCATGTGTCTAATGATCCATCCATGCATAACAAAGAACCATATTCAGATTTTGCAACTTTATCCCACATCATATCTTCACGTAAAAGCAGCTGCTTCAGGGTTTCTCTAGGGAGTGGCCCACCTTCCACAGAAGGAACAGAGGGCAAACCTGTCCTGTAAACAGTTTTTATCCATTTTTCTGTGAATAGATACCAAGAATTATCAGAACTCAAAGCTACATAGTAAGATGGATAATAGATCCGCCCCCCGCTATCAACTTCATGCTTGCCTGCACCAAAAGAGTCATCTTCCACCTGCAATCATTATTTAACAGTCAAAATTAATTAAGACGAACACAGGAACAGGTAAAGGGCAGTAAATTCAGAAAGATGATGAGATAGAAAAAAACTTTTTATAATACTCTTAAGGTATATCTAGCAAAAAAATGATATAACAGCAAAGAATCAGTGCGCTACTGTCCTTATCAGTTTTGCAGATTTCTAACAATCAATGTTCCTATGCCTATTATATTCACAAAACCATGAAAAAGAAAAAATTTAAACAATAACATAAGTTTGTAAGTGCTAAAACTATGTAGCTTTTCCCTTCCGCAAAAAACTATGTAGCTTTTCCCTTCTGCAATGCTCATGAAGAGCGTAAAACCCATCCACTCACCATACTGACAATCTTTTGATCGTCAAAAGAGCTGAGGCTTCCAATGAAGACAGCAGGAATAGTGTGTTGAACTGAATCTTTATCTTTGTACTGTAGGCACATGAAAGGAAGGTGACCACTTTCAAATTCTTCCAACCGAGTTTTCCATGCAGCCATTCTCTCTAGTTCCATCTTTTTTTTCAGCTCATTTCGTATCTGCTTCTCTTCCTAATGAATAAGAGTGTAAAATGTAAAAGGTTTTAACATACTTAATAATCAGCATCAACAGATTAACCAAAAAAAAATATAAAAAATTGTACATGATTTTTTACTCCAACTCTTAGAAGTGTTCATGACTTGAAACCTGAAAGCGGTTGGGTCTTAATAGTATCCATGCCTCATTCTGGATTTTAAGCCTAGACCTAAACCATATGTCAATGCAAGACAGAAAAAATCAAGTGTAGCATGGTGGGTATTTTTTTTAATAAATATGTAAATATAGGGGGCACTTTTTAAAGTTGTAAACCAGATTGAGATGGGCACAAACAATAGGATACTTAAGTTTTTTTCAGTTCAGAATATTTCCTGAAATGCCGTAAGTAGATAGGGCAAAATAAAAGTACCCTAATAAAATCATGAAATGAAGCAATCATGCAAAGAAGAGTTCCATTGAGCACTATCAAATTTCTAATTCATGGTCATGTCATCGTGTGTGAGCCCCAGAAAAAACTCGTACTCAAGGGAATCAAGTTTTTTCGCCATCAATAAAATGACTAATATCTCTGAGCATTATTTAGTGAGAATAAGAATCCCAGAAGCACTAGTTGTGTATATTAAACTATTGTACTTGCTAAATAATTAAACTACTAAGATCAAACCAAATCGAACTAATGTTACCTTTAGTTTTTTTTGTAGAAGGGAAATCTCAGCATAGTCTTCCTCTGATAGCTCCTCCCTGCATCTTTGGTCAACGGATTCATCTGTAATTTCTGAAGAGAGGTACTTTATTTCTTTCTGTATTCTTTCAATTTCTTCTTTAGCAGCAACCATTACATTGCTCCCAACATAATTCCCAAAGCTTCGCTCAACTAACTTTCGAGCTTCCTCTAAAGTTCTTCCAGAGCGTTTAGCCTTAACTTCATCTGATTCTTTCTGGTAATGAGTAACTTTTGAACCCTGGACGATTCATTGCAACCATCAGATAAATGGTTAGGAGAAAACATGAAATGATGAAAATATGCAGAAATATTACAGCAAGATACATACAGCAAGAAGATTCAAAACCATCCCATATGATGCAGTAAATTGTGAAACAAGTGGCTCAAATCCAGCAAAGATGATATCACAACATTCTTCTGGCCCTTCATAAGGAGTCTGAACAAGAACAGAATGCCCAGCTGTATCGATCCCTCTCCTTCCAGCACGACCTGCCATCTGAAACAGTTCATTTGGGGTCAAGAGCTGGCGTCCAGCATCAATTCTTTTGCTGAGAGAAGAAATCACAGTCGTCCTAGCAGGCATGTTAATCCCAGCTGCAAGGGTTTCGGTTGCGAATACTACTTTAACAAGGCCTCGCTGAAATAACTCTTCAATGAAGGATTTCCACAGCGGCAAGCAACCAGCATGATGAGCAGCAACTCCTCGCAAGAGTCCTTTCACAGCACTTTCTCGTATAGCATCAGGATATTGCATCCTGAATTTCTTGAGTTCCAACTCAACTTCACTAGCCTCGCAGTCATGTAAAAGTCTACAATCCTCAAGATATTCAACAGCAGCATCACATCCTCTTCTACTAAAAATAAACCAAATAGCCGGAAGCATGTCATTCTCCCAAAGTTGTGATAGTGTGTCCCGAATTAGTGGAACCTGCATTGCAAGGTTATCAAGACATGTCATCCATTAGTCAAAATACAGTCACATACCTCACATGGTCTGGTAAAGAGCATGCAAGGACATGGATGGATAGACCAATGTACATTTATTGCATCAGAACAGAATACAAGTCAAATATTTCTAAAAGGTTTCTAGTTCATACTTGGGAACGGCGCATATTTGTGACCTCATGTTTTGACAGCTGAACCTGTTTTGATATGTCCAAAGGGCTTCTATTTCCTTGGTCATTTTTATTTGTTCTAACTTTCCTCTTGCCTTTCACATAATAGAATTCACTTTTGGGAGACAAGTTTTGGAAGTGAGACATTCGCAATTTCCTGTATGGATGGAACAAAAAGAACTATGCATAGCTCAGATGCTACCACAAATAATTGAAATGCACACATAATATAGTTCCAAAATATTCTTGCATATATAAACCACAAAAGTAGAAGTTAATCGGCCAGATAAAATATTTGACGAGATTATTTATGCCCTAAATACTTCCAAAACTACACAGCAATGAACAAAAGGAAATTTTGTAATGCCTTGCAAATCATTTTTTTTTGTCATCAACAAGTAGGGTGAAGACTTTTTCTTGTTTATTCCTGTAAATTGCGGCTTTCCTTAGAATAAAATGGTTTAAAGACAATTGATTGAAAGTAGCAGCACAGCTAACCACATTTCTAGGAATATTTTCAATAATTCATTAATATTAATATTATTTTTACATAACTAACAGTGTTAGCAAGACAGAGCTAGGTAGGGGTAGGCCCTGGTGAGTTCAGATGAACCCAGCAGTTAGACCTATATTGCAGAAATGAATCAGTGCCCTGCTCCTAATGTACATTTGTGAGGTTTTTTTTTAAAAAATGAATCTACAGTTTAAGATGCCTGAAAATGCAGCCATTTTGCTCACAGGTCATGCCTAATAATTTTGGTGATGTCTATGAAAGGCCTGACAGGAGGAAGGCACCATTAGGATAAGTAGGTAGACGCTGTCTATGTTGATTTTCCTATTTATCTAAGAGGGAAAAAATATTTGTCGGAATAGCGGAGTAAGAAATCCAAAAATGAAAAAAAAGGAACCCTAATCTCACCTCCTTCAGTACCATAAAGAAAAGTAAGAATTTTTTTCGAACAAAGAACCAAAAACTTTGACCTTTCTCTAAGAAGATAAAGAAGTGCCTCTATTTATAGATTTATCTGCCTAGATAAACAAATCAGACTATCTATAGTTATTGACAAATATTTAGTGATTTCATACACAAAGCAGCCACTTGAATATTCTAAATAATACTGTTTTTATGCTTGCATCTTTTAAAATAAGCTGGCAGCCGTATAGTGTCAATGAGAACAAAGGGACAACCTATTCATTTTCTTCCCCTTTCCATCAAGAAGTGGTAGAAGAGCAGTTTTCTTCGAGAAGTGCCAAGTAAGTGGAACCGGACGTTTGTTCCACGTAATCAGTTCTGTTTTACCATGGATCTGCAAAGAAACAGACATAAGAACGGTTTTCACACACAAATCAAAATGTACAAACACACAACATATGCTCATGCATGAATATGCAAAAGATCACAGCAAATATATAGATGGACTTGGGCATGTCTTCCTGGTGTTAATCACGATAGCTTATTCTAATCGCTGTCAAACAAACAAGAAAAATCATGAATCGACGCTAACGTAGGAAATTAGGAATAGAGAAACTCCACAGATCATGCTACTGTAAACCTGGAAGCAATGGCAATACAATTTACTCACATAGTTGCATAAGCATCATTGCAAGGAAAACTAGGTTGATGCAAAAGGTCAGTTACCTGACCTATCCAGCCAGCTAATTCATCAGAATTTGCAACAGTTGCGGACAAACATATAAGCTGGACTTCTTTTGGGCAATATATCACCTAAATATATGATGAAGAAAAGGTCTCAAGTTAATTAACCAATATGGACAAACATGATGAATAAAAGATTTGTATTTAAAAAACATACAGTTTCTTCCCAAACAGTGCCACGTGAGATATCACTCAAGTAATGGACTTCATCCAGCACAATGACGTCAACTTGAAATAATCTACCTTCAGAAGCTGTCATACCAACACTGGGTTCCAAATAGAAGATGTCAGAATTCTTTCAGAAACAGGACAGGCAACAAAAACTACCACCCATAATTAACTACCTTTAAAGCTGAATCTCCCAAAAAAAAACTACTTCTAAAAACTAAATAAGTTTCTAGAGAATTAAATATATAAGATAACATGGATATTCTTAAATGTCCGTGCACAACTTGGGAGAAACGCAAATATAGGTATGGTTGAACTATGATCTACTGCGACAGTTGGTAATGCTTGAGGAATTTTTCCTGTATAAAATACCTTTGATACAGCATGTTACGCAGAATCTCTGTTGTCATTATCAGGATTTGAGCATCTTTGTTGATAGCAGAATCTCCTGTAAGAAGACCAACATTATGATCACCAAAGGTATTCCTGAAATAATTATAGAACAGCAACGTGTCAAAAATAAATGTACCACTCATCTAAGAATAAGTCATGATGTACCCTAATATTCCAATAGCCACTCAGGGTAGATTCTTGATTTACTGGTTGTTTGGTACCACTCACTAAATTTGAGAATTCTAGTTTTTTTTGTTACTGGCTTCAATTTCCCTCATACTGTAATGAATTCTGTTGTTTTCTGAAGTAATGGAAAATCAGCCTGGCCCCAGGTGTTAGAAAGATGAGAATGTTATCTAAGACAAATACTCTTCGATATCTCCACAGCAAACATAAGATGCAAGATAGTCTTGTGGATTTTAGTCATCAGAAAGGCATGAATCGTGGAAGTAGCATTTTACCGGAAATCACGGAATTTCTGATTTGACAAGGCCTTTAACGGTGTCGTGTAGAAGAGACGCCTTCCTCTAGCAGCTGTTGCGACAGCTGCAGCTTCTGCGATCAGTGTCTTCCCGCTACTAGTTGGTGCAGAAACTACGACAGAGGAACCTCTCAAAAATGCTTGTACAGCTAGGCGCTAAAAGAAGATATAAACATGGTAAGAAGAACAAATAACAATAAGTTGTATTGCTTTGAGATGACACTCGGAACAATAAGCAGCAAGTCAAATGCTTATAGTTTGTGAAGGACAGTTCGATGGACCATGATTTGTATACAGCACAAAAAATAACATTCAGCTTCTAAACATTTTCCTATTACCAAGGAGAAGGTGGATTTATTTGAAGAAAACCAAATTTGCCATTTTATGCCTTCCTATTTCAGTGTCCAAGGACTGCATGTCATTTTCAAACTTTATTGCAATTAACTTTGAAACACAACCATTTCATAAAAAAAACACTACCCTAGTTATTATCTACAGGTGCTATATTCAATGCATGCATGTAGAGAAGAACAAAGTAAAGTTACATATTTATTAGGGGCATACTGGGAACAGCACACTAGTATTTCGTTGGAGTATGAAATATGCCTTATATTTATGAACAAGGCCGTTCAAAAAACAAGCCTTATAATTTTGAACGGAGGTTGCATTCGGTTCAAAAAACAATATTGGATGGAGGGGATAGCTTTTTATCAAAATGTGACAGTTTTTTATGCAAAAAAATGAAAGTAACTTGCCACGAACAATATCATCAGAATTAGATGAAATTGGTTATATACTTTTTAACGAGTAACACGAACCGACCAAAATGTTGACCTTCGCAAACTTTCCATTTAAAGAAGGCCATCTAGCAAACAAGGAGGCAGAAAATAGGTCCAAAGTGATCATACGTGGAACAAAAAAAGATTTATTTAAGAGGCACACAGACTACTGCCGGTCATTCATTTTGCTTGATCCAATGGCCACTACAGTGATCCCTTACCCCCTAAGGGGTAAGATGATGAGTACATATGAACCATATATATTTGATCTAACGGTGTAGAAAACTCTTACCCCTTGGCGTACCATAGAAGTGCTAAAAAAACACCCAAACATACATAGGCAGGAGTTTATTCCTTATTGTGGTCATTTGCTGGCCAGTAGAATGTAGTTTTCCACAAGCGTAAATGATGGTAATACTTGTAAGCTCCACGATACCATAAATTAGAAATTGTGTTACAATACATGACGCAAGAGCTAACTACATCGATAATAATTACTTAAATGCGATGTCATCCTCCTAAAAAGAGTAAAAATCCACCTCACCGCTTCAGTCATAGTATACCTCCAACGTAACCATACAAATTGGACAAACCACATGGAACTTAACTGACATAGAATGACATCCTCGTAACTTCTAGCTCCAAATCCCAATCATTTCAGTACCCTCAGAGGCACCAAAATCACACAAAACCCATCATTACTTCAGTGAATAGAAGCAGAACTAGCTCATCCAGGTAAGAAACCAAATGGTACCTGAAACTTGTCGATGGGGAAGTCGTAGATCCCGGCGAGCTCGTTGTAATCGATGATATCCTCCCCGAACTCCCGCACCTCAGCGACCAGCTTCGCCACCCGCTGAGACTTGTACTCCTCCGACCGCCGCCTCCGCGCCGCGGTCTCCTCTCGCCCATCCTCCTCCTGTTGCTGCCCCACCTCGTCCTCGTCGTCGCCGCCACTCTCCTCGTCCATATCCTCGTCGCCCTCATCGTCCTCGTCGTACTCCTCGTCCGCGTAGGCGTCCACGTCGCGGATGCCTATATCGTCGTCATCATCTTCGTCGACCTCCTCGTCCTCGTCATCGTCGGACACCGGGGTGGCGGCGCGGGAGGGGGAGCGAGCGGAGGGGAGGTGGAATGGAGCGGCGCGGCGTTGGGTTGGGCGAGGAGAGACGAGGAGAGGAGGGGGTGGGGTTTGGTGGAGAGCGTGGCGAGAGGCGGCGGGGAGCGGGAGGAGGAGGAGGTAATGGGGAGCGAGGCAGTGCATGGCGATGGCGGGCTGGGTGTGGCGGTTCGGCCGGAAGAGGCGGGGGAAGACGGGGTCACGGGATAATGCTAGGATTTTGATTTTAATTTTCATTCACGGGTAAACGGAAATGCACTTGTTTTACAAAGTTTAATTTTAGATTTTAATTCAAATTTTAACCCACAGACCACATCGTTCACGCCAACTCCTCAGGTTGACATGTTTCACGTTCTTGATTGAAAAATTAGATTAAAAAACTAAATTATTTATATTTTAAATGGAGATAAATAAATGGGAAGATAAGTTAGATAAAATTACCTGAGCTATAGAAAGCGGGAGTGTTTGTTCTTCCCAACTTATCTTATTTCATTTATTTACTTATTTAGCTTACCTTCTAACTTCAAGCACGACAAGATAGAAAAAAAATTTAAAAACTAAATTATTTATATTTTAAACAAAGATAAACGGATAAATAGATAAGTTAAAATAGTTAAATAAATTATACAAAATCCACACTTTTTTTGGAGCATGTGACAACTTGATTACGAATTGTTTCATGTCATAATACTTTGTTTTCCACCATTTCTTTTTTTTTCCTTCTCTTATTTTTTCCTACATAGAATGACCAACAAAAATGACCGCCTTTTAGTTAAACACCGGATCGAATTTCAAAGATGAGTTCAAATTTATGAAACTCAAAAATATACTCCCTCCGTTCCAAGTTATAGTTCACTGTTGATTTTTGGAGATGTTTTTTGACCATTCGTTGTATTAAAAAAAATAGTACAAACATGCAAAAATAAAAGGCATGCTTAAGATATGTTTAATGATAAAACAAATCACAACAAAATAGATAATATTTACATATATTTTTTAAATAGACAAATGGTCAAATAGAATATCCAAAAGTCAGCAATGAACTACAATTTGGAACGGAGGGAGTAGTTCGAATAACACAATCCAAATGTCAAATATGAGTTCAAAATTCCTAAGTTCAATAGATGAGTTCAATTAATATTTCAAACATGACTTGAAATTTCTGAAAAGGAAAATATGAGTTCAAAATTTCTGAAATTTCAAAATATGAGTTCAGATTTCTAAATTCTAAATATGAGTTCAAATGTCAAAAATAAAAAAATGAGTAAAATTTTAGAATTCAAAATATGGATCAATTTCAAATATTCACTTAGACAAATTTATTCCATCGGTTGAGGGAGTTGTATTTTTGTCATCTTATGTGGGAAAGAATAAGGAAAGGGAGAGAAAAAGAGAATGGTGTGAAATGAAACAATCCATGTTCAAGGTGTCATATGCTAAGTCAACTGCAAATTTCATGTAGAGCGATGCACTTAATTAAGTGTTACCAACCAAAATTTTCTATGGAAGAAAATAAAGCCTTTAGCAACAAAGGATGAAAAATGTAATTGTCCTATGTGAAGGATGACAACTAAACAAACCAACTGAACCTTGATATTGGCGGTGATGTAGATCGACATGCGAAAGAATGACATTATACTCATGTAGATCAACACAAAATTCATGTCAACAAGGACAACTCAAGCACTTCTCAAAATTGAGGTCACCTCCTTTCAAAATAAATATTTGTTACTCACAATACATTTTGGAATACAAATTGACACACCATGAGTGTATGAGTTAAATGCACAGTTGATCGACTGACAAGGCTTAAGACAACCAAAATAAATTGTTAGGTTCTTTTTAACTATTACAGCGACTCTGCATAAAACTCCATTTGGGCCTCTTATTTATCTTTAAGTGATACAAATATTGCAGACTATTATTGGATAGTTATTATATATCAGAATTGTAAATGTGAAAAAAGGAAGGGTGAACCAGATCCAAATTTATTATTGTGAAATGAGAGAAAATAGATTTAACTGGATCCACATTTATCTCTTATGCTTGAACACCAAGTTCCAACATCAATGTGTGGTTTACATTATCAGATCCGGAGCCAATGAACTGGATGGGTCCTGTCATGAGAAAGGTTGTCATATTAACATGTTTGTTTTTTTAATTGTAACCATTGCTTGTAGGTACCATTGTTTGGAGGATAAATACTAGTAGACACATACCAGGGCTAATATACCGATTATTGAGGGCCCATTCATCTCGTAGTGATGCAAACTTCTTAAACGGTGCAGCTAAAAATTGTAATGACAACATTATAGCATAGCAACGTGACATACTTATTTTAGGTAATCCATTAACAGGTAAATACTAAGGTGAAATATCGTGTACCATTAAGTTCCACCATGGCTTTCTTGATCACGGGCTTAAATTTGCCTGTAAAATTTCAAATATAACAAAGTAGCGTATTATAATAAAATATTTAGAGCCCAATAATCAAGATAGTGAGACTTTAAAAACAATGCTTTCTAGCACCTAGTTTCAATGAATGACAAGTGTCTTACTAAGAAGTTACTTGGTTAATCTCATGCTTTCAAATATAGAAGAAACCTAGAAAATATAAGGTATTGCGAATAAATTTTAATGGTGGAGGAAAATTACCATGCCTCCTCTCAACATCCATCAATGATGTCAATGCAGTCCCCCCAACGGTCCATTCTGTCACAGGGGCAGCAAGATTACCAACCTGAATCAAGCACAGTTAAGACACACCATTCTAAAGTTATAAAAAGTATGCGACGATGACAATATAACAATCTTATAGAAGATGGCAATGGTAGTATAAAGTCAACAATGTTCTGTATTCATGCAGTTATTTAGCCCTTTTGATGAATTAACCTAACAGAAACATGCTTATAAATAAGATGAGGACCAATAGAGGAATGAATTGGTGGAATAATTTCTTTATGTATGTAAGTTAACATACCGAAGAAATTAGGCCTGTTTTCCCACTTTGAAGAAGAGCCCCGGCACCATAACCTAATGCATAGCAATAACTTGCATCAAAATTGGTTGGGAGGCCACATCTTCCTTCATACCTGCAAATTTACATTAAGAAGAGCATGGGACAATCAATCGACGTTTATTTTTCATTCCTACATGATTTTTTTTTTAAAAGGAAGAATATATACTCACCCGAAGAAGTGGGATTGGCCAATAAAATGGCCCCTATATTTTCCTTCAAATTTTCTTTTATCTAACTCTGTTTCCACCATGGTGATTAGCATCTTCTCGGTTTCAATTTTTGCAACCTAAAAACAACAAAGGTCAAAAATGCCTTTCAAACTAAAAATAGTATGGGCTAATGGACATAGGTCAAAGATGCCATAGAATTTGCCTTACTTGAACATTCCCATGTGGATCTCTTTCAAGTAAAAGTTGCTCTTGAATGGATGGAGGTAAAAGATCAAACAATTGTTTGGATTCTGATTCAAGCTTGTTTTTCCAAACTCTCGCTTCATCAACAACATCATGTGCCAAAATTTCATTTAGTTCTGCAATAAGTTTCTGAACCTGAAGAAGTGAAGAGGATAAATAAAATTTTTGCAAAATGTAGAAATATCTATTAATGCAGGCAAGGCTGAAATCTAAACTATATCATGAAACTAACTAAACACAAAGATTTTAAAGAAAAATAAAGGAAACCTCCGGGATGAAATCAATCAGGCCCTCCGGTATAAGGATGACACCATAATTATAACCAAGCTCTACACGCTTGCAGATGATGTCAGTAATGTAGTTTGTGACATTCTTAAGGGTTTGCTTCTTCACGGCAACCTGAATAAAAGGAAAAAAAAATGGTATATTTCTTTGAACCAACAGCCCATAGAAAAATCATCAACTTAAATTGCACACTTTTTTTACAAAATACATGCAGCTGCTATATGTAGTCTCTAGTAAGTTGTTTTTGGATCCTAGGTAATTGCAAATGAAATGTAACATGGGAGCACAAAAACAAGAGTTTGGTAACAAAAAATAAGTTATTAGAATGGCACATGAAAAAATTGAATATTGACACCAATGATTATAATCACTCAAGTGGCGCTATCTTTGTGTGATATTAACAGAGCCTGCTGGAGCCATCGAATAGAAATGCTAGAGAAACCAAAAGAGGACCTCTTCTCCAATAAGAGCAACATTTGGGTGTGTTTGTAAGGCACACTCTAGTGTAATATGAGAAGCAGCACGTCCCATAAGCCTCACAACTGCATGAGCATAGCATGTATTTATTATGTTGGTCAAAGAAAATATGTAAGCATGTAACCATTTATAAATTCAATGATACAAGTTATAATTCAAAGGAAACACTATGTTAGATCTGACGAGTACATAATATATTCAAATAAAGAGATTAAGTAACTTAGTGTGATGAAAATGATTGCACTTTAGATAATAACCTTAGAATATAACCTTAACATCATAAGTTATAGAGTTCATAAATAAAGACTATAAATGTTAGCTTGAAGCAATATCATGGATGATTTGTTTTTAAAAACTTTTGAGTGACTAGCTTTAGTATGAGAAATTGGTAATAGTGTCTAAAGAAACACAACCCCTTTTTCCCTTTTCTTATATTTCTTTCATTCCTTTTATTTTGTTCTTTTACAATTGATTCCTTCATTACGTATAGGAAAGTTGGTTTTAAAAATACTTAGTGAAGAAAAGCAGACAATGTGTCCAAAACTCCAAATCATTATAAACACTTCAACTAAGTACAGATGCTCACAATGATAGTATTTTCCTGATGATCTTGCATCAATCATCACATTTCCAATCATTTCAGAGTAAATCTACAAAAAAAAAAAAGGTAATATGTCATTCTCATTGTTGACTGGTCTTACATTACGTCTCTTCATGCAAAAATTTTCATATATCATGTAAAGGAAATTTAGAACATTTAGTTGAGTAAGTTTCCCATTAATAGCACATATGATAATATTGAATGATTGCAAAAATAGATACTAGTTTATATGGAAAATGAAACCTTGCATGCGGTGTCAAATCCAAAACTTGTTGGGACCTCCTTGCATTTTAGATCTCCATCAATTGTCTTCGGACAACCAATAACACGAGTCTTCAGGTTCTTTGCCCTACACAGTGACACCCCTGACTTAAATAGGTTTATATTTTATATGTACTTGCGAAGAAGCAAATATTGTGAAAAAAAAATGACTTTGATGCACTAAAGTGATTTGCATTATTAGCAAATGACCTAAAGTACTCAGCAATGAGGCATGCGTTAGTATTGGAATCATCACCGCCAATTACAACAAGGCCATCCAACTCAAGTGTGTTGGCCGTATTTTCAGCCTGCTTAAACTGCATCAACAAATCCAAATTAGGAATGTGTAGAGATGATTGTGGTCATATTTTAACCATGTTGGCAGGTTCTTCTATATACCATTTGAGGTATTTGATATGCATGCACACAAAGAGTTTTTACACAAAAAGACACACCTGCTCTGGTGTTTCAATCTTATCCCTTCCACTGCAAATCATATCAAATCCACCCTATTGAAACATTAATAACACTAATTAAAACTCATTTAGGTATAACAACAAATGATATATATACCTAACATCCTCAACTCTCAAGACACTTATTAACTGCAAACTAAAAATCAATAGAAGGCCTAAATACCAATGACCGTCGCACCAATATCTTGTAAATATATACATTAAGAAAATAGATTATCACATTTGTAAAAAGAAAGGACATTTAAAAGGGCTACCTACATGTAAAAAGGGGTGGATTTAGGCCAATCCCCCCCCCCCCCCCGAATGTCACATGGTTTGATTTTTACATTATCATGTTTAGTTTAGAAGTAATTTTAGGACTAAGCTAATGTGTTGTGCCAAGTCGAGTGGCCAAAACTCAATCGAAATAGATTCATTATAATGAACTAGTCAACAAGTGTAACTGAAAATCTATTTTGAATAAAGCTCATAAGCTCACCAGTAATGTTTCCACCCATGCTAAAACTAAACGACCGAACAAAACCAACTACCCCTAACTCCTAATTCTCCAACAGACAAAATATAAAGCGTGACTAACCTGGTTTCTATAAGGGTACACAAAATCCGTATTAAGTTTAATATAATTGCACATCATGACCCCTGCTGGCCCACCCTTAAATCCATACATTGTGCTACCCTTTGCACGATCCTGCAAAAAATCTAACCAAATACAAACATATTAGGCTAGTTTCATTATTCATCATGAGCTATTTTATATAATTTCATGTTATAAAAAATATAATTAGTAGCTTCATGTTCAATAGTTCGTAAATCCATATTCCCGTTAGGAGGGAATGCTCTCCCCAAAATTTCCCACTCTACTAATTGAAGGGAAAGAAAAATTGAAGAATCATTTCCACTGATTGCATATTAAAGGCTTTACATTGGCTGCCTATAAGTAAATATTAGCTTCGTACTATTGTTATTGTTCGTTCTGTTTTTTAATGATATGTGGCATTTAGAGTATATCATAGAGTTCTCACCGAAAATACCGCATATAACATTGTGCCCACCAGGTGCCTGTCCGCCGGACAATACCACACCAACCTTTAGTGGCTTTCCTTCTGTCGCATCATTTGTTGGCACAAGTTCCGCTGACGGCTGTCCAAACAACTTTGGGAACAACTTCGCAATCTCATCTTCATGGGGATTGAATTAAATTCAAATATAGTACCACAATGAGCAAATCAAACAATCGAATAGAACACGAGATGCATGCAAGGGCAGACTAGGTTGATCGATCGTTACCTGGGTTTGCGGAGGCGGAGCTGGGTGGCCCATCAATGAGGGAGAATCGGGATCTAAAGACAGAGGGGAGTAGGAGGGTGTGGTGTAGTCGACTCATCTGCACCTCGCTATACGCCGATGCCAACCTCCCCGGCGATGGTCCGTCTGTCGCTGCCATTGCCCGCCACACGTTAGCTTGCCTTGGACAATTGGATTGGAGAATATAATGATGCATGAGGTCTTGTGTTCCTGGAGGGATTAGAGCATCTCTAGGAGATCACTTTAAAGCACCCCTATAGCTATTTTTAGGAGAGACTACTTGACATTACATTGTTTCCTTACACCTGGACAAAGGAGGAAAATGACAAACTATTTATGCATGTGCTTGCCTTTTTGGCTTCCTATGGATGTGTGAGCAATGCATGGACGTGAGAACCAAGCTTGACATACGGGAATCAGGTGGTAAGAGCCCACAACAATACTTGTACATCAAGCCTAAGCCCGACGCATAGGTATTAAGTGGCCCCAGGTCACACCACTAGTGCTGTAGCATTTTTTAGTGTGGCAAGTTTCAATTGTTTTGACACAAGTTTTACATACTTGGGTATTGTCAAATATTGTACATCTTCGAGCTTTGGGTATCATCAAGTAACAAGTATTTTATAGTATTGCTAGTTTTTGGTATTCATGAAGTAACAAGTATTTTTTTTACTATTGCAAACCATCAGATATTGTTGTCCTTTCATTACCATGAACCATTGTGGATCGTGCAATATTCTAGTATCATCGAGTACATCATATCAAGTATTTTTAAATATTGTGCCACAACTATCTTTTGATATTGTCGAGTACCGGATATCATTGGTAAGTTTCGTAACTATAACATATCATAGACAAGTAGTAATAGGTATCATCGAAGAGTGATATCAAAACATTAAGTATTATCAAAACATGATACATCGGGTATTGTCAAGCATGAGGTATTAGGTATTGTTGAATATCGCAGTAGCGTCAAGCATCGGATATCGTTGTGCATTGAATATCAGGTATCAACCATCGAATATCGCCATGCATCTAATAGGTATCAAATAGGTATCAATGTTATCATCATTCATCAGGTATCAAATATCATCGCGCATTCGCGCGCGCGTCGGATATCATCTAGCGGGCCATCTAGGTATTAATCAATCAAAGCGAGTACTGGCGGGATTACATTTCGGTTTTGCTCAAATGCAGGCGCCTGCATTTGAGCAAATCTATGACGATTTTTTCAAATTGATTGAACCAAAATTTCGAGGGGAGGAGGAAGAAGAAGAGGAGGAGGAAGGAGCTTACACGCCGCCATGGAGCTCGCCTTTTGCCGTCGAGCTCATTGCCGCCACCGGCCGGTGACGACCTCTCCGCCGCCGGGTTAGGGTTTAGGTGGGGGTTCGGGTTAGGTACATCGGGTGCCACTGGCTTAGAGGATGGCAGAGGAGGCGGCGGCGGTGGTTGGTAGGGATGGAGTGAGGCGGCGGCGGAGGCGACGCCGCCGAGCCGAGGCCGTGGGAGGCGGTTGAGGCGGCGGTGGGGTGAAGGCACCACGGGTTAGGATGGGATGGTAGCGGCATGGAGGAGGTCGGCGGAGGCGGCTAAGCGCGGCAGGCTGGGCAGCAGTGGTGGCGAGGCGGCGGGGAGGAGGGAGGAGCGCGGAGCAGATGGGTCAGGGTCGGGTTAGGGGCGGCGGAGGGGAGACCGGGAGGGGAAAAGGGGAAAGTGTGTGTGAGAGAGAGTGGGGGCGCGGTGGCCGTTGGATGCTGATCCAACGGTTACAAAAATCGCCTGCGCTCCCCCCCAAAACGCAGGCGACCGCGCTATAGTGCGTCCCATTACATTTACATGCACTAGAGCCACTGATGCCATCAACAAGTATTAATCTACGTACGGTGATTACAGACGATGGGCACGCAAAGGAAAAGAAGGCAACAGGCAGCAGAGGAGTTCGGCCAGGTCATGCCATGCGCGTACCATCGATCTCTTTCTTCATGAACACCGACCATGCACGGAGGCCATGTGTGCGCGTGTGTTTCGCGTTCTCTTTCTATGGCAGATCCGCAGATGAAGCTGGCTACCACATCCATCTGCTAGCTCCAACCTCCAAGTTCCAACCCACCGCAACACCAGGCGTTCCCATCTCGCCGCCGCGTGCTCGCTAGCTGCTCCGGCGCCTGCCGCTGTCGCCGCCGCTATGCACACGCCGCCGTCGCCGCCGCCCCGCACACCGCCGCGGCGCCGCCACCATCACGTGCCGCCGTCGCGACCCTGCATACCGCCGGCCTTTGCGCGTGCGCGCGCGCCACCGGCCACCGGTCTCTCCGCTCGCCACTCACACCGCTACCGCGCGCCGCCATACTCGCGTCGCCGCCGCCCTCCATGATCCTCCCTCCCTCTATCTCTCTGTTCCTTTCTCTTTTCTTTTTAATCTACAGGTTGAATCATGGCCACGCTGCTGCCATGCAGATGCCATGGAGTTGCCGTCCGTGACGAGACATTGTGGCCGAGAAGACCACGAAGCCACCCGGCCGGAGCACGTACAAACTGACGCCACACCGCGTCGCCACGGCCGACGAGCCCCGACCGCCCTTCTCCGGCACTGGCGACCCCGCACCGAGCCACCGACACGCCATATACGTCGTCAGCCGCGTTGAGCTGCCCGCGCCGTCGTGCGTGCGAGGGCTTGGCTCGTGTTCACCTATGTCTCCACTGCGCCGCCCGGGATTCCCCACGGCGCGCCCACGCTGGCGTTCGCCACGGTGCTCGGGGCACTCTATCGACGAGCTCGCGCCTCCGTCGTGCGCCGCATGCATCCACCGTTTGTGATGCCGCGCGCATCGCGTCCGTTTGGCCGACCGTGCCGCTTCCGCGCTCTGATCGGCGTCACGCCGGCGCCTTCTCCCACCAGCGCCACCCACGTTGTGGCGCACGACGCCGCTCTCCGCCGCACTCCAGTACTCCACCGCCTTGCCTCCGGCCGTGGCCGCCCTATGCGCCCTTGGAGATCGTGTGCACGAGCGCCATCGTCATTCTTTTGATACCGTCCGGCTGAGCCCGGTGAGCCATAGCCCAGCGTCACGAAGCTACCGTCCTTATCCTTCCGGCACCGTCCGTCCGAGACCGATGGGCCATGGCTATCTTGCTCAGTTGGTATGATCAATCGATAAATGGAAATGTTATTAGACCTATTCTTAGGTACGTAAGGACACCATCAATTTTTTATTCTATACTAGAATTCAAAAAATTGCCAGGCTCATCGGCTATCTTGCTCAGTTGGTATGATCAATCAATTAATGAAAATGTTATCAGACGTATTCTTAGGTACGTAAGGGCACCATCAATTTTTGTATTTTATACTAGAATTCAAAAAATTGCCAGGCTCATCGGCTATCTTGCTCAGTTGGTATGATCAGTCAATTAATGGAAATGTTATCAGACGTATTCTTAGGTACGTAAGGACACCATTGATTTTTGTATTCTATACTAGAATTCAAAAAATTGCCAGGTGATTGGTAAGCACACACTAGTTCATAGAAATCGAATCTAGGCTTTAGTTTGGCTCGGGGAGAGCTATAGATGAGTTTTTAGTATTGACATATTTGCACCGCAGCTTCGGGTTGTCGTTGCTTGTCTCTAGTGACCACAAGATGAGGTTCTGGTCCTACCGAGTTCGCGAGGCGGAGAGGAAGTCGTAGTATCTAGTTGCGTGCGATTTGGTGCATCGGAGCACTGTATCAGCGAACTCCATATATTGAGGTCGCCGCCATGCCGGCCATGGCGCCACCAAAACGGGTCGGAGAGATGTGGTGAGACCCTTGCCATCTGTTTTGAACCAAGTGGTTTAGATTTGTTCGGGTCGAGTTGACCCGAGATTGGAGTTGTGAGGCTGACACTTAGGGCCCACGAGCTAGTAGGGTCCACATGCGGGCCGCGGGGGTTTGTCTGTCATAGACTGAGAGGTTGACAGCCAGGGTCCATTGGTGGTGCGACGCACGGTGCACTTTAGAAAATCGGATTTAATTTAGAAAATTATTTTAATTGATTATAAATTGATTTAAACTTAGAAAATTAATATTTTTATCCTTAAAGTCCAAAAAATATCATCCAAGTTTCTAAAAAATAGAAAAATGGGATATATTTATTTATGAATTTTATTTTACTTTTCAAACTTTTTGTACATTTTATTAGTTTATTGTTCTGGCTAGATCTAAAACCAAACTGGACGTGCCCGAGCAAACGGATGCTCAAGTGCGCGAATGCAAATTCTCTGAATTACTCTGACTTAGGCCTATTTTTTCACAACTTATTTGACTTATCTACTTATCTTTGTTTTAAATATAAATAATTTAGTTTTTTCAATTTATCTTCTTTCTATTTCATAGACGTGTATAAAAATTCTCTAAAAACAAGTAAAGAATGAGAACCCATCTCTCAAGTCTATCTCAGATTGCTCTCGAAGTTGGGAGATAAGTCAGTTAAGTAAATAACTCAAATAAGTTTAGGTCACTATATAAAAATCATGCACTTTTAGGTCTGTTCTTTTGGGCTAATCAGAACGGCTAATCAACTGAATAGCTGAAATGATTGAATTTCGAGAGTTTTAGAGGTAGGCCATGTTCGTTTCAGCAGAACGCGTCGCGCGTTATGCGTCGTCGCGTCATGTGAGAGGCGAACGCGACGCAACGCCGAAACGAATGACGCCGTAGTCTCGAGATTCAGATCCATTTTGTTTGATTTGTTTATTAAAGTGTTAGGACTCACCTTTAAGACAGTGAAAAATATTTAAAAATCTAAAACATATGCCCTTTTAAAGCATATATAAATCGTTAACGGTTTACTGATAAGCTATTGAATTGTTAAGCCGAAAACCTTATAGTCAATGACCCTTACAGTAAGTGAGAGTAAGGCCAGAGGTTCCACTTCTCCCTGCACACGGCACACCACGCCACATCGTCCCACCGCCCCGGGTGACTGGTCCCGTCAATTGAAAAGCAGGGAGGCAACGACCCCTCCCTCTCCCCGTCTCAAATCTCACCCCCGCTACTCGCCTTCGCGGATTTCAATAGTCCGCCTCCAAGTTCCCCGCACCACCCGAACCCCCCAACCCCGAGATCTCCCCGACCGACCTCGAGATCCCTGCGCCCATGTCGTCGTCGGCCATGGAAGCCATGGACGAGCTCGTCCAGCTCTCCGAGTCCATGCGCCAGGCCGCGTCCCTCCTCGCCGACGACGACCCCTCCGACGAGGCCAGCGCGCGCCGCCCCTCCACCTTCCTCAACGCCGTCGCGCTCGGCAACGTCGTAAGTGCCGCCGCCCGCCTGCCGCGGCGAGCTCAAAGCCCTCGCCGCCGATCTGACTCGATCCGGTTTGTTCCGTGCAGGGGGCCGGCAAGTCGGCCGTGCTGAACAGCCTCATCGGCCACCCTGTGCTGGTGAGTGCTCCTCCCGCTCCTGCTCCCGGTCTAGCTCGCTCCTCTCTTCTGCTCCGGGCATTCTCTCATGTGAGGTTTCGGCGGTGGTTGGTGCGGTGCAGCCGACGGGGGAGAACGGGGCGACGCGGGCGCCGATTGTGGTCGACCTGCAGACGGATCCGGGGCTCAGCAGTAAGTCCATCGTCCTGCAGATCGACAGCAAGTCGCAGCAGGTGTCGGCAAGTGAGTGAGATCTCCCCTGGCCTAGCTAGATCTGGCAATGGGCGCGGTTGGTCGGTGTGCTGAGTTTGGTGGCATTTTTGGCTGTGTCATGGCTTGCAGGTGCTCTCCGGCATTCGCTGCAGGATAGGCTTAGCAAGGGGGCGTCCAGTGGATCGGGGAGAAGCCGAACTGATGAGATTTACCTCAAGCTGCGAACAAGTACAGGTATGCCGTTGTATTTCACCCTTTTGCTTTAGCAATTTAGGCAATGCTGGTAAGCCAGCAGCCCAGCAGTAAGCGGCATGTTGGCATCCATTAAGGGTACATTAATGTTTGAGCAAGCGTGTACACTGATTTACTCAAATGTGTGCCCATTTTTATTTTCAGCGATTGCATTGATTTGCACCCTACTGTAAAATAGCTTGTTATTCGATAATCATACCACGTGCTTTACATTAGTTGCTTCTGTTTGCTTCTTGCTGTTTCTTTTTCAAATGATTTCCCATTATACCTCTCACTGCCTCTTGGTTCTCCAGCTCCTCCGTTAAAATTGATTGATCTACCGGGCATAGATCAACGTGTTATGGATGATTCAACTGTGAGTATTGCTTGCAATGTTCTTGTATTTACTCATCAACTAGTACAAAACGCTTGAAGCCTTGAACATTCTTTAGAGTATTCAGATCCCTATTAACATCTTATCCTGCATTGCACTCACTAATATAAATTGGAGTATCATCTAATGTATGGAATGTCCAATAACACTAGAAGAATGACATCATGTCATGCACTTGAACTGAGATTAGTTGAATGTCTACAACAGTGATACTATTTGTTTTTCCACTTTATTATGAGAGAAACACCAGAACTATTAGTTTATTATCATTTTTGCTGTATGAACTCTATTTTTGAAATTTCAGATTAATGAGTATGCTGGGCACAATGATGCAATATTGATTGTTGTGATACCAGCAATGCAAGCTGCTGATGTTGCATCGTCTCGAGCTCTTAGACTAGCGAAGGATATTGATCCAGATGGTCTGTCATTTGAATCTGACCAATACCATATACAGTAGAATGGTCACTCTTTGTAATAACTGATGTTGTGTTTTCCTCTTGTTCACCTTGTTTTAGGGACCAGAACAATAGGTGTCTTAAGTAAAATTGATCAAGCAGCTGCAGATGCAAAAACTGTTTCTTGTGTTCAGGCCATTTTGTCTAATAAGGGCGCACCACGAGCAGCAGCTGAAATTGAGTGGGTTGCTCTAATAGGTCAATCTGTCTCAATTGCATCAGCTCAATCAGGATCGGTTGGGTCTGAAAATTCTCTGGAAACAGCTTGGCGAGCTGAGGCGGAAAGCCTTAAATCCATCCTAACTGGTGCCCCTCCAAGTAAGCTGGGGAGAATTGCTCTGGTAGATACCATTGCGAAGCAGATACGTAATCGAATGAAAGTGCGGCTGCCTAACTTGTTGACTGGGTAAGCATTGTGGTATTCTTTATACTATACGCACCATGATCTGAAATGCATGCATTTAAACCCAATTCAGGTATATTTTTTAAAACTTCAGTCACTTCTATAATCCAATAATTAGAAAATGAAACACATGCCTGTGAAAATATGCCCAAATTATGAGTTTTGATTGATATTTGATCACATGCTTTGATGATCTTTATATAAAATATAGCATATCCCTACAATCAGACCATCATAAAAAATCAATTGTTGACTGTAGTTTAAATTTCAGTTTAAGCTTATTTAAACCTGTTTGTAAGCAAGTTAATTTGACACTAAGAAATCCCTAAAATTCCATGTGTGATACCTAGGGAAAAAAATGTGTACTTTAAATCATACCACCAATGCACCAGTATCCCATTTTGGAAGCAAATTTTTTTTGCAATCGAAATAAACTATTTGGAGTCTAATGTGGTTAATGTTATCCAAATTTATCGTCAACTGTGCATCTTAGTTATGCTAGATAAAGATACACACCACACATGCGGCTTAACCTGACCAGATTCCTACTGGCAACCAGACAGCTGAAACTGAGTATCTGGAATTTTCTCATCAGAGAACATCCTATATATATTTTATTTCACCAAGATCTCCTTTCTACAGTATTATTGTCCAAGCATGTACCTTCCTGCAGCATAGTTGCCCACTTGTCTTGTCTCTGCTGCTATCACATCCATAATCTTGATTATTTTTCCAACATTGCTGATTGATTTAATTTTTACATACCTAACATTTTTGGTCTGGTACTGTAGAGTTGTGTTGTTTCAAATATGAGTTTGCATCACATCTTTTGCACTTGTAGTTACAGGACAGAAATATTTCGATCTAAAAAGAACACAGGGACAGATAGATACCTAGCGTTCAACTTGTCTCTGAAATGTCAAGTTTCTACCATTTTTTTTAATGAAAATTCTATCTTTTTCAAACTCATTATATTTAAATGGTCAATAAACTGTTTTTCTATACTAACATTTCATATCTATCAATTGAATTTGCCATTAACGCACCATGTAGCATGGATATTTCTTGACTTCAGTTTTTTATAACTCCTGATTTTCGGTGCTTAAAATGCAATTATCTGCACACTTGATTCATTTTCAGGCTTCAGGGTAAGTCTCAGGTAGTGAAAGATGAACTATCAAGGCTAGGAGAATCGATGGTACAAAGCGCTGAAGGAACCAGGGCTGTTGCTTTGGAGCTGTGCCGAGAGTTTGAAGATAAGTTTCTTGCTCATGTTACCTCTGGTGAGGTTAGTAATAAGCTCTAAGTTATGGTCTTTGTTTATACATAATTTAGCATCCGCCAAATGGAAAAAAGTAGAAACTGATTACATAACCGTTGTATTGTTCTCCTCAATTGAAAGGGGTCTGGATGGAAAATTGTTGCAAGTTTTGAGGGCAAGTTTCCAGATAGGATCAAACAGCTTCCATTGGACAGACATTTTGATCTGAACAATGTTAAAAGGGTAAATTCAAAAGCCCTTCTAGAATTTTTCCTGGAGTGGACTATCTTCCTGGCTTACAATGATCATTCTCTTCATATTCCAGATTGTACTAGAAGCTGATGGTTATCAACCATATTTGATATCTCCTGAGAAAGGTTTAAGATCCTTGATAAAAGGAGTACTGGAAATGGCAAAGGAGCCATCACGACTGTGTGTCGAAGAGGTATGTTGTCCTCAAATTTTACTTATCTTGTGCTCTTGTATGAAGAATTGAAGACGACTGTATGATAGAGATTATCCAAGTGCACGTGCTTTGCTACAGACAAATTTTATGTTACTTCTATTTTTGTTATATTGAACATGTGCCAACTCGCTCACTCAACTCTGCTTTCACACTCGACTGTGTGATGCTTCCAACGTTCCACACTTAGCCCCCTTCTGCCCTTGAGTCTTGACTGCGCCCACCTTGTGATTTGGTATAATTTAAGCTGAGCAAAGCAAAAACTTCCTAAAATACTTAGCACTAAAATAACAAAGCAAACCAAATAAATAGAAATTCTTGCAATGTCTGGACCGTTGGATTGAAGGATTGATGGTTGAGATGGATAACAGCCACACTCACCACAAAGCTGCGAGAGATATATTAGGTGTCCTTTATCACATTTAGGATCCTTTGCCTTATCTGGGCTTTACTTGCCTTATTTAGGTCCTGTTCTTTTGAGTTGATCTGATCTGCTGAAATGTTTAAATTTTGAGGACATCTCGAGGTAGTCTCAACTCTCGAGATTCAGATCCATTTCGTTTGACTTGCTTTTTAAAACGTTAGGACCCACCTTCAAAACAGCGAAAAATGGACTAAAAAACTCAAAGCATTTGTCTTTTCAAAACGTAGATAAATCGTTGAGCTGTTAAGCCGTTAAGCCGAAAAGTGCATGGCCTTAGGCTTCTCATGTACCCTATGTATATAGACACTTGGCCTACAGATCAATAAACATCTCATATTCATAACATGGTGTCAAAGCCAAGGTAACTCGAACTCTAGCCGTCGCTGCCGTCTTCCGCTGTCGTCGCTGCCCCTGGGAGCTCATCTTCATTGTCGTTAATTTGCGCCTGGATGTTGTCGCTGCTTGTGCATCGTCATCGTGGCACCACCATGTCCTCTCATTGCTTTTGTCGCTAGGCTTGCAGCTGTTGGCTCTCCAGGTGTGCTCCTGCTGATCGTTTCAGCTGTGCTCGGCACTCTTCTCCAGCCCGGCTCATCCTCCGTCAGATCTTGTCCGATCTGCTGCTGACAGCTCAAGTGCTTCAGCCGATCTGCCGTGGCATCTTTGCTACTGCAATACTGCATGCTTGTTGCTTTTCTGCATGTAGGGATTTGCTTCTTTGCCGCACGGTGGATCTGTTGCTCGACAACCTGAATGGCTGCAACTCCTGCTTCTTTGCTTGTGCTGCTACATGCAGGTCTGTGTGCCTCATTGGACTGTGCTTTGCTGCCGGATCTGGCTCATTCTTCTCCTTGACTTACCCCAACTGAATCTGGTTTTCCCTTGCCATCTATTGCGCTCATCCACGCCTTCCTCTGCCCTGTTTGCTCTCCTGTGTTGCACCTCTTCCCTACATAGCAATGATGTGCAAACCCTTTCGTTTTTATCTGTGCGATGTTGGGATTGGCCAGTGCTGTCTCTTGGTATTGGTGCTATACTGCTACAGATGTATGAGCGTGGCTGGTGGGTGATACTGCTGCATTCTTTGAGTCCTGTTTAGGTTCTTTAGATTCCTAGTGTTTGCTTCAGTTGCATCGACCCAAGTCCTCTGTCTTTGTCTGAGTTTGTCTGTGCCTTGCGAGTTCACAATTTTTTGTCCATCATCCGTCTTTGTGTCCTTTCTTGTGCTTGGCTGCAGTTCTGCCTTTTATTTGAGCTGTTGCGTTTTCTTCTGCGTTATTGTCTCTTGGGCTACAATCTGCGATGCCAGATGGGAGTTCGCTTTATAGATTTTGACATATGTTTGTGGCTGCATCTATGATGACCACAGCAACATTTGAAGACCCGACCTTTGGAATTTTTAGGCCTTTTTATTTGAGCCCCTGCGTTTCTTATGCGCTGACGTCTCTTGGGCTACAATCTGCGATGCTGGATGGAAGGAGTCCACTCTCTGGATTTTTGGCATATGTTTGTGACTACATGCTATGATGAACTTTAGAATTTTTTAGGCCTTTTTATTGAGCCCCTGCGTTTCTTCTATGCTGATCTGCGATGCTGGATGGAAGGAGTCCACTCTGGATTTTGGCATATTTTTGTGACTGCATGCTATGATGACCACGACGACATTTAAAAACCCGGACTTTGGAATTATTAGGATGAATTAGATCCTTTGCCCTTATTTGGGCTTTACTTGCCTTGTATAGGCTTCTCATGTGCCCTATATATATACCCTTGGCCCACAGATCAATAAACATCACATATTCATAACAGAAGCTATCTTTATCATGCTAATATTCAATATTATATCTGTAAACTGTAATACTACACAAAAATGTAACTATCTAATTAGTTTAGCTTTTTTTTTTTCAATATACTATTGTGCCACAAATTGGTAGACATGTCTGTGTAGTTGTGATACATCAACTCATTCTTTTTTCCACTACACTAGGTACACCGTGTATTGTTAGACATAGTAAATGCTTCTGCAAATGCTACACCAGGGCTGGGAAGATATCCTCCATTCAAACGCGAGGTATCACTTTATTCTATAAGACGACCTCTTTCCCCATTTTACTTTAATCCACAGTAAATCTGAATTCCACCATTTCTTTTCTCAAGGTCATTGTAATCGCATCCAATGCATTGGATGCTTTTAAAAGCGACGCGAAAAAGATGGTGGTTGCGCTTGTTGATATGGAACGGGCCTTTGTCCCACCACAGCATTTCATCCGTTTAGTACAAAGAAGGTCAGGGCACTCTTAACAAATAATAGCTGATTTCTTATTATTTAACCTGCTTAAGTGTAACTAAAGCAAATAATTTATTCCTTTGACCAGTTTACCTACGTGGCTACGTTGCACTTTTTTCTACTAGATAAATTGAGAGAATGTTTTGCTCTTTTATATTCTTTATTTTATTATTTTATTTTTCAGCAGAAAATCTAATGAAGAATAGTGCCAACAGTGCCCTACCATCAGCTATGTTTAAGTTAGTAGGCCTTCACAGAGCTTTCATGGTTACATTCTCCACTGATTGTCTTTGCCTATTTGGCTTGGTATGATATCTGCAGAATGGAAAGGCAACGTCGTGAGGATGAGATTAAAAGTAAATCATCAAAGAAAGGACAAGATGCTGAACAGTCTATGATGAACAGGGTATGACTTCTGCCTCTTTGCTTAGGATGCACAAATATTCACTAGTTCACTCAAAAGTAATATCTGCCAGATTCTCTATTATTCTGGTGATCTTGCTGTTGACATTAGTTGTCTTTCATAATAGGCTTCAAGCCCCCAAACAGGATCTGAGCAAGCTGGTGGTAGCCTGAAATCAATCAAAGACAAATCTAATCAGCAAGATAAAGATACAAAAGAGGGATCGAAGTTGCAGGTTGCTGGGCCCGGTGGCGAAATAACTGCAGGTACAGTAGCGTGTCTTAGGTTGGGACAACTTAAACTGAAATCACTGTGTGGTCTTTTATGTTGCTCCAATGTTAATTTTGGTCCATCAAAATGAAAGAAGCGTTTTTAAAATAATGAACCTCTTTTGTTGCTTATCAACTACATGGAGAATTCTAGGCTTCTAGCACAATATTCCATTTTTGGTATACAGCTGTAAAACTAGCTATATATGATTTTGATGATTTCTTATGCAATAGTTGTGTGTTTGGTTTCATAATACAGAAGCACACTTTTTTTTTCCTCATTTTAGGTTATCTTTTGAAGAAGAGCGCAAAAAATAATGAATGGAGCAAAAGGTGGTTTGTTCTAAATGAGAAGAGTGGAAAGGTTAATATATCTCCTGTATTTATATACTCTCAATCTTGATTGGTCTGAATCCCAACTTTTAATAATATGCATGACACTCATTGCTGATTTTTCTGACATTGTCTAATTGAGGTGGTTGGTGTCATTTATTGCATCTTTTTTCCTGTCCAGCTTGGATACACCAAGAAACAAGAGGAAAGACATTTCCGAGGTGTCATTGTCCTGGAGGTGTGTGGATTTTTTTTGTTTTGCTGTGCTTGTTTTAATCTTTTTTTCATTGAGTGACCAATGATACTGTAGTTTACACATCAGGGTAATAATGATTTTCCCCACAAGTCCTTGAGGACAGTTTTGATTCATAATTAAAGCTATGTGAGGTTTGAATGTGTGAAATAGAACTTTTGTAATAACATATTAATGCTACATGTTTCAGGAATGTAACCTAGAAGATATAGAGGAGGAAGAGCTTTCAAAGAGTTCTAAGGATTCAAAAAAGGCAAATGGGCCAGATAAAGAGAAAGGCCCAAGTCTTGTATTTAAGATCACCAACAGGGTTGCCTACAAAACTGTGCTAAAAGGTTGATATTCTGAACATTCTAGCTTGAGGTTTATTTATTTATTTATCCTATTGCTATAAATTTTGTTTCATTGTGCAGCTCATAGTGCTGTTATATTGAAGGCTGAGAATATGGCTGACAAGATTGAGTGGATGAAAAAAATTAGAGGTGTTATTCAGAGTAAAGGGGGTTCTGTCAAAGGTTCAAACACTCCTGAAGGTGGTTCCATGAGACAAAGCCATTCAGATGGGTCCCTTGTAAGCTCTAGCCCATACTTGAGTTATATATGTCCTTGCAGGAAATCTATATTCATTGCAAAGTATTTATCCTTACTACCGCGAATCAGTTGTCTGAGCTTTTTTTCTAGCAACTGTCTATACTGAGACACTCACACAAGCTGTTCTACTTTAAAAGTGACCATGGTTATTGTTTGAATGTATTTGGAAAAAAGTTTCTTTCTTGATGTTTCTTTGTTTTACTATTCCGCTGACACACACCCTCTCTGTCTCTCTTTAAGGATACGATCACCCGGAGGCCAGCTGATCCTGAAGAAGAACTCCGATGGATGTCTCAAGAAGTTCGTGGTTATGTGGAGGCTGTTCTGAACAGTTTGGCAGCAAATGTTCCAAAGGTTCAGATTTGTAGATTCAGTCAATTCTTTCATATTTTATGTGCGGTGCAGTTTTCATTGTCTTTCGCATGATAATTTGACCAGGCTATCGTGCTTTGCCAAGTGGAGAAAGCAAAGGAAGATATGCTTAACCAGCTGTACAGCTCAATAAGGTTGGATACATATTCTATGTTTTTATTGAAATAAGTTAGGTACCCTGATTCAATGTCCATTCATCCATTTTTGTAATGTGTCATCTCTGGAAGTGTGCAATGTCTGAAATGTTCATTTTAGTATAATGTGGTATCACTGATTAAAGAGCATCTCATGTTTTTGGTTTTGACCCCCTGGTACAGTGGTATAATTGCTCACCTACACCTAATATACTCCTACTCAGAACATGCAGTATAGATCATCTAGTTTGTCATTTGTTTGCTACTGTCCTTGTGTAGAGAACTTTATTCACAAAAATAATTATTTGTTTACTAGATTTTATACTAGATTCATGACATTTGTGCGCATGACATTTCATAACCAGACTTGTGCGCTCGTAGCTGGTTCAGGGAGCTGAATGGACTTCTTAAAGAGAAAAAAGAAGGGGGGGATGTATTTTTTTTATGGGGGGATGGACTTGGTGCAAAACTCTAGTTTTTTTTTTGGGGGAAAAAAGCCATGCACCACATGTTATCCATTTCTTACTCCCACTTGTAGGAAATTTGAAGGCGCTTGCTTGCATTGCTAACTTTGTCACTTTTTTTTCTCCTTTTAGTGCACAAAGCAATGCAAAGATTGAAGAACTTCTCCAAGAAGACCACAATGCAAAACGAAGACGGGAAAAGTACCAAAAACAATCGTCTCTCTTGTCAAAGCTTACTCGTCAGCTCAGTGTCCATGATAACAGAGCTGCTGCTGCATCATATTCCAATGATAGTTCTGGAGCTGGTAAGCTGGTTATGCTTGAAATGGCTGCTTGCAAATGCAATAGTTTTACCTGCTTGTGATTTTATTTAATTTTCTCATAGAAAATATGGTTTGCCTTTTGAAATTACCTAAAATTAAGAGCAACTTGATGGTCAATACTATTCCAATATGCCCAAAGATTTTGTTTGCATATTAACATACATAGCCAATGGATAGGCTACTTTGATCGCTGTTATTGAGTTGGTGACTAGTCGGCTAGCGACCACTAACTGACGCTGTCAAGACTTGTTGACTTGTTGTCATTTGGATGATTCGCCGAAATTAATAGTCGCCTGGAATTCACAAACCACATGACTTTCTCTTCTCAATCCCTCCCTCTGCTTATTCTGAATGTGTCGCTGCCGGTGTCCCACTGCCACAGGAGGGGAAGAGGAGGCACCTCTTCTATGGGATAGTAGGAAGCACCACTGCAATGGAAGAGCCAAAGAGGAAGAGAAATATCAAGATTGCGGGAGGGGAGGAGGAATCGCTGGTGGCAGCTGCTGTATTGAAGCTCGAGGGAGAGATTGAGAGTGGAGGGGAAGTGGAGAGTAACAATGGCTAGATTGGACGGAGAAGATGGATGGTTGGATTTACAGCTAACTGGTTCTTTAGTTTTTGATGATGGTCTTTTGCTGGGCCGACCTATCTGACCCAAGCCAACTAGGATGACCTAGCAGCCACCCAGCCAGCTGCCAGCCAGCCCCTTTCCCTCTTCTTTCTTCCCCTTTACTCCTCCCACTCCACCTGCACCATGCTGCCGTTCTGCTGCTGCTCTACTTGCACTGCTGGTTCCTCTTCCTCCTCTCATCGTATATTCCTCTACATCCTTTTCTTCTCCTTCTCCCTCCTTTCATTCTATTACCTCCTTCCCTGTGGTTATTTTAGTTTAGACGTCTCTTTGAATTGCAGTAAACCAGGAGCATTATGCTTGCAAGTCCACGACTAGTCTACTGCGGCTAGTCAGCAAGTTGGTCACTTAAGCGACTCTACTTGACTTCCTGACAAGTCGGTCCCTCAGCGACTTAACTTACCGACTCAATAACCATGACTACGATGGTTGTCTCTAATGTGTTGTTGAATTACTATTCTGCTGGTCATGTCCATTTTTCCACTGCCACATGGACAAGCACTTTGGGAAGTCTTACTACGATTGATTGAATCGCAGAGTGTTGTGTAGTAATGACTAATGAGCAATTTTTATTAAGCAAAGCATGACTGTGTAGTGTCTAATATGCTGTTGAATTATGAATCAGCTGGTCATTTATTCATTTGTTTCCTGTCACAAGGACAAGCACTATAGGAAATCTACTTATAATGATTGATCCAGTTACAGAGTTGTGGTAATGACTAGTAATCATTTTTGTTGGCTGCTTGCACTTGTGGAAGCCTACTTATAATGATTGATAATCACATATTTGTGTGGTGCTGACTTAGCAGAATTCACTATGTTGTGAGTGCCTGTCTACAGCTTTCAGTTTTCCATCGCTAAATTGGTCAGCCACAAAACTCTAGACATGTTGTCCTTGCAAACAAACTTGAATACTGCAGTATAATGAGTTTCCACACCAGGTGAAGCTTGTATTTTTGTTTGGGCTCAAATTTGGGTGCTGTGGAGTTTGGGCCAGTGATGACATGCCATACATCTTTTTGATGAAACGTAGGAGGGACAATATGCTTGCTTTGTTTCATTATCTGCAGGCCATTCTTGTCCCAGTTTGGGCATGGTAACAATCATAAGTCTCGACCTTGCCTTAAACCTGTCTGTTGTTGTCATCATGCCACAGCCATGGTTTGTAATACAAGTGCTCACATATGGAAGAGATAAGCCAAGCATGTTTTTTTTGGTAGGCCATATTACATTCATAACTCGCTAGTAACAGCTGAGCAGTATAAAATACTCAAGCTTGAAGTATTAATCTTTTTAATGCTTTTCATGTATAGTTTTTTTTTCTGGATTATCTAGTTGTGCGTACCATGTGTAGTTAGCTAATTAGATTCCGTGAGTTCATGACTTTGTAATTTTTTTCGTTTCCTGGTAGCAAGAGTTAAACACTTAAACCTGAGAAAACAAACAAATCACTTGCAGAGAGTAGCCCACGGACTCCTGCCGGATCAGGTGAAGACTGGAGGTCTGCCTTTGATTCTGCAGCAAATGGCTCTGTAAACGGATCTAGTTCACACAATGAATCAAGGTCAAGAAGTGCTGACAGTCGTGGTCGGCGCTATGAAAATGGGGATGTAAATGGTCCCAACTCTGGCAGCCGACGCACACCAAACCGTTTGCCACCAGCCCCACCTGGGCAGAGATAATATCGTATGTCAACTCAAATTTTCATACCAGACACTTATCCCCTTTCTGCTATTGGTTGAAGATCATATATGGGATTGAACAATGGAGAGCTGACGAGATATTGCAAGAATGGTGTGTATCCAGAGGACCTCAGTTGTTTATAGAAACATATAGGTTGTGTATGGTTGTTGTGCCACGATCGTTTTGGCATGTCGATCTGTTCGATGCTCTCTCGGCCTGTGGGATTTTGCTGCCATAGATCGATTGATCTTGGTTTTGTACTCAAGCTGCTGTAAGTTTCCACCCAACTGGCAATGTATTATTTCCACTCATTGATGTATTTCCTCCCATTCTTTTTATAATCACATCATGTGGGTGATATATTTTGTTGTATGTTTATACTGTGCAATTCTTTGATTGATATATCGGCCATCTTTGATGAGCCACGGGGAAAAAATACAATCATTCTTGTTGATACCAGTTTTGTGTTCTTGCGGCTAATAATGAAAATTTTCTATAGTGCCTTCTATAGTGGCCTCTAAGGTGAAGCTTACAAGCATGATTAAAACCAGCACCGGTCAGCACGCCCGCCGCGCGCTGTGCCTGGTTTGGTGTCGGTGAAGGACGGGCAAGTAATGTAAGCGCCTAATGCGTTTGGTTGGGTTTTTTCACGGCACCAGTGATACTGCTGAAGCCGCCGCAGCAAAGCTGAAAATTAAGGTTTTTTTTTTTTTGCACATACGCGTACAATTAATTTCCTTTTAGTTTTGACCAATTATTTTAAATCCTCCTGCAACTCGATTGCATTTAAATACTCTACAAATGAGTACGGTTGTCTAATGACCCATTCAGTTTTTTTTTAATCATGTGTCAGCCACATCACAAACGCACACTTTTTCCTTTTTATTTTTGTTTTTTCTTTTCTTCAACGTAGCAAGTTGAATTGGTTCGCAACAAAGAACTATAAAGGAAGAAAAAGAAAATGCATGTAGCGAGTGGTGTTGATGTGGCTAACATATGGCAAGAAAGCCCTGCTGAGAGGGTCACTAGTTAAACATACTCACTTGTAGGAGGTATTTAGATGCAAATTGAGTTGTACAGGTCTTTGGATAATTGATTGAAACTAAAGGGACTTCTCGGATTTTTTTTCCATGCTAAAATGCATGACTTTCGCCGCCCTAGCTAAGCCATCGTACATCGTTGTCATATCGGCCTTCATCGTCCCTGTGATCGCCTCACCGTCTCTGCCACCAGCTCTGCTCCACATCTGGCCTTCGGTGACATCCACCTCGAGAAGGTGTGGAGGCTCGATAACATTGCTTCTTAGGTCAGCTTGCGCCTTGCGGTCGCCGGGGAACAACCTGCTATGGTGCTCGGCCAAGGGAGGTACCTCCTATCCAACTCCTTGATGCCATTGTCCGAGGAGACAAGGCTGACCTTTAGCTTCAACAACTGGAAGAGCAAAGATAGTCCCTTGTGCTATAAACCGGTTGCTCTGCCATGGATGTCCAACCCGCTATGACGTAGCACCATGAAGCACATCTCAAAGATTTATGTTTGGATCATATCAGCCTCTTTGGGCCACGCGTCACTATTCTTTTGTAATAATTTTTTTATCTAATACTATTCATCTAGTTTATTTTTAAACAAAGATATAGCATTAAATATGACATTAGTTCTTTTCGGTCGTCGTAGCACGGGTTTGCTATAACCGCCTTCTGGTTGCCACTTTGATGGCACCCAACAGCTCACACGCATCGGGCCATCTTGTTTGTTTCTTCACGAGGTAATTTAGCCCAACAAGCACAATGCACTTATTGCGCTATACACGGGGAACAAATGCTACAACAGAAATTCAAGATTATAGATATATACGACCGACTGAGCGGACGAAGAAGCAGCCCGCATAGGCGCATAGCCGGCTTTCCTACTAATGCAAGGCCGATTAGCTAGTAAACGGCCCACGAGATAGGCCATCTAAAACGCCAAGTACTAATAGTTCTTTTTCCGGCATGCCCAAATAAGGAATTTGTGCATAGGCTAATCGATCTACAACTCTATATTTTTTAGATAATGGAATAAAATTCCGGTCTGTACATCGTGAGATATACACAGCCAAGTCCATATACAACGGACATGACATTGGTTAACAATCTTCGAAGTGTGTTTTGCGGCTTAAATATGCATTTTGGAAATTTAAACGGCCGCATCCTATTTGACCAGAAATGCAATTTGATCTAAATTAACCGTGTCATTATCCTCCCTCTCGTATGTACCGGCAGCGAATTTACATTTGCATGTCAATGCCCCCACCTTATCTCTCATATACAACCAATTTTCCACCCGTGTAAAAAAAAAGCCCCGAAGAAAAACAAAAAAAAAATGAACCAAAGAATGGGGAAAATTGTACAGACCCTGTTGAGCATGGCGAACATGCCGACCATGGGGGCGGTGTTGTACGTGCACGCCTCCGTCTGCATGTAGTTCTCCCTGTTGTCTCGGAACCTGTCGCGGCGGTCAGGGCCGCCGACGATGGCGCCGACGACGACGTTGGGGTTCGAGCCGCGGCGGCCGAACCAGTCGTCGAAGCCCTGCGCGCAGCCGATGAACTCCTTGCTGTCCTTGTACGGCACGATGGAGGCGGCGCGGTGGTGCACCCTGCTCGGGTACCTGCCGCCGTAGCCGACGAGGTAGCTCATGCCGCGCGGGTTGGCGCCGAGCACGTAGTCCACCTGCGCCCTGGCCAGCGCGAACGACCTCGCCGGCGCCGGCCGTCTCGCCGCCGGCGCACGCATGGCCGCCCGCGGCGCGCGGCGCCGTCGCCGGAGAGGTAGCCGGAGTAGGCGGCGAGGAGGAACGCCGCGCTGGTGACGTACTGCATGTTGTTCCACTGCCGCACGTACAGCATCCCGCCGGGGCTCCGCTCCACGTTGGCGTCGGCGCCGCCGGCCGCGTTCTTGCCGAGGCAGGCGCACACGTAGTGCTCCGCCTTCGCCCGGTACTGCTCCAGCGTGCTCCGGTGCCGCGCCTCGTGCTCCCCTCTCAGCAGCAACTGCACATCAACAACACCGCACTCTTCGTCAGTAGCCACTTACATGTAAACATGACGCTCGCATAAGAGTGTAATGAAATTGCTCTCGACCTCTATTGTCAGGACACTACATACTCTTATGTGACAGTGAACGTGATCGCTTACCCTGGCGGCGAGGATCTGGACGCCGGCGTACTTGACGTCCCAGCTGAACTCGGTGATGGCCCAGCCGGTGCCGCCGAAGTCGTCGGCGTTGTCGACGACGTAGTCGAGGTAGGCGGCGCTGCCGGTGGCGCGGTGCAGCCACAGCGCCGCCCACAGGAGCTCGTCGTGGTAGCCGCTCACCGACGCGTAGTAGCTCTTCACCTCCGCGATGCTGCTGTCGTACTTGCCCCTGTACTTGTCCGCGAACTCGAACAGCTGTCAAACCAAAAACAAAACTTGCTCGTTCACATGTGCCTGGACTTTCTTTAACTATCACCACTTTAAAATAACACTAAAATTGCACGACTTACGAAGATGCAGTTTTAGTATATATTTGCTATTTCTCTATTTGCTGTTTTATTTTTTGATCTTTTATGTTTTACTGTTACATAGATTTGCTAAATACGAATAATCATATACTTTTTGTCTTACTTAATTTGTTTCAAATCATCATATTTGATTTGATCATTCTAAAATTGCACACCGACGATACTATAATTGTACGTGCTAATTAAACATGTGTAACTTTAGTATAGTTATAGTACAATTCTAACAAAATCGACTAACACTTTGGATTTTATTGTGCAGTGTCAGTCCCAGAAAAAAAAACTACAAAACCAGTGTCAGCACCAGGTCATCACTGATCTGAACTTGCCAGCACACTAGTTTAACCAACCAGCTAACTAATATTCTCCCGACAGAAATGAGGTGGTTAACTTCGAAACTGTTTATAAGAGCACATATAACCTACTATTAATTAACCAGAAGCTAATAATTAAGAGCATAGTTGATCACACATGCATGTGGGTGGGTGGGGCCCGCAATGCCGGTCTCGCTAGATCGACGGAAACTTCACACGGCTAATAAAAATGCAAGCTTGGCCTTGACCCTGACGCCACGTTGGCACGTGCGGCACGGGGCACAAGGAAGAACCACACGGCTTCGATGTGAACCCCAGGGAAAGAAAACCCGACCGTTTTGACCACGGTTTTCCCGGTCGGGCCCCCAGAATCTACAGCAAAAAAGGTCATCGCTACGCGTACCCGAGAGGCACTCCACACAGTGCACACACGTACTCAAGAACGTAGTTAAGGCAGTGATTACTGATTAACCGCTTAATCAACCAGGAATTCAAGGATCACTGGATCAGCAGTAGCTGATTCCTGCTGTTAGCGTTAGTTAATTACCTGCTGGGCGTGGTGCAGGAGGAGGTGGGCGTAGTGCGGGTTGGCCTCCCGGAAGACGATGGCGGCGGCGGCCATGGCGGCGGCGGTCTCGCCGGCGACGTCGGAGCCGGGGCGATCGCGGTCGACCTTGTACGCCTGCCTCGACGTCGTCATGTCCTCCGGCCTCTGCCAGCAGTAGTGGTCCGTGTCGCCGTCGCCGACCTGCACGCGGCGGGCGGCGCCGCCATGATCGATCAGTCATTTCCGGCCGGAGCATTTGATATATCTTAGTTTTGAATTTTGATCACGCTGTCAAGGCTAGCCAGCTACCCATGCATATATGGGGTTGGGACAGAGCGAAGGCGATAGTGAATTTTCAATTCCTAATCCCATGTGAGAAGGCAATCATGCAGTACACTGTGAGATTTGCGCGTCTGCATCGGTGGATCGATGGGCTGAGCCGCGCCTAGCTTAGCTCGGCCTTGTCCTGTAGCTCCACCTAACAAATGTTCCTTTCGTTGTCTAATCTTTTCTTTCTTCTTTCCATCTCGCCAACCGGAGCCAATTGTGCTCGTTGCATGTTGGTCCGGTCGACGATGGATGGTCGGAGGGATCACTCGGTTTGAGTTGGTGATTGGGTGGTTGGTTAATTAATTAATTAATCAATTGGTTGATTGATTAATGGAGTAGCTATTAGCTAAGCTGAGGCGGAAGACGATGGAGGCGGCGGCCATGGCGGCCGCCGTCTCGCCGGCGACGTCGGAGCCCGGCCGGTCCCGGTCCACCTTGTACGCCTGCCGCGACGTCGTCATGTCCTCCGGCCGCTGCCAGCAGTAGTGGTCTGTGTCGCCGTCACCCACCTGCGAGCACAAAAACCAATTTCCGTTTCTTTCAACATTTCGGATGCATCAAGAAAATGTACAGAAAATCTCCCTGAAAAATCTACGGCACGCCATGTGGAAACGCGTAGTTTAATGTTACGGCCCGTACGTTAATCATCGTCAAGCCGGACACCTAACATGGTTGTTGTTATTCACCACAAAAAGAACCCTTTTTTTCCCCAACCGAAATATAATTGGGGGTTTAGAATGTTAGGAAGAAAGAAAGTAGCTAGGAGGAATCGACTCAAAACTAAAGTACAACGAGCGATGATTGAATCGGTCGCTGCATGGTGCCGTGTGCAACCAGCTGCGAGCTAGCGAGGCAGGACTCAGCTGTCAGTGGGTGGGGTCACAGGAGAATCGGTCTCGTTGTCTCGTGGCGGCGGCGGTGATCGTCGCGCCGGAGTTCGTCGGTGGTGGCTACGTAGCGCGCACGTACCTCGGCCCAGAGCTCGTCGGGTTTCGTGTGCGCCTTTATGAAGTAGTCAGTGCCCCACTTGATGGCCTCCAGCGCGTGGCCGAGCTCGCCGGCCGCCGCCACGTCGCCGCCGTACTCGATCATGCTCCACGACAGCATCGTCACCGTGAACGCCATGGGCAGCCCGAACTTGACGTGGTCGCCGGCGTCGTAGTAGCCGCCCACCAAATCCACCTGATTAGCCATCCACACGAGCATCCAGATGATCAGCTACTAGCTCCATTTCCACCTGTGAACGTTCACGCGCCGGCGATCGCCGGCGGCGATCGAGGAGCGTGCGCGCGTACGTACCCCTTGCTCAAGGCCGTCGGTGAGGCCGGAGTGGTCGCGCCACGCGACGCGCTGGCTGTGCGGGAGGCGCCCCGACCGCTGCGCCTCGAAGTAGAGCAGGCTCTTCCGCAGCGCGTCCTTGTAGTTGTGCGCCGCCGCCGCCGCCGCCGCCGGTGCGACGCCGGCGGCGAGAACAAGGAGCGCGACGAGTACCCAGCAACCGCGCCGCCGGCGAGGCAGGGCGGCGCCGCTCATTGCAGGAGAGCCCCGGCAAGGTGTCTTCGCATGTGCCGCCGCCGCCCGCATGTGATGCCCGCGCGCTCCGCCCTGTGTGACGACGAGCAGCTCGGCTTCGCGCGCGCCGCGCTTATATCTGGGGGCGCGCGCCGCGGACACGGAGCTCGCGCACGCGCTGCGTGTTGGAAGTGGAACCGATCGGCTTCTCCCGGGAGAATAGAATAGAATAGAATACGCGGGCACGAGGCGGCAGAGCCAGGGAGGAAAAGAGGCGAGGAAACGATCAAAATTATAAGCGGCGTGGCGTTGCGTTTGCGTTTGCGTTTGCGTCGCGGTGGAGTTGGAGTTGGAGGGCAGGAGGGGTGGACTCGTTCGGGTTTGGTCGCAAGCAGAATGGTTAGGTTGGGTCGGGTTGGCGACGAGCGCAAGGAAACGGGGCCATTTTGACCAGATGTTTGCGAGTTTTTCCGTGGTTTTCCATCGGAGCGAGTGGATCGGCCGGGGCCGGGTGCGAACTGGAGTGCTCACGTTAGCACGCGCGCGCGCGACTGGGCGACATCCATCCAGGTCATGCATCGTACGTCTGGCGCTCAAGGCATCTTCGCTAAGAGCTAATAGCATCCCAACAGACCCTCTGTATCCCCTCTAAGAGCATCTCCGGTGGTGTAGCTCATCATTAGCTATAAGAAGTGGATATGTCATCTATAGCTAGCATACCTCCAATGACTAGCTATAACATTGTCTGCAGGATTAAATATGGTCATATATGTAATAGGTGGTGAAGTTACTAGAGTAAGTGCTTTGTAATCAGCTATAGCCTGGCTGTAAGATAGTAGCTAGCACACTCTTCTTCTCTCCCCCACATAAGTAAAAAGCTGAGTTGAGAATTTTATAGCTAGCTGACATGATATCATTGAAGATGCTCTAAAACACTATTTTAGAGAAATAAATAGTGTTACAGGGAGGTATGGAGGGGCGATGCTTTAATTTAGATCAGTTTAGTACTGTAACAAATAAAATAGAAGGAAAAAGATGTATAGTAAAAAAAAATGTGAATAGTAATATAGCATGTAGATCAATTTTAGGTTTTATTGAAGATGGTCTTGTATGTGGTCAGCTCTAGCCTCTTATGTAACATTCAGAGTTTCAGATGCTGGAAAGTTTTACTATCCCAACCTTAGCTCATAAGCTATCTGAGTTCACAATGATTAGGGAATGGTTGAAGAATGTTTTTTTTTTTCTCGCAAATGAAAGCCACTCCCTCCGGTCAGAGGTTACTAGTTCTTGCGCGAGCTAGCAGGAAGCTAAGCGACACGTACCTATCAGTGTCGAAAGTCGAAACACATGTAGAAATTAACCCCGGTGCTCAAATACGTACACTTCCAATCAATTTTGTTAACTGTTTCGTCTACTGAGCTTGTGCCAGAACAAGTACAACCGGACGCATGCATGTATACAACCGGAACGAATAGAAGTGACAAAATACCGATCGAAGTCCCTTACTGAAGAGTGACATGTTCACAATTTTTTCCGCATGTACAATTGTACACTACAAGTCTACAACAACTCTACGAGCCTGTTTCTTGCGTTGAAATTTCCCTCCGATCACAGATGCATTTTGTTCGAGATACATATATATACACGCCAGAGTTTAGCAACAGGCATCTTCTGAAAACCGTATTTGTAAATTTTACTTAAAAGATACTGTTACCTACAGATATAGTAATTTTAGTAAGAACTATAAATAATCTGCATTCGTAAACAGTGGTCAAACGTGCAGAGCCATATGCAATTTTTTACCGGAGGGGGTGCAAGCAAGCAAGCTTTACGTCTTCCTCTCGAGCTATCTCTATTTTATTTTTCTTTTTTGTGCGTGTACATGAAACCAGTGATCAACCGCTAGCCTTTTGGCCGCGCGGACAGGGACTCGCCGGCCGCAACGATTTGGACGCCTCCGCTCGCTCTCGCTGTCTCTCGCGGGCGCGCGAGCTCCTCTTCCTCTTCCTGTTCCTCGCCTTCGTCTCCGCCTCCGTCGCTTTCGCCACCGGCTGCTCGACCGATCGATCGCCAAGGTAGACTGTCACTGCAGTCTGCATATGCACATATACATGCACGCGCCCTCCCGTTCCTCTCACTGTCTCAGTCTCTCTTGGTGAACATTTGGTGGGCAGGCAGGTAGGTAGGCCAGGCACAGCTAGCTCAGCCAGGCAAGATGGTTCTCATATTCATATATGCTAAGCTTCACCAAATAGATCGCCCCTTTGAAACTCTACTCTCTCTCGCGCGCGCACACACACCCACATCGTACCCACAGGCCACAGTCACACTCACTCTCTTCTTCTCCGCCAGATCAATCATTGTTCGAATTGGCCAATTAAGCTGCATTTTGACCGTGCCTTTGGTTTTCTACTAGTCCTCGTCCTTTTGTGTTCCTGATTAGATGCATGGATGCGTTGCATGTGTTGTGCGAAGCTCGATTATGATGTGGCTTAATGACGCAGTTTAATTAGTGATTCGGATGGAGGACAGGGAGATGCTTCCCTAGCTTCTTTGGCTCTTAATTAACCAAACGTTTGGTTTGGTTCGTTTTTCTCGTGCTGTTGGGACGTCCAGCTCTCACCGTAAACTGTTTTGTCAAGCAAACAAGGGGAAATTAAAAGGGAAGGAACAACGAAGGGAGTATATCTAGCAGCAGCGCGCATGCACCACCTCATCGCCTTTCTTTTTCCTTTCTGTACGTGGTCAAATCACTATAATTGATGGGTTTTGGTGGGCAATAATTAATGACGCTGATATACTGTGACCCGAACTTTGTGCTTTGCTAATTGTATGCGCTGACCTTAATAATCTAATCAATTTTTTTTCATTGCGAGAACTCGGTTTAGCTCTCTTCATTGTCCCTGATGTGGGGCTGTCGGTCAGGGGTTCCATCCCCGCCGGTTCTCACGGCTCACTAAAATTCAGTTTTAAGGATAAACGAGCGAGGTGACCCGCGCGTTTTGGCTAGATTTATGTTAAGATATAGATAATATATCAGATTAGATTTAGAGTTTATCTCTAATATACCGGCTAGATTTGTTTTGGTATATAGTGTTTATCTCTATCTTATAATCTATCTCTAACATATCAGATCTTTTAATCTAAGCCGTTATAATTCGGCCCCACAAAATCAACGGCATAGGTCTTTTATTTTTTCTTGATTTATGTGAGAATTACTTTGATTGATCTTAGCCGTTATAATTTGGTCCCACCGTTGATCGAACGGTTGAAATAATTTGGATGATGTGGATGAACGTGGTGGCTTCTTTTTCGCCTCCTTTATATATATAAATATAATAGATATATAGTAGTAGTGACTATACGTATTTGTGTTCCTTAAGTTATTTTGTATCCTTTTTGGTTGATGAATTATCGTTTTGGATATTTGTACGGTTTTTAAATACAATTTTGATAATCAATTACCGTTGTCTTTGATTTTAAAAATCTGTAAAATTCATATATTATAGAAATACTTTTAGAGGTGGATCTATATAGCGTGCCCAATCCAAATAGTTTAAAATATTTTTACAAATAAAGTTTGAAAACTTTAACTTAGAATAAAACTAAAACTGCGTGTTTTTGTGAACCGAGTGAGTAGTTCATAGCATGTGTTCGGACGCACACTGTGCGTACTTGTAGCGCATGTGGTGCGTGGTTATAATTTTCGTCTACTTTCAGTTCAAAAGAAACATATCTTTTTTTAGCTCAAAATAAATTTCAGCTGTTTTTATATTAAAATTTTCAGATTATAATTGTGTGCGCATGTGATTATTCCCTTGATTTATTCTTGCAAGTTTCCAATTTCAGTCTTCGCTAACTAGGTCAATTGTTATCATTATTTTTTCTCTGGAGAGCGTGTGTCGGAGGCATGATTGAACTAGCGAACTACCGCTCGTTGGTTGAAGCAGTAGCAGCCGTGATGATTTCCAAATAGTTTTCACGGGACGACCTTCTTTTTCGCTCTCTCATTTTTATGATACCAGGTGGATCGGACACAAGGTCCACCTCAGGTATGCACCTGCGTTTGTATTTTCTTCATTTATGTTTTCTTCACCACGAACGGTTTTTTTAAAAAAATATATATACGATGAAGATGGTGAATACTAATTAATTCGTTTCATGTATCTTAATTAACCGTGAAAATATTTTATATTATAGTGGGCAGGTTTTGGCAGGAGATCGAAGAATTTGCATATGCAATACCACATATATATAGGGGCCGAGTCCCTAACAGTCGACTGCCACTGCATAGAGCCACCCAGACGAATCTCTCGCCTTCTCTCCTTTCCTCCCCCTCCCCGCCGCCGCCACCACCAATCACGTGCCTTCCCCCTCCGCCGAAGCTACCCCACACACCTTAACCCAAACATCGTTGCATCGATCCGTCCTCTGACGCTCGCCGACCACATTCACCCCTTCCTTGGCTCCGCGCCACTGTCGACACCTTACCACCCCCTTCCCCTTCCCCTCCCCTAACCCAACACAACCCCCCCACCAGTTAGCTTGAATCACAATCCTAACACAACCCAACGCAATCCTAACCCAAAGCTCACAACATGGTGGCATGGATCACAAGTAAGCAAAATTGTCTAAGCGAGTAAGGAAGAGGGCATCACGTGGCGGGTGATCACAAGCGCCATGAGCAATCGCCATTTAGCAAATATATATATATATATATATATATATATATATATATATATATATATATATATATATATATAAAGCAAATTATTTGCATGATCCATATTTCTGCGACGAATGTTGATGGACCACTTTGGTCCCTTAACTATGCCCGCTGTACCACTTTGGTCTCTAAAACTTAATACCGGACTTGTAAGATCCCTTATGTAGCGAAACCGAACTTGACCGATCCTTTGACTGGTCAAAACAGCGGTATTAGGGTTTTCTTGCCAACGTGGACTGCCATGTCATTGCCACATACATGGTGAACACCTGGACTGCCACGTCGTTGCCACGTCATTGACAAGTCAGCAAAAATCTTGCATGGCTGCCACACAAGCAAGAAAACCCTAAAACCATCCACTGACATGATCAATGGACTAATTTGGTCCGGTTTTATACAAGAGGGGCCTCACAAGTCTGGTATTGAGGTTTAGGGACTAAAGTGGTCCAGCGGACATAGCTGAGGGAGCAAATCGGCACTTTTTCCAATGTCGATTTGCGGAGAGCCTTGCATTAGTACACTTCGATAGCAAAGTTTCATAGTTTAACATGGAACCCTAAAAGCAACGCGGCTTCATGTCTGATTAGCGCAAAGCATCATTCCACTAATTAAGGACCGGGTGGGATCATGCATATATGTATCTGCTGGGATGCTCATGCTGGCCACTAGCCCACTATACATGTCGAAGAAACACTGAAATCGAGAAGGCTTCGTTGGTTCAAAGCGCGTCAGGAGAGGTATCAACTCGTTTTGTTTGCTGTTGCTGGTTCGCGATGCCGAAGCTTCTTCCTTCCTGGCTACTCATGATTCAGCCCAAAGATTTGGTTTGATACGACTTTAAGAACTTCAAAAAACTTCAGATATTTAAGAAAACGACTTCCAAAATAAGCCGATCCATGTTCAGATTCTTTGACCATGCATGCTGCCGCTCTGCAATCTGCATGCGACATTTGCCAATTGGATGGTCGCAAGGGCGGCGTGGGCCATACGGAATGGCTGTCGTGATGCATGCATGTGTGTCTGCAGTACTGCAGCGTGCACTGCTGCTGTATGGACCCAAGAAACAATGGGAGTCAAAATGGGAGGTAGGGTGGCACTGTATGCTACTGCAGGTTAGGCACTGTCAAGGCCTAATGGTTGACACAAAACTTGAGCCAATTCGTTCGTTCTCTCATGTGGAAATCTTCTCGGTTCTGTGGCTGCTTGCTAGCCACTAGCTGCATGTCTTCTTCTGCTGCTTCTTTTCCATTTTCTTTCGGAAAGACTCGGTGCATCCAATCCATGTGGCCGGCGTGTAATATTAGCCTCACATTTCCGTTCAAAAAAATTAATTAGCAGCACATTTCTTCAAAAAATCGCCAAAAATGTGTGGGTTTGCCACGAATTCACGGCAATGTACATGTCGATTTGGTTCTATATATGTTAGGGAGTCCGTGCGGCCTGCATATATGGCTTGCTGCTACTGATTATCAGCGTCTGGCAGATGTCCTTGGCGTCAAACTGTTCTAGAACAGTAGAGGTAGAAAACTGCGATGGACTTGGGTAATTACCTTGTTGATCTGCCTCTGTAATGTCACCTATCGCAGAACAAAAATATCACAATCAGATAAGGTCTGAGCGGGCGTATGCTCTGGTTGGTGCAAGGACTAGAAATTTTACTTTCATTATCTATACGGAAATGCTACTGTTCGGGCGTCGGACGCCCGCGGCCCAGCAGCGCGGCCTAGTGTCTCGCGCACCCGTCCAGGCCGAGTGATTAGCGTGCGTGGCCATGTGATTAGCGCTCGCTGCTGCTCGTTCGCATGGCCGTGGGGTTAGCAACTAGCAGGCAACACGGTTTCGTTGTGCATGCAAAAAAATCGTTGCACTATATTAATGCGTACATGCATACGTACATAACACATGCATCGCTACACATGTATATGCACAAATCGCTACACATGTATATGCACTGCTTGTCGCTGCTAGCAAAAAGTGCAGTTCTTTTTTTTTCTCATTTAATTTTTCCATTTTCGTCTCTATTTCATCTGGAGTCCAAAATACATGGAACAAATTTCATAATTCATCTAAAATCCTAATTAACTCATTTTAAATACTTTTTTATTTTTTATTTTTTCATTAGCCAAATTGTTTCGACAGTCTATACATATTGGATCCATAGGCTAAACTAATTGTTTCAGTAGGGTAGACATATTGTTCCAATAGAAAAAACTAATTTTTACACTTCGATAGACATATTGTTCCAGTAGGCTAAACTAATTGTTTCAATAGGCTAAAAATATTGTTTCAATAGGCTAAACCAATTGTTTTAACAGACTAGATAGATGGTTCCAACAGGCCAAACTAATTGTTTCAACATGTCAGACATATTGTTCCAATAGGTTATACTAGTTGTTTCAACAGGCTATATATATTGTTCCAATAGGCTAGACCAATTATTTTAGCATGCTATATATATGGTTCCAACAGACCAAATTAATTGTTTTAACATGCCAGATATATTGTTCCAACAGGCTAAACTAGTTGTTTCAACAGGCTATATATATTGTTCCAATATCCTGAACCAATTGTTTTAGCATGCTATATATTGTTCCAACATACTGTACAAATTATTTCATCAGGCTAGACAAATTGTTTCAATAGGCTAAACTAGTTGTTTCAACAAGTTAGACATATTGTTTCAATAGAAAAAACTAATCGAGAATGCTTACGCTCGGGCGTCCGATCGCGACGGACGCCGAGGCGTTCGCGTCAGCGTCTCATGCGATGCGCACCCGTCCAGGCCGTGTGATAATTAGCGCGCGTGGCCACGTGAATAGCGCTGCTGCTCGTTTTGCATGGCCGTACGTAACACAACGACTAGAAAAAAAGTGTGTTTCATTTTGCTATTTAAATTTCTCATTTTTGTATCCATTTCATATGGAGTCCAAAATGCATAGAATAAATTTCATAATTCATCTAAAATCACAATTAACTCATTTTAAATACTTTAATTTTTTTTTTTTGATTTTTGATTTTCCCACGGACCAAATTATTTCGAATGGCAAAACTACTTGTTCCAATAGCCAAATTATTTGTTTAGGCAACCCGAACATATTGTTTCAGTAGGCTAAATTAAATATTTCAATGGCAAGCATGATAGACTGTTCCAGTAGGTATACAATTGGGTTAGCCCTATTAAAACAATTGTTTTATTTTGTTCGTAAGTCTTGTTTTTGATGGAACAACTTGTATACTTGTATACTTTGTTCGTATAGCCTATTGTTCCAGCAGACCAAATACAGTGTTCCAATAAGTATACAGATTGTTCCATCAAACAAGACGTATTGTTTCAATTGGGTTTAGTCTATTGCTTTAATTGGGTTAGCCTATTGTTACAGCAGAACAAATACATTGTTCCAACATGTATAAAAGTTGTTACAGCAGGCAAGATCGATTGTTCTGAGAGGCTAAACTCATTGTTCCAGCGGATAAGACAGATTGTTCCGGGAGTCTAGACTCATTGTTCCAACAGGCTAAACTAATTGTTTCAACAGACCAAAAATATTGTTCCAATAGGCTAAACCAATTGTTTCAACAGACTACATAGATTGTTCCAACAGACTAAATTAATTGTTTCATCGGGCTAGACATATTGTTTCAATAGGATGTACAAATTGCTTCATCGGCCTAAACAAATTGTTTCAATAGGCTAAACTAGTTGTTTCAGTAGGCAAATCTAATTGTTCCAGCAGACCAAAAATATTGTTCCAGTAGGCTAAACCAATTGTTTCAACAGACTAGATAGATTGTTCCAACAGGCTAAACTAATTGTTTCAACATACCAGATACATTGTTCCAATGGGATGTACAAATTGCTTCATCAACCTAAATAAATTGTTTCAATAGGCTAAACTAGTTGTTTCAGTAGGCTAATCTAATTGTTCCAAAAGGACAAAAATATTGTTCCAATAGGCTAAACCAATTGTTTCAATAGACTAGATATAATTATCCCAACAGGCTAAACTAATTGTTTCAACATGCTAGACATATTGTTCCAACAGGCTAAACTAGTTATTTCAACAACCTATATATATTGTTCCAACAGGCTAAACCAATTGTTTCAACAGGCTATATATTGTTTCAATAGGATAAACAAATTGTTTCACTTGGTTGTGCATCCACTAGGTAAAAGTAATTGTTTCAGCGGACTAGCCATATTGTTTCAACAGGCTAGATTAATTGTTCCAACAGGCCAAAAATATTGTTTCAATAGGATAAACCAATTGTTTCAACAAATTAGATAAATTATTCCAACATGCTAAACTAATTGTTTCAACATGCCAAACATATTGTTCCAACAGGCTAAACTAGTTGTTTCAACAGGCTATATATATTGTTCCAATAGGCTAAACCAATTGTTTTAGTATGCTATAAATATTGTTCCAATAGGATAAACCAATTGTTTCAGATGGTTATACGTCCACTAGGTAAAAGTAATTGTTCCAATAGGATAAACCATTTGTTTCAACAGACTAAATTAATTGTTCCATTAGGATAACCATTTGTTTCAGCAGTTCATATAGATTGTTCCAATAGGCTAATCTAATTGTTTCAGGAGGCTATACATATTGTTTGCAATAGGCTAAATTAATTGGTGCACTTGGTTATACGTTCAGGCAAAACTAATTGTTTCAGCAGCTAGCTATATTGTTTCAATAGGCTAAACTAATTGTTGCACTAGGATAAACAAATTGTTTCAGTAAAATTTTATATAGCAACATTGGTCTTGTTTTGTTCGTAAAAAATGAGGAACACACTGGTACAAACGGTTCGTGGATTGGAGCTCCCAGTCAAACGTTATGGCTGTCGAAAATGAAACGAAAACGAAATATTTTCCGCTGACATCAGCTTGCATCATCCATGCAAAAAGAGAGGGAGAGGCGTTGCATGCTATTTTGATTGGCTGGCGTTTTGTGCGGGCCCAACGTTTGCAGCACACGCTCGCTGGTGTAGCTGGGCCGGGCCGACGAAGGCAGCGTCCGATCGATCGATTAACGATCGGACGTCCGAACCCAAGACGCATCCTTATCTATAAAAAAGATTTCAGTACATATATCAACTATTATCAACTATATATATAAATTTACGGACATTCCCATGTGTGTGGCATCACAAGAAACACTACTGTGACCCGTATCCTCACTAGGTAGGCACAAAAACGTCTCGTTTTTTTGTCGCTTGAACTAACTTTGAATGTGAAATTTGACTAAACGATCACACACACCTCGCTTCGTAACCGTGCGCCTTGTCCAGTAGTGTACGGAGCATGCATACAGCTCACCAGTCACCGGTGACATTAGGACCATGCAGATCGAGGTTGACTATCAATACTTTTCAACCATTTCTAACATAACTTAGTTTAGCTAGTTTAAGCATTATTTGGCCGCTGTTTACATATATTTCTCTTTTTTTACTTTATTTGTTACGGTATTAAGTCAATTTAACTTAAGTTTTATCGATCATGTCCTCATCATCACATATAATTAATTGATGAATTGAGGTATAGAATTAGGTGCGTAAACTTATATATTTAGCGTAAAATTGTACGAGTATACGCCAAAACGAGAGGTCTCTGCTGATCAGTCTACCGGGCAGCCGAGCTGCTGACCTCGTTGGATTCAAGAGGCAGGCGGGCCCACCAGTCAGTCTCAAATTAACATACGGGTGCACCGCACCCTGTGATGGCGTGATCCATGCATGTGCAGTATGCTCGCTCGGCGCTGTCCAGCCTGGAGATAGACGAGCTGGTTGGTGTCTTGCTGACCTCACCATGACGTCGGCATCACACTCAGCTGTGGGCTCCACTTGCCAACGAGATGACACGCTGTCCCCTGCCATGTTGACATTCTGGCTAATCCATGGAGGACAAAAATTCTACCGGAGTTTACACGTAGCGAGGTTCAACCGTTGGACAGCAGCGTGTGATTACCATTCTTCTTTCTATGAGATATAGAGTCCATTTCCATGATATAGTGTCCTGCGATGGTGGCTGCAGGACAACATTGAGAGTTAGAGCAAAGAGCTTAAAGAGTTGCTCTAACTGTTCTTATTTGTCAATTCTATGAGCAATTGTCATCCACAGATGGTCCGTTAGCTCTTTTTTGACCGAGCTCTTATTATTTTTTGGGACCAATCGGTGACACTCCGGGACAATAACCTTCGGCTATAAGCCCTGAAGGAAGGCGCTAGTCCAGAAGCTTGCCTTTTCTCCATCTCCAAGATGCAAAATAGTTGATGCGTTGAACAGTGCCTCATCTATGTTGTTGTCATAAGAAACACTCCCACGGTTGGGTAGCTGCCACGAGTGCCACCACCATCTCAAACGCAGGGCTCTTGCCAATTTTTCTAAGTCTTTTACTCCCAGTCCACCCATCTCTTTTGGGCAGCAGACCTTAACCTAGTTTACCCTGCAATGACCACCCCTGCAGTCTTCTTGTCCTTTCCAAAGGAAACCTTGACGAACTCTGTCAATTTTTTTGATGGCCCAGAGGTTGGGTGTTCGAAACAGGTGAGGTAGTAAATGAGTGTCGAGGTGAGGACTAAGTTAACTAGGACCAACCTACCAGCCCTGGATATCCATTTACCCGCCCTAGCTGGAAGTTTTGCCTTGCCTTTCTACACCACCGCCTCGAAATCACTTCTTTAAACCTTTGTGGGTCGCAGAGGCAACCCCAAGTAGTTGCAAGGAAAAGACTTTGTTGAAGTTAAGTAGGGTTGCATGATAGTCTGCATAACCTCCTGTGACACATGAATTGGATACACCTCACTCTTTTCCATATTGACCTTGAGTCCAGCAGCCTCTCCGAACAGTTATAGCGATGCCCATATATCTTAACTCCTGATCATCAATAAAAATTGTTTGATATTTTTTATATTAAGATCGTGTGAATCAACGACAAACAGATTTCTCTAACACTCTTTACTCCTCCGCTTTTGATGTTTGACAATGCCGTAAAAGGTAGACATCTATTGAGACTTGAGATCCGATAGATTTAATAATGCATGGGCCGCATTCACCGCAAAGAAGTTAATTACTTTTAAAATAATACTAGTATATGAAGGAGCCCGTAATGTGTCAAAACCAGATATTTTTGTATCAGCGAAATTTTATCAAAATATCAAAAATTTTGGGTCTTCGCCCAAGACGAAAAAGCCCGTTTCGGTCATATTTTGGCTAAAATTGCTCAAATTCAAAATTTAGCCATATTTCGGATAAAATTTGTTCAAAATCAGCCTTTTTTTGTTCTCATTTGACAGATTTCGTCCGATATTTCAATCGAAATTTCTGAAATTCCCGAATTTGTTCAAATACCGTATTATTTCTGAAAAAAACACTGGTCAAAACACCATTATAGAATTGTATTTTTTTTTAGAATTGAAAATTCATTCCTTAAACATGATAAACTACACAATCATTCATACACCAGACATTAAATCTACATGGTATAATAAATTGGTCTACCTTGGCGCCATAGTAATGACATCCTTGAGACACATCCATGACCAACACAACATGAGAAACAAAGAATTGTTAGAAATCTCAACATATGACTAACGCCAATATGAGCAATCGATCAACCAAAGAAAAAGAAACCCGGCTGAATAGCTGAAATAAAATCCCACAACCCAATGAATTAAGCAGGTCTGACACCATTACAAAATCATCGGCGTTGATGATTGAAGCCTCTGCTAGAGATGTCTACAATACCATCAGATGAGAGCTCGACCCGGTCGGCGAGGCGTCGGCCGTGGGCAACGGAGGCAAAGGCGGCGGCGATGTAGAGGAGGAAGAGGGGATAGGATTGGGAGGTAGGGGAGAGGAAGAGAGGGAAAGAGAGGAGGAAGAGAGATCTGGACATCCAACGGATATGCACGTATAATTAAGTACGTATAATCAAAATAAATAACTTTCAATTGACTTATATGTAATCCCTCTCTTTGTATAATTAATCTGTATTACCTAAGCAGATCCAAAAACATGATGTATTACTTTTACAGATGTTGCTGATATTTTTGAGTGGAAAACTGGCCCCTCTAGGAAAGGTTTTTCAGTTAAAAATATGTATGATTTCGTTTGTGGTACTGATGTGAGTTCGCTTAGATGGCCTAAATTGATCTGGAAAGCTAATATTCCTTTGAAAATCAAGATTTTCGCTTGGTTTGTCTTTCATAAAGCTGTTCTAACTAAAGATCAGCTAATTCGCAGGGGGGTGGAATGGGAACCCTTTTTGCATTTTCTGTTCAGGCCTAGAAGATGTGGATCATCTGTTTTTTCGTTGTTCGATTCCCCGGGCGATTTGGAGTGTGGTGGCGTCTGGTTTTAATTCGGGAAGTCGACCTATAAGTTTTGGAGGTGCTTTTAAATGGTTTTATCAAGTTTGGCCTGCTGGGAAAAAATTTTCAGGAGTTTGCATTTTAGCTATTTTGTGGTCCATTTGGCTGGCCAGGCATAATTGGTGCTTTCAAGGTCGGATGATTTATTCCCCTTATACAATTCTACATTCGGCTTGTGCATTTGTATCTTATTGGGCAGGGCTCTATGCGGAGGATGACAAGGATTTACTTAGGGCAGGAGTGGAACAATTCAAAAGGATGCTTCAGAAATTAGATGGAAACCAGAAGGATGGATGCTTGTTGTCAGACTCTGGAAGTCCCAATCGGAAGATCTGATTCGTGGGCAAGGAAGTCTAATTCTGTAGTTGACGTTGGAGTGATGCTTTTTGGCTGCATTTAGGTTCTGGATTAATGTTGGTAGCTCTAATATCTGTATTATGGAGTTCTGGGTTTGTACTGGAGGTGTGATGGTGGTGTTCTGGATGTTAGTTTGCCCCTCAGGGTTTCCTTTCTCGTTTTAAGATGTTTTGGCAGCCTTTTATTTGGTGTATGGAGGACTAAATACTTTCGGTGGTGATGCTTGTAATTCTGTTTCTTCTGTGAAATGGAATTGGGGGAGGGTCCCCTTTTGCAAAAAAAAAAAAAAAAACATGATGCACGTAATCACCTATTCACCTGCAGATTCAGGCTGCCTATATGCAATGCATTTTTATCCATGCATGAGACGAGCGTGCTCGAGGCTACCTAAGCTATGGCTAAGCTAAGAGCTGCAACGTTTCGGTTTGCGTAGCTCGTAGGGCTGTGATATCACTCCAGAAATTGGCCGGCCAACGATCCCTGACTGCGATCGTCCTCGGCTAAGGAAAGGAAGAAAGAAAAGCTACGAACTGAAAGATGTGTTTGATCTAACAAACCGTACGCAGTGCGTGCTTTTAAAAGCGACCAGATGGATAAGACCCTCTTTGGTTTGTGCTTTAATTTAGTTATGTTCAATTGAGTTTAAATTTATTGTTTTTGCAGATTAGGCAGTGCAAATTTTGTAACATTTTTAAAAGATTTATAAGATTTTTAAAAATCTATAAAATATTATATTACTAATTTTAAATTATTTTTTTAAAAAATAACTTTTGACTTAAACCGAACTGAATCGATTGGACACGTGAATCAAGGTGGGCCTCACGATGGAGCTGCAGCTTGGGTACGGGCGTCAACTGAGTCGCTAAACCTTGAACATCAAGACAAGACAGAGGAGGCTGCAGAGATGTGTGTGTGCACTTGACATGTCACATGTATGTATCCTTGCACCCGATCGATGGACAAGTGATCACCACGTTTCGATCGTAAGCTCATGTGATCGTGAGTTATAACCTGAAAGAGCTCGGATCTCTGGCCTGGCCACGGATGAGGGTTCGCGATGGTCCATGCGAAAACAACGTCCACGTTCTCCGGTGTTGATTTTATCAGGGAGGTTTTAGTTTCTCGTAGAAGTTGGCTTGTACGGCACGATAGGAGAAAGGCTATCGTGGCATCAATATGCTCGGGCCTCAAGCCTGACTGTCGGCGACGCTGTAGACGAGCACAATCACATTCGTTTTAGCATGTCTATAATTATTAGATGAAGGAATAGTTTATAGTTCTGATCTCAGAATTCAGAACATATACGACCTATGCAACTTCACACCGATAAAAGAAAGAGAAGATTATTAACCGGTATATATACCGTTTATAGCCACCCTGACGGTATAGTCCCTCCATCGTCTAGATTTGAGGCTTGAGCAAGCTACTGGACGCATCCTGTGCTACCGGGTCTCTCTCTCTCTCTCTCTCTCTCTCAATGCTAGGATTTGGGGTTTGAGCAAACTATTGAATGCCAACATGTGCTACAGACTGGCCAGCCGTCGAAGCCCAACGAGTCTCCATGGTTGTATCAAGAGATTTGAGAGCCTTTGTTTCTTCTTCGTGGTTGAATCAAAGATTTGACCATTTTTGTGATGGTTTTTTACCATGTTCCAATACTGGTTAACTATGTTTCAATACGTTCCATCAGGTTTTTTGGCATGTTCCATATGCTTTTTTGGCATGTTCAAACAGTTGGTTTGCTTTTTCGATCACTTCATGATGCATGTTTTATCAGTAGAATATTATGTTTAAACAGACTGTCGACGGTTGAGATATTGACCCAAGTCAACTAAGGTTCTTTAAAAGGGAAATAGGAGACACGCTGAATAACATGAACAGCAACGAACAGGGAGACAGGGGTTTTTGTCCTAGTTCAGGCCTCTCGGGAGAGATAACAGCCCTACGTCTAGCCTTTCTTTATATCAAAGATGATTACAAGAGGTGGTTCGACGAGATGAACAAGTCTCGGCGAGTAGTATGCGACAATGCAATGTTGGATGTTGGATTCGCCCCTCTACACGCCGTAGGGGTCCTGTTTATATAGTGCAGAGCAAACCGACCTACCGAGAGAATATCGGGCCGGGCTAACTACGAGATCGTAACGAAACCAACGTGCCAAATATATCCCGAGGCAGATAAGGCATACTACTAATCTTGGGGATCACGATGTCTGCTTCAATCCGGAAAACCAACGTCCGGGTCTTCACGTAGTCGTGCAGAACTCTTGTTCGAGTCGAACTCAAACACGAAGTCTTGGGCACCACGCAATCATACCGACCAGAAGGCTGTCCGGCACGATGCACATGGGTCTTATAGAACCTTCTAGGGAGCTGGGCCCTGGCAGGCTGTTCGATTAAGCCGTCAGGGAGTGGGCCATGGCAATGGGCGTGATTTAATCCCCGACACAGACATAACCAAATGTTTGTATAATATATTATGTATGTTCCAGCAGCATATTGTATATGTTTAGAACAAGCGTCTGATTTTTTTCCACAAGATTGGATGTCCGACCCGTAGTTGTGTGCCCCCCACCCCAAAAAAAAAACTTTTGAGAGCCTAGGAAGAACCACTAAAAATCTTTAAAAAAGCTACAAAATATTGAAATGTTTGTCTTGTAATGAATAACAAATTTGAAGCTGCTAGATTTTAAGCTATAAAGAACATGACTGCTTGCCAGCTTCAGACTTCAGGGCAAGCTCAGGGAGACAGGGACTATCTCGTTCAGACCCCGAACGGCCGAACCTAGCCAGGGATTGATACGTAAACACATCTTTCGCGATACGACTACCAGCACAAGAATTTTCTGCTGCTTTTTTCTGATGTACACAACCCGGAATATATTCTGTCCGAAAACCGAGCAATTAAACTACAGGCGATTCATCAGCATCTGTGTAAACGAGACCTATGGCTATTCGAACATCGAAATCTCTCCCTCTCCTGTGCCCTCTTGGCACCTTGGCCTTCAACGTGTGCCGGTTGCTGCCACTACATATATATATATGCCGAGTCTCCGGCTCCGGCTCCAGCGAGCGTCGCCGTCGCGCCCGTTGTCGTATGGCTGTTCCTGTTGGCGTAGGTCGCAAGACAGTGGTGTGGTGAGTCGCCGCTGTCTCACCAACCATCGGATGCAGCTATGCAAGTGCACAACGTCCGTGGCCGGGACGAAGACGATGGCTTAGTTTAGGTCCTCTAGATTCGCGGTTCGGTTCAGCTCGGTTCGGTTCGGTTCGGTTGAGACAAAAATCAAAGGCTATAAAAAGCATAAAAAATATTAAAAAGTATTTTAAAAAATTAAGATCTTCACGAAAACCCTACAATGTTTCAAAAAAATCATTATAAAATATTACAATGAATGTTCTGTAAAAAAATTAATTCAAACGAACAAAATCAAATCAAATCGTAAATTAATGAGGGCTTTAATTTTCTTTTAGCATCAGGCTTTAGGTGGTTCTTAATGCAATCAGCTCTTGATCCTGCAGTTGTTGTAGCCTCGGCTTCTTTTAATTGCAGCAGGACGAGGACGGAGTTCGTCCGGGTGGTTCGATCAATTGGGGAGTTGGTGGTGATCGATCGATACGGCCAAACCATCGATGGGAGCTAAACTAGTATCAGCAGCTTTGAACCTTTCCATTTGTTAATGGCCTATGATTAGAGCTGGCACAACAGTGTGGGTCTGTTCTGAAGAGAATAAAAGTACCAGAATTATGCAGGAGCTGGTTTTCATATGGTTCGGAAGGCACTGGCATGCTGACTTTTTTTAAAATCATAGGGGCAATATCTCATTATCTTTGGTCCCCGGACGCATGCATGCATGACCAAATTGACCATGAACCAAACCTCTCCACTTTCTTTGCTCTGCAAACAGTGAAGTGGTATTGCAGAGAGAACAGACAGGAGAAATGGACTATTGAAGCTTTACAGAAAATGACTTGTACTATTTGGCCACCAAACAAATACGAGTCCAGCAGAAAATAATCAAAGGAAGAACCACCGCAACACGGCGATTCGTGGTTTGTTCTGAAAAATACAGTGCATTTACTTAGCACCAGAATTTCAGTACCCAGTCTCCTCCTCAAGAGAGCTAAGAGGAACATTACGTGCTGATTAATCTTCGGGTCCCTTGGAGTCGTGTGAGACTACTGACTACGTCAAGTTAGTCAGGCAAAATGCCTGCAGTTCGTTTCTAAAAAAATTAGTCAGGAATTACGTAGAACATATATCCAGTAGCAAAAATGAGTGTTAACTGAGTTGGACTCGACCAAAAAGCATCTAAGACCATAATGGCAATACGTAGAACATCTAGAACAAGTGTTGGAACTTTGAAGAAACTATGCATCATAGTGAGACTGCCGAACTCGTATAAGTGTATTCGTATGCCTGACTTGCTCATTTAATAGACTGTTTGGTTAGCTGCATTTACAGAGATTTGCATTTACAGATACAGAATCTTACTTTTTTCTTTTGTTTGGTTGCCTGCATTTGGTTTTGAGCCTGGCTCTATGGATGTAAGATTCTCCATGCAGCCTGGCTCTGGAGAAACACAGAAAATGAGCGTTTCTCTGGATGCAACGCATGGTGGCTTCGTGTTCTGCGCATGGGGCCACAGTCAGTCACCATATCAAGCTATGCATGGACTGCTAACGTGGCAGGTAAGTTTTTATTTTTTCTTTTTTTGTTTGTATCTTTTTATTAGCATATCCGATTACTAAACCGATTCCACAAATGGATTTCTGACATTTTTTCGAACAAAACTAGACCACACTCGCTATATAAATTTCAAAATATTCGCCTACTAAACACTCAATCAAACACTGTCCCTGCATCTGTACATCCCGTATCTCACCAGCCTGGCTGGGTCGAACAAGCCAGGCTCGTGAAAGAAAACAACCAAACAGCCTATAAGTTATTTTCACCGTGGCGCGGTTGACTCCCAATCATGTAAGCGGTAGGCTTGTCCGCTTGTGGCACTGGCCAGCCCACTAAACGTGACAAAGTGGGCTGGGCCGTGTTTAGCGGGCTAGGGGATCGCGCAAGGTCGGAGACGAAGGAGCCAGCGCCAGGAAATATGGGTAGACAAGTCGAGGAGGGAATCCCTTCCAACCCTTGGACGGACTCCCTTAACGGTCTTTTTCAAAAAAAAAATCTCTATTTTATTCGCTTTTGTTAGAAAAATTTTAACAAAAACAAAACGCCAATATCATATCTAAATGATATTGAAGACATGGTGCTTGTAACATAGTTCAGCCTCGGTCTACATCGACACAGATTATGGGTACTATCACAATTAACGAAGCATACCGATCATCCTGGTCATGGCCACATGCCGAACATGACCTTCTGTGTGTCTACATCACTGTTTTACTTGTTACATGTTACATCAGGCCTACCTTCTTTATATAGTAGAGCCATAATACGAGTCCAATCTACAACGACCCTCCTCCCCTATTATTACAACTCAGAGTCCATGTAACAAGACATATCCGACACCAACTCTAATACCTTTAAAAATGGATTCTCTCTCACTTCACTACACCAATTCTTTTGAAGAGATAATAATGCTGTGGAAAATAAAAAAAATATGGTGCAGGAAAAGGGGGGATGAAAGAAAAAAAAAAGGCTAGTGATGATCTGAAACTCCTTTCTGAGTTGGTTTCTTTTTGTAACATTGATTGGTGCCCTCTGATTGTGGGAGGTGATTTTAATTTGGTGAGATTTGCTTATGATAGGAGTTCAGGCAACATTGATAATCATCTTTCTGGTTGCTTTAACAAAGTCATTGTTCTATTAAATCTTAGAGAGTTGGACCTTATTGGGGGAGGTTATACTTGAACTAATAATCAAACAAATCCTATCTTAGTTAAGCTTGATAGAGTGTTTGTTAACAATGAATGGGGAAAAAACCTTTCATCTGTCTAATATCACCAAAATTCCTAGGTATTTTTTAGACCATAACCCCATCCTTTTTGCTTCTGATAATTTGAAGGTTAAAAAAAGAAATGGCTTTAGATTTGAACTAAATTGGACTAAGCATGAGCAGTTTAATGATCTGGTGCAGCAGGTGTGGAATAAAACAACAGTGTCTAAATCCAAATTTGATGTCGTTCTGATCAAGCTACGAAGAGTTAAAATTTTCTTAAGGGTTGGGGGGCCAACCTTTATGGTGTAGATAAGAAAATTAAAGAAGAGATTATTAATAAAATTGGAATGCTTGAGATAAAAGGAGTCCTTTGGCTTATCTCCAGAAGAAATTAGAGATAAGATTAACCTTCTATTAAAAATCCAGCAAATTCATGAACAGGAGGAGTTATATTGGCATGCGAGGGCACATGAAAAATGGCTTTTAAAAGGAGATGCAAACACTGAATACTTTCATAGAGTAGCGAATGGACGTAAAAGAAAAAACACAATTCTGACTCTTCAAAATAATACTCAAATAGCTCAGAAAGAGGAAGACATTGTGAAGGTCGCCTCTTCCTATTATAAACAACTTTTTGAAAAATTTGATGGAGATCAGGGCAAGTTAAAGTTTTCTGATATCTGGGATGACAATGAAAAGTGAGTGATATGGAAAATTCAGATCTTGTTAGACCCTTCTCGGAGGAGGATCTTAAAGAGGCTATATTTGGGTTTGGCCACAATAAGGCACCTGGCCCAGATGGTTTACCAATAGAATTCTATCAATCTTGCTAGCACTTTATAAAAAGGAGACATTATGGAGGCCTTTGGTGAATTCTTCAATAATAAAATGAGAATTGATAAGATAAACTATGGACAAATTATCCTTTTACCTAAAAAAGTGGATGCACTTATGGTTCAGCACTTTAGATCCATCTGTTTATTAAACCGTTTTTATAAAATTTTCACAAAAGTACTTACCAATAGAATAAAGACTGTCCTTAATAGAATTATCTCAGATACTCAGAGTGCTTTTTTCGAGAATAGATATATTGTTGAGGGGATTATGTCTTTGCATGAAATTATACATTCGGTGAAACAGAGTGGTGAATGTGATATTTTTCTAAAACTTGACTTTGAAAAGGCTTATGATAAAGTAGATTGGGATTTTCTCTTCCAAATGCTTAACATTAGAGGTTTTTATCCTAAAATGGATGGGTGGATTAAGCAAGTGGTAACTGGAACTCTAAATGTTTTTATCAATGGTGTTTCTGGACCTTACTTTTAGAGTGGACAAGGGGTCAGACAGGGGGATCCATCGTCACCACTCCTTTTCAATTTGGTTGCTGATTGTGTTTCTAAGATGATCAAAATGGCTCAGAATAATAATTATGTGTTGGGTCTGGTTCCTAACCTAATAAAAGGAGGGATAGCTATATTACAGTATGCAAACGATACAATAATTTGTTTACAGCATGATATTGAATCTGCTAAAATTTAAAATTCATAATGTTCCTTTATGAAGCTTTGTCAGGTTTGAAAATTAACTTTCATAAAAGTGAGGTTTTTGTTATTAATGGAGATAATCATATTGAGGGAATATATTCGGAGTTATTCACCTGCAATGTAGGCACTCTTCCAATTTCTTACTTAGGGATGCCTGTGGGAGGCAACAAGCTAAAGAACAGACATTGGGGTTGGGTGGTAGACAAAGTGAGGAATAAATTAGAAAATTGGAAAGGAGGCTCACTGTCTTATGGAGGTAGACTTGTTCTTATTAATTCTTGTCTATCCAGCATACCAATTTACAGCATGTCTATGTTCAGGATGCCACAGATGGTGATTAAACAGATAGACAGGATCAGAAGAGACTTTTTTTTGGAATGGGAATGGTAGTAAAAAGAAAATTCATCTTTTTAAGTGGGATTGTATAATTAAACCTAACAATAAAGGTGGTTTGGGTATTAAGAATTTGAGATATTTGAATATTAGTTTACTTTGTAAATGGTGGTGGAGGTTAGATAATAATATAGGAATTTGGCAGACATTGTCACTAATAAATATTTGAAGGGAAAAGCCATTTTTCAGGTCAAACATAGAATTATGACTCTCATGGGTGGGGGGACATCCTCAAATGTAAGGATTTGTGTGTTCAGAATAGAGAATATTGTGTGGGGGGAAGGGAGAAAGGTTGATTTCTTGGGGGGGGGGGGGGCTGTTGGTATGAGAACACTCCTCTCAAAGAGTTGGTACCTGGCATTTACAATATTTGTATGGATAGAGAAATTTATGTGGCACAATGTAAAGATAGACAGTGGAGACTTGAGTTTAGGAGATGGTTAACACCTTCAGAAGAAAGTACCTGGAGAGGTTTAATTCAAAAATTTGAGGCTATTCAAATGGGTGGAGGCCCTGATGTGGCTAGATGGAGATTGGAGAAGAATAAGCTCTTTACTATCAAATCTGTTTATAAGAACATTTATTCTGGCGGTAAGGACATTGACTATAGACATGTGTGGAAAGCTAAAATGCCTCTTAAAATCAAAATCTTTATGTGGCTAGTGCACATGAATTCTATTCTTACTAGAGAAAATTTAAGGAAAAGAAATTGGGTTGGGAATCCTAGATGTTGTTTTTGCAATAACATAGAAACTGCCAATCATTTATTTTTTTCTTGTGCTGCTTCTAAATTGTTGTGGGGGGTCATCTCAAATTGCATCCATGATCAGCATAGACCTAGAAACTTGGAGCATTTCTATTGCTGGATAAATTGTGTGTGGCCAGGAAGGAAAAAGTTACATTCAGTGTGTGTTGCAGCGCTTTGCTGGTCCATTTGGGTTTATAGAAATAAAACTGTGTTTGATGGATATTTGCTTAAATCACCATTATCAATTCTTCACATGATGTGTGCCACTTTAGAGTATTGGGCTGAGGCTCAAAATGGTGAATTGGAACAAGTTGTGAGAAAATGTGCACATTGTTTGGGCATTTTTATTGCAGGTTTGGGGAGAAACTTTGGTGGGAAAACTCAGACATTGGCAATGGATCAAGGATGTGATGATGGTGCAAGTGTAGTATCTGGGAGAACAGGATGAGGTGCTGGCATGTGAGGATTGTAGACTGAAGTATACTGGAAGGGCACTAAGTAAAGGTAGAAGCATTGAGGGAAAAAAAAAGATCGTCGGTGACCAAAATCGGTCATAAGTGGTTTGGTGATGTAAGGTTTAGTAAGGGATTGTTTTTATGTGTTAGTGTGCATGTGATTGTTATATTTAAAAATACCTGGCTTAAATGGTGTGTGGGTTGTCAAGTGTGGCTTGTTTGGTAGTTAAAACTGTGCTTAAGATGCTGTAAGCATGGGATATCTCAGACACTTGAGTTGTTTCCGTTGTCTTACTGATAATGGAAATCGGGGTTATACCCCTTATTGAAAAAATGATCCGAAACTCCTCCTAGAGGGACAGTGAGTTAAAAAAAAAAAAAAGAAAAAAGAAAGAAAGAGAGAATGGGTTACATTTTTCATACGATCTCCTCTTGTAAATAGGACGAACCAGGAATAAAATGTTTTGATCACTCGCTTTGCTCATCCTTTTCAATCAGCCCTTTTGCCCAACCCAGCCGATGGTTCAGATCGTACGGGCCAAGCTGTCAAAACGACTCGACAAGAGTGCAAGCTCGGTGGCATGCATGCAAATCTGCTGCCGTGCACGACGCCGTGCAGCAATGAGCCAATGCAGCATCACCAGCATCACTGCATCATCAGGCCAACGTCCACCGAGCGCAGCTCGGCCGAGACAGCTGCCTCCCCGTGAGATTGTGCCGTATTGCCGAATAGGGAAGCTGTCATACACCATTACTGCGACCGAGTAGGCGTTCAGGCTGATCAGACGCGCAATGCGCTGGACCATACGTCCGCGTTTTCCTCGCCAAGCTCAGTGCTCCGTAACTAAGCGTCCGGCCGCTCTAAAACACTGTAGTTTTGAATAAAATAGTTGACGAAAAGAATGAATCTTCTATAGCGCAGTGTAATTTATAAAAAAAATTAGAGAATAGAATAGAGAGAATAGCTAATAGTGAAATAGAGCTTGCTTGTCGTATAGGAGTAGGTTGTGAAATGAAGTGCAGAAGAAAAAGGAGCACATGGATTTGAACCGACTTTTTGTTGTAGTGGACTAAGCATACAATTTAAGAAAACGGCGATACAATGGAGTGTAATTGCCGTCTATATAGACAACCATTGTGTTCGCAACTCTTCAAATGACGTGGATAAGTGTTATAGACAGATGATGTCTACACATGCCCTGAAAACCTTGTGCAACCAGCCAAACGCCAGTCATGCATGCTTCATCATGACAAAAGCAGCCACCAGTAAATTGTTTTGCGCTATCATTGTTTATTTACCGTGATGCTATGAACAACTGCACGGGCAACACGGCATGTTAAATGTTGACCAAATTACACAGCCAACTAGCCAACCTTCAGTCGTAACCAAAAAAAAAAAACACTTCGACGTTAAAGAAAAAAAGTGGCCAGCTTTCTGCCGTAAAGTAGAACCTTCTTACATTCAGATGGGTGCGTCACAACTGAACCAAAACGGAGCGGCAGAGCACCAGGTCGACCTGAAAGTTGCATGAGCTTGCAGATAGGATGCAAATAAAAAAAAAAAAAGTTGAAAAGTCAATCACCTCTATGGCTCTATCATTTCAGGGGACAGACGATTGGTAGAGCGCAGCATGAAAATGTGATCTTTTCAAAGAATTGACAGAAGATACAACATACATCTGCGGATCTGCCTATCAACAACAAAGAAAAAGAAAGCTACAAGGAATTCTACCTATCGGGCTTATCACTCCCCTTGGCCGCAGCAGAAACTTCTACTGTGATGAGTTAACTGGGCTGAACGAAGTTTACTAGCTTAAGGCCCCTTCCATCTTTCCATCTAATGTTGTTAGAATTCGTGTCATAAGTTTGTAAGTTAGTCAGCTAGGCAAAAGCGGGACGGTGGATTCACTTGGAACTGATGAGACCTCAGAACCATTCCCTCGAATCTCGATCAGACCATCAGGTCGAATCAGTTGTTCCCACCACCAATCTGACCGCTTGGTATAACTGCTCTTCGTCAAAAGGTTTGGACACATACCCATCCATTCCTGATTTTATACACTCTTCATAGGTCGCCTGAATAACATCGGCGGTCATTGCCAGAACAGGTAAATGCCACTCAACAAATGTTGAACCTTCCATTGAAGACAGCTTGTCCTTCTTTTCCTCATTTGCTTTCGCCTCCATTTGCCGTATCTGTTTAGTTGCCTCAAACCTAAAGAATATATCATGGGTAATAATCTATTAGTAAATAGAGAATTGCATTTATTTCCAATAAAGCGAAATATTTTAAAAGATTAGCTTTCATGGGGGGTGGTAATTTTGGGATTGCCAAATGCAGACTGCTTAGAATTCATAGTCATACCCATCCATCTCTGGCATCTGAACATCCATAAAACATGCATCAAAGCAATGTGGTGGTTGAAGTAAGCAAATAGCATCCTTGCCACTTTCAACACAATGAACATTGGCACCATACTTCTTGAGTGCGGCTGCAGCAACTCGGAGATTAACCTTATTATCATCCACAACTAATATATTCTTCCCAACCAGCAAGCTATGAAGAAACGAGGGTCTATTTTGATTGTCTTTCCTTTCAGGCATCTCCACTTTTAGCAACTGTTGGAAACAAGAAGCAAACGTGCTTGCTCTTATGGGTTTACACATCACAATGTCGAACACTGATCCATATTTTTCCTTGTCAGCTTCAGATGTCACCAAAAGAATTAACTTGGGCAACTCATGTACCCGACCGTTCTTCTTGGGGTGATGTAGGCGATTCAATAACTGGATATCTGTCTCGGGCCTCCACATGTCATTCTCAATAAAAAGCATAGACACTTTTTCTCTACAAGAGCACAGGGTAAATAGAAAGAATTAGCAGGTATTCAAGAAGAATGTATAGTGCATTTTTTTAGATAAAGGAATATAAATGCGGCCTCTACATCAATGAGATGTACACAGCCAAGAATGTACAGTGCATGATGAAAAGTATTTTTAGTTATTTCTGAGGCAACTATTCTGTTCCATTGGAGTTTTACAATTCCTTGAAAAAAAATAGTTGACGACTTGCACTATGTCTTAGTCCTTCCCATAACTACAACAATTATTTGTCATTTGTTATAACTTTTGTCATTTGTTATAACTTTGGTCTCTCCTATATCTGAGAACTGGTTGATAACAGAGGATGTTTCAAAGCTCACAATGATAGATTCTCTTGGAAATCGAAAACAACTGAGCAAAAGACTCACCTTGGCACCATTGCACCATTTTCTCCAGAAAAGGCCTGAAGTCCCAAAGTCATATTATTCACAATTTGAACAGTTATTCCTAACCTGTTAAGGTGATATCTCGTGACAGCACTTCTGACAGACCTCCCATCCACTAAAATGGCCTTCATCCCCTTAAAGGCGGTTGGTAGTGCCTCAGACAAGCTTCTTTTCGAATCACTTGCAGTATCCTTGTATGAACGCTTAAGGACAGCTGAGAATGTAAATGTACTCCCAATGAAAGGACGGCTAGTGAAACTTATTTGCCCACCCATAAGTTCCACCAAACATTTGCTGATGCTTAAACCAATGCCGGTTCCACCATAGTTCCTTGAAGTGGAACTATCAGCCTGCATAAAAGGCGTAAAAACACGATCTTGTGCACGTCGTGGGATCCCAACGCCAGTGTCCTCAATGCTTACCATCAAGGTCACACGATCAGAATCAATTTGATTAGATTTTTCACCCTCAAGCTCATCCAACGGTGACTCTTTATCAGAGAGCAGCAGCTTGAAATATTTCCAAGTGTTTCGTTCGTCTGCAGCTTGAAACCCACTCAAAGTGTTGAAGACAACATTAGGAGCAGACTCAACTTTACCGTCTTTCCCATTCAAGGCACCATTTAGGACTTGATTGGCTTCCACATTTGAGTTCTCAGCCAGACAAACCCGCACAAATACATGACCCCGTTCTGTGAACTAAGACAAATAATAATGTAAGTCAGTACATTTTTTAAATCCATTTTACAACAGTACTAGATATGAAAAACAGTGTTTCAACATCACAGAAAGCTACAAACTATGCAAAATACAAGGAGAAGCATATCAAATGACATGATAGCGTTAAGTTGACTGCTTACTTTGACTGCGTTGCCCACCAAATTTGTCAGAATTTGCCGAAATCTCCAAGGATCCCCAATAACAACTTTAGGAACGTCGTCAGATACAAACACTGCAAGCTGCAGCAGTTCGGAAAAGATTATGCTATTGGGGAGATCAAGATCAAATACATTAGGAAATTTAAATCTGTTACTTCATCAGCCAAACAAGGTTTGAAAGCAGCCCATTTCCATTATAACTATGAAAACAATGGAATCATCTTTCAGTGTTATGCATGTAATAGTAAGATACCTCAATGCACTTCTCTCTTGACTTTGAAGAAAACAGAGAGATTACATCGTCCATTAGAGAACGCAAGTCAAAATGCACCGCCTCAAGTTCCAACTTTCCAGCTTCAATCTTTGCTCGATCAAGGACATCATTTATCAGTGTTATCAATGCTCTGCCACACATCTGAGCAGTCTGAGCGAAATCCTTCTGAGTCAGTGTCAGATCTGTCCCCAAAAGCATGTCCAGCATTCCTGCGATGAAGGTAGAATTCTTATATTGACACGCTATTGGATTAGGGACTATGTAGGTACAAAAAATAACAAATTATTACCAAGGACGCCATTCATAGGTGTTCTAATCTCATGTGATACTGTTGCCAGAAACTGCAAAAACAAACACTGATTAAGAATATATAATTTATGTATGCAATAAAGCCAAGTGACACGGATAAAAAAAACAAAGCACCAAGATATATGCCAAACCTGGGACTTTGCAACGTCAGCAGCTTCTGCTTGAGTTTTGAGCTCTTCCATCTTTCTACAATCCTCTGAAACTTTGTCATATTGAGACCATGCAGCACAAATTATATACCCCACAAGCATCCATATGACAAAAGTGCCCAAAGGATTGGAAATAGCGGACCATGGCATAGGAGGCTTTTGCCGATACCTGTGAAGGTCACCAACATTAGTGAAAAAGCAAAGTAACAAACAAAGTTAAATGTCACCAAAAGAAGCTACCAGGTACCAACCTGCACCTCATTTCATGTCTCCTAAAAGGATCTCCAAAATCAAGCATGCTAACATGCAAGAGCGGCACTTTACCGTCCAGACTTTGAGGTCCATACATAATCATAGGTTCTGAAGCGTTTGTGACATCATAGACATTCACCACAATATCCTGATTGCCAGCAAGTTTACTCAGCAAATTCTCCACGAGTGATTCCACATCAAAGGCTCCACCAAGATATCTGTTAGTGAGGATTTGGTTAAATCAGGCCACACGAACCAAGCAGTCATATACTTATGGCTTACTCACATAACTTTCTCTTCAAACAAAGCACACACATGGTTCCTTTCAAGTCTGCTATTATTCTCACTCCTAAATTTGTGGGGACTATGCATAACTTGAAATTTTGAGATGGGCAAATCACATTATGCGCTCCAGACAAGATGAGGAAAAAAGAAACAAAAAGAAAAAGGGGAAGAGGGTAAAGGGGTGGTTGGGAAGAAAACAGCCGCCACCCTGATTGCATGCACAGGGCGTAGTAAATGCATCATTGACTCGCTGTGTTTTACTACCTCCGTCCCAGAAAGAATGCTCTTTAAGGTTGTTTTGGAGAAACTAAGAATAAGTGTATGTAGGTGGGAATCTATAGTATTTATAGTGGTGAGAAGAGAATCTAGGGGTATTTTATAGTGGTGGGAGGAGAATATAAGGATACTTTATAGTGAAGGAAGTGGAATCTAGGGTACTGTGCAGCTAGAACAGCACTTATTTCGGGACAAATTTGAATTCTAGAAGAGCACTTATTTTGGGACGGAGGGAGTATTGCCCAGCAACAGTGAGAAATCTGGCATTCCACCATGTTATACGGTACTAGATATGAAATACTAGGTAATGATAACATGCTATGCTAAAAGGATTCAAATCAGCAATTTAAGTTCTCCAGGTTGTATAATGTGAGATCACATGGTACTAGCATTGTACATTTCAGCTTAACGTAGCATAGCGTAGCGTTTCAACAAAATTTGAAAGTATTTTAAAAGTGGTTTAAATATTATAAAAATAATTTAAAAATAGTTTTAGAATCTTTATGAAAACTACTAAAAACCTGAAAAAAATCATTACAAATTATTACACCAAATAGGCTATATAAAAAGATAAATTTTGCTGAAATGCTACGCTACGTTGCACTAAGCTAAAATGTACAAGACCTAGATTGTCAAATTATCCCACACAACATGTGATTCAATGCAGAAAGTGTACAGTTTACAATGGAGAACCTGGAATTTATTTCCATTATAAAAAATGTGATTTGATGCATTTGGGTGCTGTATGGCCACATGTTAGCTACACTACAGAATAATCATTTGAATGCAATCCCTACATGGCATGATAGTTGAGAGGTCATTCAATCATCTCACCCAGCAGTTGCTTCCACACGCTGCTCAACTGATGCATCAACAGCTAGACCAGGGCGATAAACAGCTAAAGTGAGAACCACCCCTAAGTGATTTGACCCAAGCAGCGGAAATGGATTTGTTAACACAGCTTTGCCAGTGTTCCTGGCACGCAAGATGTTTGCCCTGTCCTCCTACACCAAGAACAACTGGATTACTTTCAGTAAAGCAAAAAAAAAAATCAAAGGGCAAAACTCAAAAGAAGCCCCCCAACGAACTGAGAATCAACAAATCGGAAAACGCATCAAGCTAAAAGAAATTGCACCTCGCCAGACATCATGTCAATGCGTGCAAGGTAGGAAACTGTGTCCTGGAAGAAAATCACAGGGGCATACTCTTCTTGTGGAGGGGCAGCCTCTTGCTTCATTGTATTCATAATCCATCCCTGCTGGCTTTCAAACATTTCCCTCTCATGATGGAAGATGCGCTGCGCATATGCCACCCCATTCAGCAGTGGGCGCTCAAATGATGTGCTTGCCGTATACGTTGCAAAAGTATCCTGCAGCAAGCATTGCATTAAAAAAAACGCTGCGAAACGCACCAGCAGAGAAATGTCAGGTTTTGCAAGAACCAAGATGAAATAACCAAGGGCGTCCAAAAACAGAAAGAAGTAATCAAGTTGAGGCTGTATCTGATTCTTAATTTCTGATGGTTATTACTCCATTATAGAAAAACTAAAGTCATCATAAACTAGTTGTATACAACTAGGACTAGGAACCCAATCAGACATGCCAGTTAACACAACCACAATGTGCCTTCAAATACCATGCCACGACGCTCCCAAAGCTACAATCCAATCCAAAAAGGCGGGAGAGAAGATCAGAATTCACATGTGGACGCCTTTAAGTATCAGGAAACCCACCACGGAACAACCGCAGCCGGGGATTCATCACTAGCATGGTGACATTTGTCAGCATAAACAAATGAAACCAAATGCTCCGTAAGCCCAACCATTAACCACTCCATAAACAAAGCAATGTGCTACCAACCTAGTAGTTAAGAGGCATCTCTAAGCATAAAAAAACACCCGGCCGCGACAGGGACACCACATTTTCAAAGATCAAGAGCCCTACCAGGAACCAACTACGGCAATAATGCTGCCGCTAAACGACTAGCCACGCAACCCTGTAAGCAGCAAGAAACCACAAGGGAATATACATATCTTTTTAAAAAAGAAATCTTGAGGATCCCAGGGAGTCCGCCATTGCCGCAGCACTTGAAGCACACAACAATGGCGGGCAGAGCAGCGCATCAAGAAACAATCTTCTTTTCTTTCCTGTTCTTTTGGCTCACCTGGTCGATGGCGGAGGGGGACTTCTTGAAGTGGAAGGTGGAGATGAGGATGGCGAGTGCTTGGACGTGGTTGACGGTGACCCCGAATTGCTCCTGCAGCATCCTCGCCCGCTCCTCGCACATGTTGACGAGCCGCTCCTCCGCGCGCTCCATGGTCTCCCGGCGCAGCTGCCAGTGCAAAGCCGCCGCGCACGCCACGGCCACCGCCAGCCACGCCGCCGCCCCCGCGCCCCTCCACCCCTTCCTCGCCGCATACTTCCCCATCGCCCCGCCCCCGTGCTCTCCTCCTCCCTCCCCCAATCTACTCCCCCTCCCGCCAAATGCGCACCATGTGCTCGCGGAAATGCGCAACGACCGCCCAAGCAAAGCCGCGCACGCCTCCCCAATACCTAGGAAAGGCGCAGCGCGGGCGCGGGCAGCGAGAGCACCACCCACCCAGTGGCAGCGCAGCGCAGGCGATAGGCGGAGGCGAGGCGGGGCGTGGCGTGGCGTGGCTTGGCTCGCCTCGCAGTGGGGGAGAGCCCGAGCTTCTCAAAAGAACCGAAGCTTTCGCGAGTTCCCAACGGCGACAGCTGCGCTAAAATAATTAGGGCACGCACTAAGCCACATTAATTAATCACGGCCACCGCAGTAGGCAGGCAGTAGTAGCACGGTGCTGCTGCGCCCTGTGCTAGCTAATGCTACCACCACGCCCCCCTCCACCCAGCACAAGCACGCACAGGCGGCACAGGGTAGCGGCGCAGCTCGGGGCCAGAGCTGAGAGCTGAGCTCCTCCTCCTCCTCTTTACTCCAGCACTGATCCACCCGGCTCGGCGCTGGCTATATTAATTAACAAAGGAGCCGGAGGCGGCGGAACGGAATCTCGCCGCGCCGCGCTTTCCCCGCGAAATATTCGGAGCACGGCCGCGTGGCGCCGCGCCGGCCGGCCACGAGCACGACGACTGCGCTGCTCGGCTGCAAGCGGCGGCGTTGGCGGCGCTCCAGCCGGCGAGCGGAGGCGGAGGGGGGTAGGGGAGGTGGGGGAAGGGGAGGGTGGGTGGGGGTGAGGAGACGGTCGTGCGCGGCGGCGGCCGCGTGGAGAAATAGCCTACCGGGGTTGGCTGCCGCCTGCCTACTGGCTGGGTGCGGGTGGTGGCGCCGCGAGTCCGCGACAGCGACACTGGGGAAGCAGCCGGGGGCGAAGCCTTTTGGGGTCACGTGACGCGGAGACGAAGGCGGGCGCCGGTCGGTGCGGAATTACCAGACGCGCCCTCGGCCGCGGCCTCGGCGGCTCGGCTTCCTTTTTGTTCGCTTGCTGCGCTTCCGTTTTGGAGCGTTTTACCGTGGGGAGCCGGGCCTCCGGGTCAGTCACGCTCGCTCCAGGTATTTTTAGCTTCTCGATTTTTAGCTACGAACAGAATCGGGAGCCGTGATAGCGGTCGTCGTCCTTTTTTTTTTTTTTTGAATTGCCCTCATACCGATTTCATAATGGTATTTTAACAATTTTACCCCGTTTATACTACCTCCGTCCCAAAATAAGTGTCCGCTAAGGTTGTTTTGGAGAAATTAAGAATAAGAGTATGTAGGTGGGAATCTATATTATTTATAGTGGTGGGAAGAGAATTTAGGGGTATTTTACAGTGGTGGAAGGAGAATATAGGAATACTTTATAGTGGAGGGAGGGAAATCTAAGGTACTGTGCAGTTAGAAGAGCACTTATTTTGGGACAAATTTGAATTCTAAAAGAGCACTTATTTTGGGACGGAGGGAGTACTTATCACATGATAATGGGTATTTTGCGAATTAATTTTTTTTGGCCTTTGATCTCAATGAGCCACGGGATATGCTGACATCTTACGCACGTGTTCGCTACGAATTTTTAGAAATTCAATAATCTCTGGATGTTGCTCGTCCTCGGGTAGGATGAATAGCCGTTATGAATTTTCGACTAAATAAAATGCGCAAAATTCCTCTAAAAAACATGCGCAAAAATTTAATGAATCTAGTCACTTTTTTATAAATACAGTGAGCAAACTATGAAGGACGAAGTTGTGATGCGGTGGTCGTATGTGAGACCTTGCCGCCTCAAAAGGTGCAACTCGTTTGCCTTCATTTCACCTCTTGTGCGCTTCAACAAGATGGGTTTGGTCGTCAGTGAAGCATGTGGGGAGCTCATGGCTCGCTCTAGGAGGAGGTCGCTACGGGGAGGAGCTTGTCCGGGATGGATGCTACGTGCAATATTTTTTATGTCAATGTTGTACGTATGGCGAAGCACAAACTCGTTTATCAATATGATATAAGACTATGGTTCCGAATTGGAATCTAACGGGTCACATTTTGGTCAAGTATCCTACAAAGATACTTCGGGTGCCAAAAGTATTACGCTCATCATGCACACTGAGAATTAATAACTGAAACAAAACCATCATAATCTAGCCACACAGAGGATGGAACAACTTTGTCTTCTATGCCTTTTTTACGGTTTTCCTTTTATCAGTAAACATTTTAATTTTGATTTGCATATTTGAATTGAGCCTAATTTATATTAGTGGTTTTCCATATCATGTCGCGGAGGTAACATCGTTTTATAAGTTATAACTACTACCATATGGTAATCCGCGACAAACTGAGCAGTGATCTATGGACTATTTGCCGTATAAACTATTACCGTATGATAATTGGGCTAGTAGGACGTTCCAGTTCAGGCCTTCTTGGTCTGGTTACAAAATGAACCGGGTTAGGGCCTGAGCCCAAACCCGATTTGTATTACAAACAAGTCAGTCAGGTTTCATATGGGGCTTACAAGTAGGGCTGGAAAAAAAGCTCGGGCTCGATGAGCTACTCGAAATCGGATCGAGCTCGGATCGAGGTCGGATCGGGATCGAAGGCAAACCGAGCTGAGCTCGAGCCTGGCATCGAGCTCGGTTGATTTTCGAGCCGAGCTCGAGCCGATCTCGAGCTACTCGAATTAGGCTCGATAGCTCGTTTGGCTGCCCAGACCTCCAAATAACCACTCCTCAGCTCAGGCCCAAATTGAAGGAAACACAGCCCACCGGCCCACCGCGGAGCTGCATATCAGGTAGCATATACATGACCTAAACCTAATCCCCCCATACGGCGGCCCACGTCGCCACTCCCCACCCCCACCACCACCAGGCGCCCCATTCCCCACGGCCCGCCCAGACACTGCAGACAAGAAGCCGAGACTCCTTCTCCGGAATCCGAGCCCCCGAATCGCAGCAGGTCGGCGGCGCGATGGAGGCGAAGATCGGCAGGTTCTTCGAGTCCGTGGGCTCCATCTTCACCGGCGGCGACAACATCCCCTGGTGCGACCGCGACATCATCGCCGTGAGTCGAGGCGCCCATTCCCCCTCTTCCGCCCTGCCCCTCGCTTCCGCTTCTAAGCGCCTATGAGAAATCCTGCGCGCTGTAGATGGGGTCATGGGGGTCATCTTTTCTTTGGCATGTTTGTATTGTAGGGGTAGATTCGAGCCGAGCTCGAGCTAAACCGAGCGATCTCGATCTCGAGTTCGAGCCTGTCTGCGAGCTCGGTTGATTTTCGAGCCGAGCCCGAGCCGATCTCGAGCCAAATCGAGCTCGAGCCTGTGTGACTTCAGCTCGCTCAAACTCGGCTCGATTCCACCCCTACTTACAAGTAACGTCTTCATAGAAATCTTCAAAACTGTATAAATGTGAGCTATGGCATTTATATATCGTAAGGAAATAAGAAAATAGATATATAGATATGTATACTTCCATTTTTTTAAAAAAAAAATTGACATCCAATTTTATTAAGTACAAGTAAATACAATAAAAAGAAAAAAAAACTAAGCAGAGCACAGGGGTATAACCACAATGCACATGCTAACACCCCAGCCAAAAGACTGAACACCTTGCCTACAGGGCGAACAGCACCACAACACATGCAGACCTTCACCCATCGGGCACCGCCAGCTACACCACCTCCAAAAAAACACGATGCTTAGCAAGATCAATCACTACCAACAGGGATGACATAAAGAAGGACAGAAGTGAGAGCAGGAGGTGCCGCGGACCGTCACCACCGTACGAGATATACATCGCATGAGAAAAGGGAGGGGATGCCAGCCACCATCACCACATTGGATGCACGTCCGAAATGCATGGCTGCTTTTAAAGACCAAAATAAGGGCACCAAAGAGAGGAGAACCAGCCACCACCGCCAGAAACTAGAAGGAGCCAACAGGAAAACACTGGCCACAAGCCACGCCAATATTGTAATTGTCATAAAGGGGACGAGCTACCGCCGCTAAGGGAGGTAGAGGGAGAGTCGAGCACATCGTCATAGTCATAGAATGCCACGCAAGGAGGAAGAACGGATGTCGCCACTATAGAAGAGGGAGACAATGACGTCGCTTCAACCACGTGTGACACGCGACAAGGCAGCCACCGCTCCACAAGCCACCCAACAGAAGGACGAGCGTCATTGCCACAAGGGAAGAGGACCGTGACACTGCTTCAACCGCGCAACTCACGCCAGGGCCATCGCCGGCACTACCAACAACTAAAAGGAAGGATGTGTCATGTTGCTTAATGGAGCTTTGCTCCGCTCGTCGTCACAAAGGTCTTCGGGCGTCCCCGCAATGACGCCTCTAAGGAGGGGACCAACGTCAAGCGACGCCGCCATCACTGGCCCAAGTGGGCAGGGCTTTCGCCCGGGTAGTCTCCATAGTGAAGCCCCATGGAAGGAAGAAGCACCCAAAGGTGTCGCCATCATCGGCCGTCACCAAATGGACAACCTTTCACCTAGAGGAACCATACCCAAGAGCAAACCTTGTCTTAAAGTAGGGTAACTCTACCACGCATGGCAGACCACAGAGCCATTAGATCCGGGCACCACCAACGCCAAATCCGACCTCCACTCTGCCGAGCTGACACACACCCAACACCTCGGTTAAGGCACAACCACCGCCACAAACCAAACTATAAAACCACTTATTCAACACCTTTATCTATCAAAACCGGATCATTTTACACCCTTAGTTGCTTAGAAGAGTGGTTTTGATGGCGTGACATCCAATTTTCTCAAGTTACCTATATTTATGACCTAATTGGTGAGTTTTGCTTTACAAAAGATATTGAAAAAATCTCATAGGTATTTTAGTGCATAATACTTAGTGAAATAATAACTTTTAGAAGTCATTTTAAAAAAAAAATTACGAACATCATAAATTTTGAGAATAATTTTAAAGTTTTTGGAATTTTTTTTCCCTATGTGCAAAAGTATTTTATTTAAAAACAAAAAAATTGAAAAAAAATCCTAAAAATATTTTTCAGATTTTATTTTTAAAATTTTGGAACATATTTTTCTAGATGCCAAAGTATTTTTTTTTTAGAATTTTCTATATTTTTTACTTCAAAATCACTAATTAAGATACATGTGTCGGTTATGTGGGCAAAACCGGATGCCACATCACCAAAACTACCCTCCAAAACCATGAAGGGTGTCAAATGACCGGTTTTGATATATAAAGATGTTAAATAACCGATTTTATAGTTTAGGGTGTAGAATGGACCTTTTAGATAGTTGAGGAGTGTAATATGAACTCATTCTTTTTTTTATTAGCGTGACAATGGCCTCTCTGATTTGGCTGAGGGGCCATGGCATGCACTGTTCACTAGACCAAACAGTTAAGTTGCATGCACCAGCCATGAGAATTAATGTGCGCTCTTCTAAAACTTCAATTCAAATATGCTCTTCAGGAACTTTCAATTCATGTTAAAATTCATATGTTTGCTAGCAACCACAATTTAGAGTGCAAATTCATGAAATGCGATTCAAAATGTGCACCCACTACATGTGGGTGTGCTTCCGAAATCTGTAGGCCAATATGCGTCAGCAGCAGGCTGAAGCCAGAATGACGCAATCAGTGTGCGGCACATGATTGACTCAGGACATGGGCGATGCAATGGTACGGGACACAGTTGACAATAGGGGCTGCGTCCAGATGCTTCTATCGCTAAAAGGGCAGTCCCCATAGTCAACCACACAGATGTAACCGAGCAGCGGCGCAATAGGGCCGAGACGGTTATTCTAGTTTTAATGACATATGTCGAGATCATCGTTTCTCCATGCACTTCATGTGCGATTACAATTAGAACAAGGGGGAGATTTCAGAAGGTCTCTGCCAGAGTTCCACCTTTTCAAATCTAAATGAAAAAGGGCTTCCACCTTTTCAAATCTGGTCCACTCCTCGCAGATCTGGTGGTTCAGATCTGCTGTTTGCATATTAGCACCTAATAAACATTTGCACTGAATATGTTGCCTTACCTAAAAGCCTAACCTGATGGGGAAGGGAGGGCACAATTCACTTATGCTTCAACACAAACCAAGCCAACTCGGTTTTGTTAAACAGTGCGGAACTGCATATTACCCCGTTCAAGTGTTCAACCCCGCGGGCCCAATACACTTGGCCACATGGCCCACATCTGCCGTGTAATGATAAAAGAAACAAATTATGTTTAGCTAATTAGTAAAAAGAGAGAGTTAGCGAACTGTGCGGTGTTTGTACTATTACCGTCGTAGTAATAAATTTGTGGTGGGAGTAGATGCCAAATCTAAGCAGTGCAAATGTCACTCTCACTTCTCAACTCTCAGCGTAAAGAATGGAATCCAATTGCCGATGAAGTCATTTCACAGAATTGTCGACGACCAGCACTTCGGGCGCTAAGGCGCTTCCATTGAACATTCGCTGTCCCAAAGAAATCACTTGATGGGGGAAAAAAAGGGGGGGCTAACATTGAAAGCACCGGGCATGCATCGAGCAATTGGGCATTCATGGTTCCACGTACAAACTGGCATGTTCTGCCATGTAAAGCTTCGCTTATTATAATGTGATGAGCAGCGCTATGCCGTCCCTGCTAAATCAAAACAATTTTTTACATGAATAAGTCAGTAGTTTTTTCAAACATAGGAAATTTTTATTAATAAATAAGTATAGTTTAACACTGCCCCTAGCGATATTTCTTTATAATGTCTTGTAGCTCGTTAGGTCAACATAATAATATATAACTTGGAGTGAAAGTAACGCGGTAGCAAATAAAATAGAAGAAAAAAGAATGCTGATGAATAGTACTGATTATTGTTAACTTTTCTAAATTAGGAATGATTGGAGTGCTCTTAGGCTTCTTGTCCACCGGCGATGCAATGACAAAAAATTGACAGCAAAGAAAGTTGCCTTAAGGGCATCTTTGATAGTAGAGGCAATTGCTACCTACAAGAAATGGACATTTCATCTATATATAACATATAGACAACCTCTCCGATAAATTAGCTGTAGCATTGTCTCAAAAATTAATATGAATCATTATATATATAATAGTGTATATGCATCTTGAAATCATCTATAGACGAACTCTTAGCTAAGAGCCAGTCTCTATATCTCTCCCTCTCTCTCCTCCACATAAGCAAAAAACTGAGGTGGACTCCTTACAGCCAGTTGATTTAGCACCATTAGAGATGCCCTGAGCATTCCGTTGTCACCTAGATGATCATCGTTGTCACTTCTTCGGTGATGTTTAGAATTCAAGGAGAATAGGGGTTACCATGTGATCTCAGTATCGCTTTGTATTAGCAAACGACTAAGCTAAACAACCACACAGTGCTAGTGTGCTTGGCATGGTTTAAAAAGCCGATGGCTAAGTAGCTAACCATTAACCACAACCGAATGATTCGGTGAACCAGCAGGTTGGATCGACCAAAATTATAAAAAATATAAAGTTAAACAAAAATTCTTGCATTATTTAAAGTTGCCATTGATTAATTTAGATCTTCTGACCCAAACAAAATTTATAAAAACAATTTTTTAGGGTTTTTTCTTCTGATTTTAAGGTTTTTCTTCTTTTTGCCTTTTTTACGCATCTTTTGACTTTTTTTAGGAAAAACATCAGTTGCCTTTTTTTAAAATTTTTTTTTGATTTTGGAGCAATTTTAGTGATTAACATTGGTTTTCTGAACCACTAGTTCATTGGCTCAGGGAGGAAAAATGGTTACGTGAACATGCTATGGAAACTGGTTTTCAATTTTTGATGCATATTAATGTCGAATAACTGGCTATTTTGCAACACATAATTTTAAACTTTTTTAATAATATAAAGATGTAAGAGCATCTCTGGCAGTCCCTCTATAATGATGTAGCAGTTAGGGAGGGGTTGCTGCAGGGGAAAAATATTTTAGAGTACGGTGTAAATTGGGAAGGAATTTTAAAATGGATAGATAGAGTGAACGTTAATAGTGTTTTAGAGAGGAGATAATAGCTGTCTGTTAATCTGTTATTAACACTAAAACTGTTTTTCACGTGCCACGTGCCTCAGTGCTCAAAACCTTCTCACATAAATGTTGGTTTTAAACAAGTGATTTGGTACTGGGATCTTGGGAGGGCCTGCGCTGGGGATATTGATTATTGAATGGAGGGGCAGTTTGGGCAGCAACAGCCCCGGCCACAAGTACAACAGCAGAGCATCTGGGACGGGGCCGCGACAAAGGCGTCTGTTCCATGGACCCCGTCTTTGGGACCAGGCTCGCCTCTACAGAGGCGTTCGCGTGGACCGGTTCCACCACGCCACCATCTGGTCCACGTCAGCCGTTCAGAGAACGCCGGTCAAACCCCGGGCTCGCCTGCCTGGACTCGACTCTGCCGTGGACTCTGGAGCTGGAATTCCTAGGACACATGCACAGTGACGCCGGTAAAATCGATTCAACCCATGTCCTCTCAGCTTAAACTAAAACTTAGAGATGAAATTTATTATTTCTCACAAGCCAAAACATGCTAGTGCTTTGCAGCTATTTTGATCAAACCTTTATTTTTCTGCATGCTTTGCAGCTAGAGCTAGGAAAACGGGCTGTGCCCAAACGGTCGGCCGCACGGTCCGAAAAATGCAGACCAGACGCGCCAAGACGAACATTTGATGGGCGGGCGGCACGGCTCGAAATGGCGTGCGGGCGGGCCTGAAAACCAAACACGGCGTGCCGCCCGCCCGATCAGTATGCGGGCCGTGCTTGGGCCGGCCCGGTCCGAATAGAGGCACGGATCAGTATTTTATATTTTGTGTGATCTTTCATTGGTCAAATCAATTTCTGCTCAATACGAAAGTTGTAGATAATGTCGAGACACATCTTTTTCATGTAGACAAGTTTTTCATCTGAGCAACATATGATTTTATAAAAAAATATTTTTGTCGCTGCCTGCTTCGGGACGACGGCACCATCCTCGGTAATTCGCAATTTTCGAGATCTTATTCTGCTCGGATGAATTTGGGTTGAACACGAAAGTTGTAGATAATTTCGACACACATCTTTTTTGTATATACAACTTTTCATTTGAGCAATGTATGAATTTCTAAAAAATTATTTCGCCTGTTGTTTTGTTACTCGTGCGTTGCTTGGGCGGCCCGCCGTGCTTTTGGCGCGTGCGGCCTAGATTTTGGCACTCCGTGCGGCCGGCAAGGCCGGTGATGGCTTGCCGCGTCGGCCTGTTTTTGCACCTACCGAGGCACGAGCACGGGAACGCCGCGTCTTAGGCACGACACCAACTCCCACCACTATTTGCGACTATTTTGATCAAACCTTTATTTTCTTTTTCTAGGCTTGTAAAACCAATCTTCACGATGTTTCTGACTTCCCAAAGTCCTACCAAGGATCCATTTTTTTTATATAATCTATCGTTGGATTCGGCTGAAAAGAACCAGACCTTTGTTCTACAGCATGCAAAGCACAAGTAATCTATGTGGGGGTAGAGGAGACGCGTGATGAGTGATGAGGCGGCGACGGGCGGAGACACCGGAGTAGAAGGCGGAGGCGGCGGAGACATCGGAACAGGAGGTGGCATCTGTACGTGGTGGAAATTAGGTATCTGGAAAATGCGAGGCCTATGTGTGGGGCTACGAGGGAGCACACCCGCCAAAAACCATTTACACCATGGGAAATTTTTTTGCCGCGCCCCCCCTCATGGACGCGTATTCTGAGGGGAGCGACCAAATAACCTGACGGTGCCGAATACATGTCAATAAAATCATTTTTCCTAACCATTTTGAGGTACCCATCACAAAAAAAATAGCGATTTAGCCTCACGGATAAATTAACACGTGAGGAAAATTATTTAACCTCACGGGCAAGGTGGGCCGTGAGTATAAAATTTTAACCTTACAATCGTCTTAGGGCCGTGAGATATGCTTCGTTTTCTAGTATTGTGTTGATACCAAACTTTGATATGTTTCAATCAATGGTTTTGAAAAGAACTATCCATGTGGCTTGAAGTTTTCGAAAAATAACATATAAGGCTAACGATGTGTTTAAAGTAACTTAAGGCTTATTTGACTAGAAAATAAATATAGCATTTTAGTCTAATTTTAAAATGAAGATGTTCTGAAAGTATCTATGAAATGTCAAAAGTGTTTGTCTTGTGAAAAAAGAGAGAATAAATATTTTGATGTAGATCATAATATTTTTTGAGCAAAGTGTATATTAAATATGAGCTAAACTGAAAATAACACGTTCATGTTACTTGTGCCTTCTACATGAAATAACTATAGTCAGCCACCTAAAATAGTGGGTTCGCCGACTCGCCGTTATGAGATGAGAGACCGAGGGCCCATTTACTTGGAAATAACTTTATCATGATCCGTCTAGTTTTGCCACTTATTTCTACGAAATTTAGGATGCGGCAAATTTAGCATTTGTCGGCAAGCTATTAGTTTTTTTTTTTTTTTTGAAATAGACAGGGATATATGCATGAAACTAGAAAATTGGACGGACTAAAATGCAAAAGTGCAACCATTCCTCACTTTTTTTATTAGTAGATATAGTAGGTAGCTTATTTGCTTTTAAGATGAACATGGGAGTTTCTCGAAGGGGATTAGAGAATCTGGTCGTTTAGTTTGACATTTTATTTAAGCTTTGGGAAACTCTTTGACAAAAAAAAAATAACGGATAGAAAATATCAAATCTTTTATATTTTCAAAACCAAACCACAAATACTAAGTGTAAATTAACGGCATGTTAAAAGTGGCTGAGCTAAATAAATAAGCTGGTTGAACTAAAATTATTTATATCTGAGATTAAATAGATAAACTGATTGAATGAATAAGTTTAAACCACTCTGAGCATCTTATATATAAGAAACACAGTACACTGTTCTGATCCACACCATACGACAATCAAAATCGCCGTTGAAGTTAAATCTGCTCCCACACAGTTACAACCACTGTCATATGAGTTTGATCCCAGTAATAGGGATGGCAATCGGGCAGGTATCTCCGAGTACACCTCTGATATACCTGAACCCGAAACCCGAAGATTCCATCCATACTCGAACCCGAAAATACCTAGGGTATATACCCGCGCCCATACCCGAACTCGATGGGTACCCGAAACCCGACGGGTACCCATACCCGAAATACAAGCAGTCAAGCACACATTTAGGGGACATGGATGAGAGGGGGGCACGGCAGGAGCCTAGTCGATGTGGCGACCCGATCGGCGACAACGGCGATGGCGGCGATGGGGAGGCTACGGGAAGCAGGCTTCGGCAAAGATTGGCGGCAATGACGGCGGCGCCGTGCTGCGAGAGACCAATGGCGGCGGGGAGAGGGCCACGACAACTCGGTAAGAGGCAACTTGGCGTCGGCGATGGAGACTGATGCGGCGACGGCGGCGATGGGGGTCCACGTCAAGAGGCGGTTTCGGCGTCGGTGACGGGCAGCAATGGCGGCCGGTGCGGCTTGACGGCGGCGGCTCGATGGGGGGCCATGCCAGGAGGCGGCTCGGCGTCGGTGATGGCGACGGCGGCCGATGCGGGATGGGGGATGAGGGTTAGGGTTAGGGATTTGTGGTGTGGGGGCTGGGAGAGCAAGCCTCAGTGCCTCACACAGTGGCCAGCGGGGTTAGCACTTGGCAGTGCCCTGTGTATTTGATACATGGCCCACCGGTCAGGGGATTCGGGTAACCCATGGGGTCACCCATGGGCCGGTAATAGTGGCTACCTTAACGGCCGAGGACACCGATTGGCCGTACGGTGAACCAAACCTACGCTGTTCAGCGGGTATACGTAATGTATTGTTGCACTCATGCCCGACGCGGCCGCGAATTTTCGAGCAGGCGCACTGCAATTACGCCGGTGGGCGGACACTCCTGCTTGCTAACCACCAGCTACTAAAGAATCCTGCTCGATTCTCCATGAGTGGTACCGGTACGCTGTACGCCTGTGGAACATGAAACAGTGATTACTCCATGTTTTCACTAAACTTATCATGCAAGATTGGATTTTCAAATTTCTATCGTCACGAGTCTCGAGCTTTTCTTAAAAAGAAAGGTACCATGAAATCACTAAAATTTGCATGGAACATACTAGCGTCGACTTTACAAACTGTTCGCTTGGCCCAACAGCACCAGTACGGCAGTATATCTATACGTATAAAAAAACTGGAACGGTATTTGAAACACGCGCGGGGGAGTACACCACCAATAAATTAACTAAACTAAAAACAAAAAGGAAAAAAAATTAACGCCCTTCCCTCCTCTCTCTCCCTCTCTGACAGAGGCGTGTTGAGCCCTCCCTGACAGGCCTGCACTGCACTGCCATGCCAACCCAGTTTTAAATCCCTCATCAGTCATCAAGGAAACAACGAAAGGCTCACACATTCAGATTCAGAGCAGCCATAATTTAGAAAAATTTTACTGTTTACCCATAAAAAATCACGCAAATGAAAAAATGCCCAAGGTCTACGTCCAATTGCAAAAATGCCCCTAGGCGCTCTCGGTCAGGGCGGCATTGAGGGGCATGACGCTCTGCGGGAGGCGCCAAGGCTCGGCGCCTCGCCAGGCGCCAGGCGGCGGCGCCTCGCCCAGGCGCCTAGGTGGGCAGTGGCATGGCGCTGGCGAGAAGCCAAGGCGGCGATGCGTGGGCGCTTCGGTGTGGTGTGCAAGGCGGGGACGTGTGTGTGTGTGTGGTGTGGGCATGAAGGGCGTGCGTGTGACGGTGTGTGGTGGTGTGGTGTGTGTGGCATGGCGCATGGCGGCGGTGGCGGGCGGCGAAGCGCGGCGCGCCACGCCTGAAGCGCCACGCCATTAGCCGCCCTCGCCTCGCGCGGCCGCGCCGCCATTCGCCATCGCCGCTCGCCGCCACGCCGCCCATGCCACCGCCGCTTCGCCAGCTCGCCGCCATGCCACATGTGCGCGCCCGCCAGCGCCCGCGCCTCGCCATGCGCGCCATGCCACCGGGGCCCACCTAGCGCGCTTGGCGCGCCGCCTGGCGGCGCCTGGGCGTGGCGCTGAGTTTGGCGCGCGCTCAGCCGAGCGCCATGCCCCGATGCGCCTACGACCGAGAGCGCGCAGGGGCATTTTGCAATTGAGCGAGACCGGCATTTTTTTCGTTTGCGTGATTTTTTATGGGTAAACAGTAAAAATTTTCCATAATTTAGGGGCTTCTTTTCATCTTTCTTCCATCCTCTTTTCTTTTGTGCCTTTCTTTCGCCTCCCATCTATCTCCATTTGATTTCGTTTTCTCCCATCTCCTTTTCGTCCTGGGCATGCATGCATGAACGGGTAAAGGTGACCCCCTCCCATGGGCCATGGCCATGATTAGGAACCTCCCCTCCTGCCCTGTGCATGCGATGGCAACGCCAATGTGTGTGTGATTGTGAGGGTGCTTTCCCCGATGGCGCGAAAGCTCCTTCCTGTTCAGGGCTTGAGGCCACGAGAGGGAGAGGCCAGCGAGCCAAGGGGCGAAGAGAGGTCAGGTCAGCCACTCACTGCTGTACTATGCTGCTGCTGCTGCCATCTGGTCTGTCTGTTCAGTGCAGGAGGCTCTCTTTCATGTGATGCATTGCATTTGCATGCCATGGCAACGTCTCTCTCTCACTCTCCCTCTCCGTATCATTTTATCTTTCTTTTTTCTCTGCAACGCTCAGCTGGGCTCTCTCTGTGTATTTTTTTTCCTTTTTTCTCTGCTAAGATCAGCTAGGCGCAGGCTCGATGTACTGGAGCATTTTCCTTGCGCCGTTGCGTCATAAATCGCTGCAAGCATATGCATGGCTGTTGTGTCAATGCGGGAATAGTACGTGCAGCCGTGGGCACGCAGATATACGGTACTGAACTGAACAGAACAGAACCAGTGGAGCTTGAGGGAGTGGTTTTCTCTTTCTTGCATTGACCTTAACCACGCAAAAATTGTACTTCTACATTATTACACAAGATTTTCGTACACAGGCAGAGTAATAGGCACACCGTAAAAGCTGATGCTACTGGGCAGCTCAAGTCGGCGGTGCATCCGTCGGCAATGATGCTGTCTTGCTGTGCAAAACGCTTCCAAATCAGAGATGTCGACATCTTTGGGGGTTGGGGCTGTTTGGCAGCACCCTCTTGAGAAAAATAGAGCTTGAAAATATATCTATTATTTAAAAAATCTACTTGTCCTCTCTGTCTCTCTACCCTAACTATAGTGACGACGCTGCACTTAATCTTTAGTTTAGAGAAAAAAAAAGTATTAACTCACACAAGTATGTGAAGTGATGCAAGACGGTTGTGCCATGGATCGAATTGCTCTTGTTGAGTGTATTGCCACATAGATAAAACGTATAACATTTCTTTTTACGAAAATACTTTGAGCCAGGCGTCCGACCAATGTTGGATGCGCGCGGCCCAGCTGCTCACTGGGCGGACGACAAGCCCACCAGCAAAACGTATTTGCTCATGCCCACCAGCTGCACACGCGCAACTTATTTGCTCATGCAACAAACGACCAAGCCCACCAGCAAAACGTACCAGGTACCACCTTTTTTTTTTTTTTTTGCTTCACATGTTGTTGGAAAATGTTCCAACACATTTTTTTTGGTTTTACACGTTGTCAAAAATGATGCGCGGAATATTTTCCGTATCACATGTTGTTGGAAAATGTTTATGGGCACATTATTTTTGTTTTATATATTGTTGAGAAATGTTTTAGTACCACATTAATTTTGTTTCATATGTTGTTAAAAATTGGTGCACTGAGAAATACTACAATATTTTTGTTTAAACACATTGCAATGTTTGGTTTAACATGGTTCAACATTTGGTTCAAAATACTTCAACATTTCATTTTAAATGCCGCAATATTTGGTTTATCAAACTACAATATTTCAGTAGCACATTATTTATGTTTCACGTATTGTCGAAAAATATTGCACCAATAAATACTATGGTATTTTGCAACATTTAGTTTAACACAATGCAACAGTTGGTTTAACGTAATGCAACATTTAGGTTTATAATACTACAACATATGATTAAACACACCACAATATTTTACTAGCATATTTTTTTAATTTCTTATGTTGCCGAAACAACTGGTTTATTATGGTGCAACATTTGGTGTTAAATACTTCAACATTTGGGTTTAAAGCACTGCAACGTTCTGTTTAACATACTGTAACAATATTTGTACAATATTTGGTTTAAATATTACAACATTAGTTTATACAACATTTGGTGCATTATTTTTGTGCAACATTTTGATACTTACATTCCTAATTAAAATTTTGCAAAGAGCCGATGTTTTTGCCTTTTGATTCAACTTTTGGTTTTGGATCATAAACCATTAAACCACAATGTGATAAATGCCATGGACGTGATTTGCTAGGTAGTATGCTAATTGATGGGTCTACTTAAGGGCACCACAGGAATCATGATCTGTGTGGTCGGCAAAAGCCGACCACATAGCCCATAAAGCCGTCCACATAGGTCTATGTCGGCGGCCTGTCCCGTCGAGGCCCCGTCGTCGACATAGCTAGATTTTGTCGACGGACCCGCCGAGAAAGCCGCAGCCTGGGCAAGGCCACCTGGATGCCATCGATGTCGGTGACCTCACATGCCGTCGACGTAGCTCAAACCTCACGGCTCTTCCAACTTAACGGCCCCCGGTGGTGGGGTCCACAAAACGGAGATCGGACGCGTGTCACCTTCTATGTCGGCATATATCATGCCGCCGACATAGGTGTTTTTCGAACACACCGTATAGCATTCGATGTGGGCGGCCGAGGAAAAACCGCCGATATATAATTCAATCTATGTCGGTATATTATATGCCGCCGACACTGATGATTGCATGGGGCGCCTGGAGCTTCAACTATGTCGGCGGCATATCAGATGCCGCCGACATAGATATTGTAGCAGCTATTAAAACAACTGCTGCATTTTATAAAAAAACTTCAATTTCAACCTGCAAATAACCAACCCCCCAACATAATTTCAGTCCCAAATTCAGCACATATCAACCACACATATTTACGTGCTCGAATCCACATCTTTTCGAGCACTCGACAATCACAACAATACAAAAATACAAATTCAACAACAAATTTAAATCAAATGACACAAAGCCTCCACATGCATAACCAAATGCGACATAGTCTCCATACGTATTACCAAATGACACATATGTCATACAGATAGAATATTAGTAAGTTTTATAAGCTAAACATCGACAAGTGCACATAAGCTAAACCTAAGGGTTCTGCGAACCGTCTTAGAGGGTTGGATCATGTGCAAAGATGCCGTCCACGAACTGCATGGCCGCAGAGCCTGTGGCACTGTCGTCACCTCCCTGCTGCTCATTCTGTGCATGAGCAGGCGTAGCTGAGCCGGACACCTATAAGAACGAAGAAAATCATGTCTATGAGAAACTTTATGCATTTTTGTACTCTTATGAAAATGTTATGGCAGAAATACATACCCTTGGAGAAGGCATTCTTCTTTGGCGAAAATCGGAGCATCCGTGGTGGCGGCACGAACGCGGAAAGCGCCGGCTGCGTCGGTGGTGGCCTCTGACGGCGTAGGCGAATCGTGATCACGAGGCGCTGGGCTTGACTGGAGGACCCCGCCACGAAGCGCTGCGAATATATACATATATGATATGTTAGCGTGTAAACAATAAAAGGACAACAACAGATATAAATGCGGATAGGACATTAGTTTTTAATTACCTTTTGCAAAAACTGCATCAGGTAGAGGTTCTGATTCTGGAGCATATCCATCCTCCTCTCGTTCGCCGCTTGTGCTTGAGCTTGCTGCTGCTGCCGCTGCTCGTCCGCCGCCTTTTTTTGTAGCAACTCCTCGATATGCTTGGCCTGGGCTTCTAGCTGGGCAGAGGTGGCAGTTGAGGCCTGCTGTCGATGTGCCCTGACCTTAGGGCGGTACGCGGTGGGATCGACGACGGAGTCCATCATGCCATACTTGCCGTGAGCCCTCCCACCAAACTCGTCGTAGAGAACCACAGGATCCGCTGGCATATTGGTGGGGTCACAGTCCTCACCGTGCTTCGCCCGCATGGCCGCAGTATATGCATCCTGCGAAAATATGAGATGATGCGGAATAGTTAGAAACCGTCAAGTAGATGTAAATAAGCGAAAAGAGTTGGTTACTTACACCCTTCTCCTGAGCAGCTGGCGGCATCGGTGGTTGTCTCCCGTCTGGGAGCACATAGTGCAAGCCAAGTGATGATGGGGGCGCATGGGTTAGAGAGGTTGGTGGCGGTCTTGGTGCAGGGAGGTCGAGGCGGCACCGGTCGAGTGAATTTGGTTGTGCAGGTCAATGAGGATGGTGGTCACGGAAGGTTAGAGGTGGTGTGGGTCCAAGAGGCGGGTTGGCACCGGTCGAGGAGGTCAGAGTGCTTGCCGGTTAGAGGAGATTGAGGATGGTGCAAGTGATAGTGTAGATGGAGAGGTAAGGATAGGG